>OY731406.1:31922058-32094504 GCA_963425845.1 Sphenostylis stenocarpa | reverse complement strand
GAGAAGAAACACATCTTGCAAAACTGCATAAAACTCGGTTTGAGAGTTCTAAGTTTCTTCTGTTTGTTTCTTTACTTTCTTTTACTATATTGTGGGTGCACTGGAATTGTGGACACTGGTTTTACGTAGGCTGGAATTTGGTCTGCAGGGTAGGTCAAGAACTGAAATTTGGTTCTTGGTGAAAGGTAAGGTGCAGGAACTGGAATTGTGGTTCTTGTGGTAGATTGAGTGTGAGGTTAAGGTTGTAATCTGTAAAACATTCAATCTAGTGGAACCCAGCTGGAATTTGGCTGGAGACTAGACGTAGCCCTGGGATTGGGTGAACCAGTATAAACCTTGGTGATATCTTTCTAAACCTTTCTCTTCTTTAATTTTGTGACTGCATTTATTTTTGATTGCTTGCTGTGTATGATTCAAGAACTGGTCAGATTTCTTAATCTTTGAAATAGATAATCTGTTAATTGCGAAAATCTTTCAAAGATCAATTCACCCCCCCTCTTGATCTCAGCCTACTTTTCTAACAAGATGGCCATTTGGGAAAACGAGACGGTCGTCTCGTCCTTCAGGGAAGGCGAGACGACCATTTGGCAAAATGAGACGGGCGTCTCGACTTTCATGAAGGCGAGACGGCCGTCTGGCCAAACGAGATGGTCATCTCAAGTCTCCTGTCAAGATTTACCTATTTTTTTCTTATTTTTGTGTACAGAAAGCCCTCCTATTCTTACATGGAGCCTAGTGAACATGCCTAGGGACCTAAAGAAGCCTTGTCCATCTTTGAACAGAGGTTTTCTAGTCTTTATTAAGAAGCCAGACAAGATTTGGGGTCTACAGGTGCCCCCCCTTCTCCCGACCAATTAACTATCGGCTAATGTGCCATGAAATCGATTGGCGGGTGTAGACCCCAAACCTTGCCCAGCCTCAAAATAAAGAGCAGAAGACCTCCTATTCAAAGATGGACAAAGCCTAAAAAGTCACTAGGAGAGACTATTAGGCCCCATATTAGAGTAGGAAGGTTTTTTTGTACAAAAATATAAGGATTTTCACCTAGAGGGTCGAGACCGCCGTCTCGCTTATCGGGACCGCCGTCTCGATTTTGGACTCAGTTGAGACCACCGTCTCGATTTTGGACTCAGTTGAGACCACCGTCCCGTTTGGCGAGACGACCGTCTCGCCATTCACAAAATCGAGACCCCATTCCCGTTTGGCGAGAAGACCCTCTCGCCATTTCTAGAAGTCGAGACTGCCTTCCCGAAAGTCGAGACTGCCGTCTCGCCATTTCTGGAAGTCGAGACCACTATCTCACCATTTCTGGAAGTCGAGACCGCCATCCCGAATGGCGAGACCACCGTCTCGACCTTGCCAGGTGACACGGCCATCTCGACCTGACAGGCGCGAATCCCTATAAATAGGGAGCGCTCTCCCCTTCATTTCACATAGTTCTTCCACCTTTCCTTCTACAATTTCTTAGAATTCTTCTCCTAGAGCCCCTCCGAAGCATTTCCGAAGTTTCTGCGTGTTTAAAGAGAGTTTTTATAGCGAAAAAGCGGCATTGTAGAGCGAAGGGCTGCCAAAACGCACCCTATTTTTCACAAGAATTAATCAAAGCTTGCTTCAGAGGTTTCTTCATTCTCCCTCTCTCTTTTATCGCTTTATTATTTATGTGTTCATTAATTAGGGTCATGTAGTCATCATTTTTATTCTGCAAATAGAAGGGTAAAAGTGTCATTTCAAAAGTTTATTTATAAAATAACTGGCCCATCGTAGGGAACCCGAAAGGGGCGTCTTAGGGGAGCTAATACCTGCCTTACACATAACTAACTCCCTTACCCAACTTTGGTTTTAACAACCAAAGTTGGTTTTTTCTTAAAAAACCAACGCCTTTTCCTTTGCTTTTTCGATGTTTCTGGTAAAAACATCGGTGGCGACTCCATAAGAACCCTCCCAATCTTGCTCTTAGGTCAGCCCGATTATCGGACGATCTAAAAGCTCTCTTTTAAAAACATCGCCCTTCGGTTTAGCCCAGTTATCGAACAACTTGAAGGCGTTGTAACTCACCCATATTAAAACGTGAAAAATGGAAAGTCGGAACCATCGCATCGCTCAAACCGCCTCTTTTGACGGCGGCGACAGATGGCAACTCCACTGAGGAAGCCTAGAGAGTTGATCCCATTTAGTGATGGGCCAGTTTAATAAATAAACTTAAAAATTTTTCTTTTACCCTACCTTGTATTATAACATGTTTATTTACTTGACTTTAATAACTGTTGTTTGTTTATTTTACGCAATTGTTTGAAATAAAAACTGTACACAAACCTTTGCACACAACAGTTCCCTCTATACCCGGGGGCAAGTGAGAAATCCATAGGGAGTGGGTGACAGGTACGGTTTGCTGTAGTAACCTTCCTCTTTTGGCACAAAGACTAACTATGGCCTTAGTGTTAAGCATGGTCGGAAGGCTAGAGAGTGGGGACCTTATAATGGGGGCACCTTGGGGGCCTAAGCCTTGGTGAGAACAGTTAGAACCTACCTTTGCCAATGCACTTTTCTGCAGGAAAACTCTACCTCGTAATTAAAACGTCATCTTACCTAATCGCGGATGAGTGAATTGTGTGTGCATTTGTTTGTTGCATTTGATTGCATAGCATAACCAAACCACAAATGAAAATAGAAAAACCACAAAAATATTTTCGCAATAAACACCCTTATCTCGGACAGTCTGCCTTTTAGCTAGCTTGGTTTCAGGTTCTTTGTAAGCTAAGTAGTCACGCAGTCCGGTAGAAGAGATAAAAGGCTAGGCTATAAAATAAAATCAAATAAATCCAATAAATAAAAAATGTAAAAACTCATAAAAAAGAATTTTGACAAAGTCGCATCATTTCATAAGCAGAAGAACCGAGAGAGAAAATAAATGCGTAAGGAAAGTATGCATATTCATCATCTTAATAAATCCCTCAGAAAATGGGTCTTAGGAGCGTTTATTGGGAAAATTACTGGGCCAAATCCCTTTGGGTATTTGTAGCCTGATTCTTCACCTTTTTCTCTTCGTTTTGATATGCTATGCGTCCAAATCCGACATCCCAGTCAAAAGTTATCGTACTTTGAACATCTGCTGTCTTTTTTATCATAAAAAGTCCTTTTTTTAACACATGCATAAATCCGACATTCTAGGGGGCATTAGATATCCCTAAGACAAAGGCGAAAGAGGCCCAAGTGCGCTTGTAATCTTCCATAAGGAAGAGACAAGTGTGTTAAGATATATGGTGACCTTTATGAGGAAGGAACCATTATACCAAAGTGGGTATGGTGCTCCGTGAAGCGTAAGCTTTAAGGACGATACCAAAGTCATTGTCTTAAGGCATATCTATCCTACAATAATCATTCATTTCAAAATAAAAGTAACGTTCTTAAATTACTTTTGTATTCTAGAAGGCGACTGGTATTCTTCATGCTCTCATCCGCATACAAAAAAACACAAAATCTCAAACACTATCATATATCATGTTAGAAAATAAAACATGATAATGTTTAGGAAAAAACAAACACCTACATACATGCATCCACCAAACTTCATCCTCATAACATGCATCTAACAATAGACAGTTGAAGAAAGTGAACATTCCTCAATACCATGAAAAGAGGGTAGAGCATTTACATGCCATGCACGGGAAGTCAAAAAAAAAGAAGAAGAAAAGAAATTAAATAGAAATTCTAACCCGCTTATGGTTTCCTTTAGGCTTTCTGCTTTTAAAAATGTGCTTCGAAGCATTGAATTAAGGAGTGTACACCATCTGGATGAAATAAATAAAATTGTTTGTTTTCATTATCTCTTCAACTGTCTATTGCATTCATAAATTTCATTCATTCTCACTTTAATAATAATAAGATAATAAAAAGAAATGATTAATTGATGTGCTTTCCTTTAATTAGAATAAGATGAAGAGCAAACTTTTCGTCATCAAGTTATCTCCAACGGTTGATCCGCCTAAGGAGGATAATAAGCCTCAACCGTTGGTCATCCGAGTAAATAAAGGAGAGGGGGCAAGGACGCCATTGCGTTTGTTCACACCTCATACATCAAATAAAGTTGTACCGTGGTGTCGCCGCCGTCAAAAAGAGGCGGTCAGAGCGACGCGATGGTTTTTCGACTTTCCATTTTTCACGTTTTGGTGTGGTACAACGCCTTTAGGTTGTCCGATAACCGGGCTGAACCTAGAGGCGAGGTTTTCGAAAGGGTGCTCTTGGATTGTCCGATAACCGGGCTAATCCAAGAGTTAGTTTTGGAGGGTTCTGTGGAGTCGCCACCGACATTTTACCGGAAACATCGGAAAAGGAGTTAAAAGGCGTCGGTTTTCGAAAAACCAACTTTGGTCATTAGAACCAGAGTTGGGTAAGGGAGTTAGTTACGTGTAAAGTAAGTGTTAGTTCCTTTACGACGCCCCTTTCGGGTTCCCTATGATCGACTAGCTACTTTGGATAAATAAACCGGGAAATACGCTTTTACCCTTTATTTTGCGGAATTTAAAGTTACGACTACATGACCCTAATCTCTATTGCATAATTAAAATTAAAGCAGTAAAAGTAGAGAGAGAGTATAAACCTCTGAAACAAGCTTTTCTTATTAATTCCTTCTAAAAATAGGGTGCTTTGTGGCAGCCCTTCACTCTACAGCGTCGGAAACCTCTTGAAACACTCAAAAAACACTCTTAGAAACGCTCAGAAACTCCGGAAATGCTTCGGAGGGGTTCTAGAGAGGGAAGTTTAAGTGATTTCTAGAGAGAAGGAGGAAGAACTTGTTGGAAATGAGGGGAATAAGGGCCCTATTTATAGGGATTCACGCCTGTCAGGTCGAGACGGCGGTCTCGCCAGTCGAGACGACGGTCTCGCCTTGCAGGAACGTCGAGACGACGGTCTCAACAAACGAGACAGCGGTCTCGCCATTCACGAGTGGCGAGATAGCGGTCTCGCCATCCGCGCAAGGTGAGACGGCAGTCTCGACCTTAAAAGGTGAAAATCCTTATTTTTGGACCAAAAAACCCTCCTATCCTAATATGGGGCCTAATAGTCTCTCCTAATGGCTTCTTAGGCTTCGTCCATCTTCGGAAAGGAGGTCTTCTGGTCTTTATTGTTAGGCCGGGCAAGATTTGGGGTCTACAGCTGCCCCCCCTTTACTCGACTAGTCGACTACTGGCCTGCTGTGCCAAGGAGATCGACTGGAGGGTAAAGGAGTTGACCTTCTTGCCCAGTTGCCCTTCAGATGTCCCATCTTTGCAGTGGTTGATCTTTTGGGGAAAGGTGTGTTATGTGCCTCCAGGATGCTCCTTCTGACGGTAGCTGACCCCTTTGAGTGATAAGTACGAACCCATATCTGGTTTTGACGAGTATGAACCCCCGCCTGGTAAGCCCTCTTCTGTAAGGCTTGATGAGTACACACCCCCATCTGGTGTTTGATGAGTATGAACCCTTGTCCGGTAAGCCCCCTTTTGTAAGGCCTGATGAGTATACACCCCCATCTGGTGTTTGTGCCTCCGGATGCTCCTTCTTGTGGTAGCTGATCATTTGGCTGTGGTGGCAGCTTACTGCTCTAGCTCATGCGCCAATGTTGAGATGTGTTTTCTTTGTTTCTGATTTGGTCATCCGGTCTGCGCTGGGGATTTTGTTGGTGTTCATCTAGCTTGTTGGTTGCTGGGGATTCTTTGATTTTTATCTTTTGGTAGTGGTCATCCGACTTTGCTAGTTGTCGGGAATTTTTGATGAGTGCCTCTTAGGTAGGCAGGAATCCTCTGGGGATTTGTTGATCTTTGGTGAGGCCTCTTAAGTAGGCAGATATCCATTGAAAAATTTGTTGATTTTGATGGTGCCTTTGAGCAGGATGAGTTTCTGGTAATGCCTCTGAGTAGGCAGATGCTTCATCGGAAGTGAACACTTTTGGCTATATTTGTTTTGCCTCTGACTAGGCTGATATTCCCTTATGGGGATGCTGGCTCTTGCTTGCCAAGTCTTGCCTATGCATAGGCAAATGATATTCTGAGGATGAATATGAAGTTTTGCCTTTGCAGTAGGCTCACTGGGGATGATCTTTCTTTTTGATTGATCCACCGGGGAATTTGTTGCCTTCCCGGGGATCTAATTTTGATTTCCCCTTTGAGGGAATGGAGTTTTGACTCCTTGTTGGATGTTGTTGGTATGAGATGGCTTTGCCGATACTCTTGTTTCATTGGGATTTCCGATTCCTTCTTTTTCATTGATTTTCCCTTTTCTGCGGTGACCCACTTCGGGATTTTATTGATTGCCTAAAAGTTTAGGATTGATTTCGCCTTTTTTTCGCGATTTATCTCTTTTTTATCGCGATTTTGAAATCTGGCTTTTTTATGGGGATAATGCGTAAGCCTTTTTACTTTTTAGTCTCTTTTTATTACGCTGGCTTTTTCCCTTCTTTTTTGGGAGGTCCATTAGGGATGAAGTTTTCTTTCTTTGGTGATCCACCAGGGAATTAGTTGACTCCCTGGGGATTTGATTTTTCTTTTGTAGGGATGGAGTTGATGCGAGCTAAACTTGTGAAGCTCTTATTCCACTGGGGGATGGGAATTTCTGGTTCCTTTTTGTGGAATTTCTAGTTCCTTTTTGTGGAATTTGCTGGGGAGATCCACTTGGGGATTTTTATTTGGCCTTCTCTGTTGTTGCCTTTTCTTTTGGACATCCTCTGGGGATGCAAGAGTTTTCTTCTTTTTTCCTTTTTTTGTTGAGCCCTTGTTGGTATGGAGATTGGACTCTTTTGATTGTTGATGATGATGGGCTCTTGAAGCCTTTATTCTCCATTGGGGAGTGTGGAGAAGACTTTGGGTGAGTGTGCTCGATGACTCATGTGGTGGTAATGTTGAGCCGTGAGGAGTATTTTTGTTTTGCCTTCGGAGTAGGCAGGGATCCTCTTGGGGATGACTAAGCCTTTCCGTCGACTTTTTCTTGATGATTGCCTTCCTTTTATTGGGTGGAGGGAAAATGTTGGAGCCTTGGCTTCTAGAAGCTCTTATTTCTTCTGAGTTATTTGATGACGACAACTCGCTCTTCTTTCTTGAGGGAGAGCAATGTTTGAAGACTTCTTATATGTGCCTTTTTTTCTGGGTAGAAAAATGGTAGCTGGAGCTCTTGATTTTCAGAAGCTCTTATTCTGCTGAGTCGCTTGATTGACGACTTGCTCCGTTTTCTTGAGGGAATTATTTTGAGACTCAGTCTTGGTGATCCTGTTTTCAATCACAAACACAGAGCTAGTCTCTTTATATGCATGAATGCTTTTCGTTTTTTTTTTCTTGATCTGAAGTAATTTTTATTTATTTCATTTTTTATCTTGACAAAGTCGTTTTGTGCGACTACTTGTGTGTGGATGCCCTAAATGCAATCTATCCTTTTTTATTGATGCATCTGAAAAAGTGACTGGCATTCTCCTGCTGGACTTTTTATGATTATGATGAAGGGCCTCTCTCTTTTATTCATTTTTTGGTTTAGCCCTATCTTTTGCCTAGACCGCCCTTTGCGGGTTTTCGATCTAGTGGGCTGCCTTAATTTTTGCCTAGGATATCTTAGCGGGCTTTTTCCTTTTTTATGAATGCCCTAACTTTTGCCTAGACCGCCCTTTGCGAGTTTTCGATCTAGCGAGCTACCCTAACTTTTGCCTAAGAATCTCCTAGCAAGCATTATTTTTTATTTTTATTTTTCTCATTTCTCTTTTCTTTTTGAGAGAAAGGACCCTATGCATGTATGCAATGTTTGTGATATGCATCCTATAATACTATTTCAATTAATTTTTCAAAAGGATTAACCAATGTGCTTTTACTTCTGATGAGCTTCTGACGTTATGTGCTTTGTCGACATGATAGGCTGTACTAATTTTGCCGTCTCGATTTTTTTCATGACCGAAGAATGATTGTGTTAATTGTAGAGTGACTTGCCATGTCAGGGTGCCCCTCCCTTTCCTTGGGGATGTCAATCCTCCTATTAATTACTATCTTCACATTTCCCTACTACTTACTAGAATGTCGTAGTGGTAAGGGTCAAGAGAAGAGAAAGAAGAGGATATTTAATTCAAAGGCTTGTGTTTTAGAATTGTTTTATTTTGACAAAAAATGGTTTTTGTAAGCACGACTAGCCAAGGTTTAGGCTAGTTTAAACAACGTTTTGTTTATGAAGTGGCGTCTTATTCTATGGTGCTTGCTATGACTGATTGACTTCCTTAGTCTGCCCTTTGGGTTTGCAGCTTAGGATGTTGTGTTTTGTTTTGTCCTAACTTTTGTCTAGGTTTCTTTTTTCTTGCTTTGGAAACCTTGCGGACTTTATTTTGTAACCCTAATTTTTGCCTAGGCTACCCTTTCTGGTTGTTCAGGTTTCCTAATGGGTTTACCCTAACTTTTGCGTAGCCCCCTTTGTGGGTTTCCTACCGGGTATCTTGCCCTCTCTTTTTGGCCTTTAGCTTTTATGGGCTTCTTTTGATTTTTGTTTTCTTTTTGCACAACATTGGCGAAACACGACTTTATTTATGACGAGGTAAAACTTTATTTTGTGTTTCTAGTCAATCAGTGGTGATGAGTGGTTTGATTATTTTGACGATGGCGCATTTTGACGCATTTTTGAAACATTTGTTTAAACATGGTTATTAATGAGGTTTAGATATGAATAGTAGGAAGAGAAGCAGATAATAAGAATGACATTCTTTGTAATTAATAGGGAAATATGTGTCCTACAATGCTCGGGGGTCGGGCTAGCCCCGAGGAGTAATCTCTAATAGTCATTGGATTTACAAACCCTAAGAATCAGAAGGAGAACACCTAATGACTAAAGTCGCTTTTGACGCTTGAACCCCTTTGTTTGGGAAAATATGATTCGAGCTGCAGAGGGGAGACTTCCCTTTTCTCCATGTAGCTTGATCCTTTGTAGGGTCATGCCCTAGGCCATGCTTTAAAGGATTGTCTTTAAAATCTGGTGGCTCCCTTATTCCTTGAGAGTTTCTAATGAGCCCTTGGTTTGGGTGGCATCCATATTTCCTCATCATGTGGGTCACCTTCATATTGTTGGGGAAGTCTTTTCATATTGGCAAAAGATATTTCAAAGGTCCTTTTCAGTCGCATCCATTCAAGGTAGGGCAAACGACTTGTTGATCCGAATGTCGTTTTTAGCTCAAACCGTGACCAGCTTGTCGCCTACCGTTAGTTTGTCTCTTTGGCGGAGCATTGAGAGAACTGCCTTAGCGTCGTGAATCCAAAGTCTACTCAATTTCCTCTTTGGATTATGTTTTTCTTCAGTCTTTATTTTTTCTTTATTTGTAGGAGCGTCATTTTACAGCTCCTTGGGGGAATAGATTCTTCCATTTCTAATTTTGCCCCCAATGCCAGCTATGCTGGAGATATCCTTGTTAATGGGCGGTGTTTTTGCATATCTCCATGGTGCAGCCTTATTTGATGTATGGGGTGAACAAATGTAATGACATCCTTACCCCTTCTTCCTTATTAACTCGGATACCCAACAGTTGAGGCTTATTATCCTCTTTAGGTGGATCAACCGTTGGAGAGAACTTGACGACAAAAGGTTTGCTCTTAATCTTATTCCAATTCATGGAAAGCACATCAATTAATCCTTTCTTTTTATTATCTTATTATTATTAAAGTGAGAATGAATGCAATTTTTGAATGCAATTTTTGAATACAATAAACACTTGAAGAGATGATGAAAACAAACAATTTTATTTATTTCATCCAGACAGTGTACATTCCTCAATGCAATGTTTCGAAGTACATTTTTTTTTTAAAGTGGAGAAGCCTAAATGAACCCATAGGCAAGTTAGAATTTCTATTTATTTTCGTTTTTACTTCTCGTGCATGGCATACGAATGCCCTAATCCTCTTTTCATGGTATTGATGAATGTCCACTTCTTCGATTGTCTATTATTAGATGCATGTTATGAGGATGAAGTTTGGTGAATGCATGTATGCAAGTGTTTGTTTTTCCTAAACATTATCATGTTTTATTTTCTAACATGATGTATGATAGTGTTTGGGATTTTGTGTTTTTTTTTATGCGGATGAGGGTATGAAGAATACTAGCTGCTTTCTAGAATGCAAACTTTTTTTTATTGTTTAAAACAAATGATTTATGAGCTGGATATTCCTTAGAATGAATGTATTTATGCATGCACCAATACAAAAGGGTGGTAGATGTTCAAAGTGACATAACTTTTGACTGAGATGTCCGATTTGGACGCACAACATATCAAAACGAAGAGAAAAAGGTGAAGAATCAAATTGCAAATCCCCAAAGGGGATTTGGCCCAGCAATTTTCCCAAAACACGCTTCTAAGACCCATTTTTTAGGGATTTATTAAAATGATGCATATGCATACTTTCTTTATGCATTTATTTTTTCTCTTGGTTTTTCCACTTATGATGCGATATGAATGATACGACTTTGTCACAATTCTTTTTTATAACTGTTTTTTGATTATTTTGTTTATTTTGGATTTTTTTTTATTTTATAACCTTTTATCTCTTCTATCGGACTGCGTGGCTACTTAGCTTACAAAGAACTTGAAACCAGGCTAGCTAAAAGGCATACTGTCCGAGATAAAAAATGGCTTTATGCGAAAGAATAATTTACATCCCTTATCTCTTCTATCGGACTGCGTGGCTACTTAGCTTACAAAGAACCTGAAACCAGGCTAGCTAAAAGGCAGGTTGTCCGAGATAAGGGTGTTGATTGCAAAAAGAATTTTTTTTTTTTGTAATTTTTCTGTTGTTTGGTTATGCTATGCAACAGAAAAATGCAACAAACATATGCACACACAATTCGAACATCCACAAACAGGTGAGAAGTCGTTTTAATCACGAGGTAGGATTTTCCTACAGAAAAGTGCATTGGCGAAGGTAGGATCTAACTATTCTCACCAGGCTAAGGCCCCCAAGGTGCCCCCATTATAGGGTCCCCACTCTCCAGCCTTCCGACCATGCTTAGCACTAAGGCCATAGTCCGTCTTTGTGCCAAAAGAGGAAGGTTATCACCTTGAGTGGTGGTTTCCGATCACACCGGTGGGCACAAGGCCATCACTACATCGAACCGTACCTGCCACCCACTCCCTATGGATTTCTCACTTGCCCCCGGGTATAGGGGGAACTGTTGTGTGCAAAGGTTTGTGTACAATTGGTATTTCAAACAATTGCATAAATATAAACAGACAACAGTTATTAAAGCCAAGCAATAAAACATGTTATAATACAAAGGTAGGGTAAAAGCGGTATTTTCTTGGTTTATTTATTTTTAAGCTGACCCATCACTAAATGGGATCAACTCTCTAGGCTTCCTCAGTGAAGTCGCCATCTGTCGCCGCCGTCAAAAAGAGGCGGTCGGAGCGACGCGATGGTTTTTCGAATTTTTGTTTTTCGCGTTTTGGTGTGGTTAGGTTGTTCGATAACCGGGCTGAACCTAGAGGCGAGGTTTTCGAAAGGGCGCTCTTGGATTGTCCGATAACCGGGCTAATCCAAGAGTTAGTTTTGGAGGGTTCTGTGGAGTCGCCACCGATGTTTTACCGGAAAAGGAGTTAAAAGGCGTCGGTTTTCGAAAAACCAACTTTGGTCTTTAGAACCAGAGTTGGGTAAGGGAGTTAGTTACGTGTAAAGGAAGTGTTAGTTCCTTTACGACGCCCCTTTCGGGTTCCCTATGATAGGCTAGCTACTTTGGATAAATAAACCGGGAAATACGCTTTTACCCTTTATTTTGCGGAATTTAAAGTTACGACTACATGACCCTAATCTCTATTGCATAATTAAAATTAAAGCAGTAAAAGTAGAGAGAGAGTATAAACCTCCGAAGCAAGCTTTTCTTATTAATTCCTTCTAAAAATAGGGTGCTTTGTGGCAGCCCTTCACTCTACAGCGTCGGAAACCTCTCAAAAAGCTCAAAAAACACTCTTAGAAATGCTCAGAAACTCCGAAAATGCTTCGGAGGGGTTCTAGAGAGAGAAGTTTAAGTGATTTCTAGAGAGAAGGAGGAAGAACTTGTTGGAAATGAGGGGAATAGGGTCCCTATTTATAGGGATTCGCGCCTGTCAGGTCGAGACGGCGGTCTCGCCAATCGAGACGATGGTCTCGCCTTGCAGGAACGTCGAGACGGCGGTCTCACCATCCGCGCAAGGTGAGACGGCGGTCTCGAATCCGAGACGGCGGTCTCGACCTTAAAAGGTGAAAATCCTTATTTTTGGACCAAAAAACCCTCCTATCCTAATATGGGGCCTAATAGTCTCTCCTAATGGCTTCTTAGGCTTCGTCCATCTTCGGAAAGGAGGTCTTCTGGTCTTTATTGTTAGGCCGGGCAAGATTTGGGGTCTACACGTGGAGATATAAAAAACATCGCCCATTAACAAGGTTATCTCCAGCATAGCCGGTATCGGGGGCAAGATTAGAAGTAGAAGAATCTACTCCCCCGAGGAGCTACAAGACAATGCTCGCAAGAATAAAGGGAAAACAATAACACCGACGAAAAACATAATCCAAAGAGGAAATTGAATAGACTTTGAATTCACGATGCTGAGGCAGTTCTTTCAACGCTCCGCCAAAGAGATAAACTCACGGTAGGCGACAAGCTGGTCACGGTTCAAGCTAAAGACGGCATTCAGATCAGCAAGTTGTTGTTAGAATCGCGCAGCGGAATGTTCGCGTGGTCGGACAAAAACCAAGAGGGGGGTGAATTGGTTTCTTAATAAAAATTAGGTTTTCAAAATTTTCCCCAAATTTTACCGATTAAAAACTGTGTAAATATAAATAGAGAAAAGAAGAGAATCTTACACAAGAGGTTTATACTGGTTCGGATCAAAAGACCCTACGTCCAGTTGCTAATCACTCAAACAGAGGATTAACGTTGTCACTATAATCACAATCGTTACAAACAAATTACAATTGAAAAGATAAAGATACGAAAATACCTCTCTTGAAATCCACAAGAGATGATGAACAACTTTCCCTAGAGACGGCACAGCACACAATCCACTAAGAACTCCACTTAGTGATTCTTATCGCTTCTAGCCCACACCAGGTTCCAAAAGCCCCTTTTTCTTGCAACAAACAGTTCTCTGGCACTACAACACTTAACTTTTGTATGAAAAAGGTTGTTCTAATTTTCTGAGTGCCATAGAGAAGCTTAAGTAGAGAAATTAGGGTTTGGGAATTGGGAATATCGGAATTAGGGCTCTTGGAAATAGGGTTTTCGACAATAGGGTTGATTTGAAGTTAAAATTCAAAATCTGACTGAAATAATCGATTAAATCAAGAGTTAATCGATTATTACAGAGCCAAAATCAACAGAACCCCAAAACACTCTGTGTTTAATCGATTAAAAGGGCTGTTAATCGATTAACAGGCCTGTTAATCGATTAACAGGTGGTTTAATCGATTAAACTAGTGAGCAGATACAGAAAATGGTTTTTCTCACTGTTTTAATCGATTATTTCCCTATTTAATCGATTAAAGCCGAGCCTGGATGATAAATTTGAGCTTTTTGAAGCTTCTAAGGTGCAAACTATGTACCGGCTATCTTAAACACTAATATTACAGACTCAATCTAATTGAAACAGAGTTATTACAATACAAAATAAGTCTTCAACACTCTAAGTCTTTGAGTTCTTGAATCATCATCAAAATCAACAATCTTCATGTTCATCAAGTGCAACATCAAGTCCTTGAATGTTCAACAGTCGTCTGCCCTACCTTGAATGGATGCGACTAAAGAGGACCTTTGAAATACCCTCTTGCCAATATGAAGAGACTTCCCCAACAATATGACGGTGACCCACATGATGAGGAAATATAGATGCCGCCTAAACCAAGGGCTCATTAGGAACTTTCAAGGAGTAAGGGAGCCACAAAATTTAAAGACAATCCTTTAAAGCATTACCCTACAAAGGATCAAGCAGCACGGAGAAAAGGGAAGTCTCCCATTCGCACCTCGAATCAGGTTTTCCCAAACGAAGGGGTTCAAGCGTCAAAAGCGACTTTAGTCATTAGGTGTTCTCCTTCTTATTCTTAGGGTTTGTAAATCCAATGACTATTAGAGATTACTCCTCGGGGCTAGGCTAACCCCCGAGCATTGTAGGGCACATATTTCCCTATTAATTACAAAGAATGTCATTCTTACTATCTGCTTCTCTTCTTGCTATTAATGTCTAAACCTCATTAATAACCATGTTTAAGAAAACGTTTTCAAAAGTGCGTCAAGATAATCAAAATGCGCCATCGTCAAAATAATCAAAGTGCGCCATTGACCAAAATAAAAGTCAAATCCATCACCACTGATTGACTAGAAACATAAAATAAGGTTTTACCTCATCATAATAAAGTCGTGTTTCGCCAATGTTGTGCTAAGAGAAACAAAAACCAAAGAAGCTCATAGAAGCTAAACGCCAAAAAGAAAAGGCAAGATTGAAGCACTTGGTGGATTTGATGAAGACATATTCGAGTTGATATAGTTTAGTTTGTGGGTGTGTAGATGAATAGGTTAGAAGTTTAGAACTTAATCTCTTGATAGGCCAATAGATCTTGTGATAAGCGCCTTAAAATGATGCATCTCAGTGAAATCATTTTTCTGCATGAAAAACTAACATATAAGCATTAAAAGAACAAACTAAGTTTTTCAATCTGTTGAAAAGAAATTTCAATCTGTTAAAATCACTTAAACATAAGAAATGTTCTTATAGATTCGAAATTTCAATTGGTTGAATCGCAGAATCAACAGGTTAAAATATTCTTAATGAATTTTTCAAATATCAAAGGTTTCGCATTTTCAAACTGTTAAAATACTTTTAAAACTGTTGAAACACATAAACTATTTTTTTCAGTCTAAGTGTTTTTCAAAACTTCAATCTGTTGAAATACTTTTCAATCTGTTAAAACAGAGAGACTATTTTTCTGACTAAGAGTCTACAGGATTTCAATCTGTTGAAAGGTTTTTTAATCGATTGAAACAGAGAGCTATCATTCTTCATTAAGCTATTTCAATCCATTGAAAACATGAATCAATCGATTGAATGAAATTTTAAATGAAATCAATCGATTGAAACATCGTTTTAATCAATTGAAATACATTCGATCGATCATAATTTGATTCTAATCGATCATAACTTGTTCTAATCAGTCATAATGTTGTTCTGATCGATCATTTGCGTCTCCGAATCAGTTTTTATCGGTTTAAACGTTCGGTTCTCTCTTTTACTCTATAAATACAGATTTAATCTATCTTTTGAAACATACAATTTGAGAAAACATTTGAAAGCAATCTTTGAGCAATCATATTCGTGACTTTCTTTGAGCATTTAGAATCTTTTCATATCATAAGGTGCTTTGATCAAGATTGTTGTTAATCAAAGAGAGAAAGTGTTGAGTTAGAATTGCTTCGGACAATTGAACTGATAAAGCTTCGAGTCCAGGTTTTTTCTTTTCATACTCTTGTGTAAAGTGTTGTTGTGTAGATTGGTTTTTGATCTACACTGGTTACGATAGCTCGGATTTGGTTACTTGGGAGGTTTCAAGAGTCTATCTTGTGGGTTTGTAAGATAGTTCTTGGGGTAGATTGGTAAATATCTATTGGTTGTATTTTTCACTTGGAATTAGTGGAACTTGGCGATTTGTCAAGAACTGGATGTAGCTCTGGTAAAGAGTGAACCGAGTATAAATTGTTGTGTTGAATTTCTTCTTTCATCTCTTTTATTTCTTGTCTATTTACTTGCTTGTGATTAAAATCAAACCTACCTACACAAGAATTAAATAAAGGTAATTCATTCTTCCAAGAGAAAGTAAGTTTTGCGAAAAAGTTTTCTAAAGTTCAATTCACCCCCCCTCTTGAACTCAACCATTAATTCTTTTAATTGGTACCAGAGCTGGTTCTTGTAAGTTACTCAAGAATTCGGTCCAAGAATGGCTGAGGGAAAGATGAATTTTTCAAAAGGAGCCTCCATAAACAGGCCTCCTCTTTTTTCTGGTGTGAATTATTCTTTCTGGAAGGTTAAAATGAAAATCTTTATTGAATCTCTTGATAGAGGTATTTGGGAAACAATTGTTAATGGTCCTTACAAACCAACTCATACAAGTGGATGGTAAAGTAGTTGAGAAAAATTGGGCTGAATTAACTGATGCGAGAAAATAGGAGAGTCCAATATGATTATCTCGCAAAAAATATTATTACCTCTCGCTTTAAATCTTGATGAGTTTTTCAGGGTGTCTCAATGTGCCTCCGCCAAAGAGATGTGGGAAATTCTAGAGGTCACACATGAGGGTACATCCGACGTGAAAAGGGCAAGAAAGCATGAGTTAATCAGGGACTATGAATTGTTCAAAATGCAGCAAGGAGAAACAATTGTAGATGTACAGAAAAGATTCATGCACATAGTCAATCATTTAATTGGGCTAGGAAAGACTTTTGACAAGGAAGAGTTGAACATCAAAATCTTGAAGTGTTTGGACAGAACTTGGCAACCAAAGGTGACAGCTATATCAGAATCAAGAGACTTGACTGAAATGACTACTGCTTCACCATTTGGTAAGTTAAGGGAACATGAGTTGGAAATCAATCGGTTCAAAGAACAAGAGAATGCAGAGAAGAAAAGTAGAAACATTGTTCTCAAGACGATTGAAGAAAACAGTGAGTCTGAAGAAGATGAATCCGAGAATCTAACTCTGTTGATTAAGAAGTTTGGAAAATTTCTTAGAAGGAAGAACAGAACTGGGCAAGTTAAAAGGTACACCGATAAAAAGAGCTGACTCCATTCAAAATACTGTTACTTGTTATTCTTGTGGTAGCGGGGACACATAAGAAGTGAATGTCCGGAAAAGACCAAGAATCGAGAACAATAAAGAGTCAAAGTACAAAGGGAAAAATGCCTACATAGCTTGGCAAGATAATGATTCATCCTCCAGTTCCGCATCCGAAGGTGAAGAGGTGAACCTATGTTTGATGGTCGGTTGTGAATCCTCTTCATCACATGTAAGTTCAACTCCCACAGAAAATGAAATGAATTACGAGCACATTACTAAATGCTTTCAATGAAATGCATAGTGAAGCCAGAAATTTATCTCATACAAATAATCGGTTAAAAGGACTAAACAAGCTGGTTAGAAAATAGGGTTAAAATTTTGGAAAAAGAGTTATTAGAAAGCAAAACGAGATATAGAACATCTTGAAATAATCTATTCATCTGCGATAATGATGTTGCTAACAAGAATTGTGAAAAGTGTATTCTTCTACAGAATAAGGTTGATTACTTGATTAAAACCTTGTCTAAGTTTACTCAAGGAAAAGAGAATTTAGATGCACTTCTTGGGTCTCAAAACTGTGTTTTTGAACATACTGGAATCGGGTACAAACCTAAGGTTGGGGTGAAAACTAAAAAGTATTTGAACTTCTTTTCCTTTAGAAAAGCAACAACATCCCCTTTCTCATCTTGTCATTACTGCATGAAAAAAGGACAAACTGTAAAATTCTGTCATGCTAGGAAATATTTTGTGCCACAAGGTAGAATGAGATGGGTTCCAAAACATGTTAAACAGAAAATTTGACTCGTAAGGACCCAAAATATTTAAGGGTACCAAATACTTGATGCTTGATCTTTCAGGAACAACAACAAGAGTCCCTTTGGTACCTGGACAGCGGATGCTCAAGGCACATGACAAGTGACATTTCAAAATTCCAGAAACTAAGATTGAAGAATGGAGGTCACATGACTTATGGAGACAACAACAAGGGAAGAATTCTAGGTTCTGGAGATATCAGAGATGGTGAATCAGTAACCATTCACAATGTTCTTCTTGTTGAAGGTCTCAAGCACAACCTAATCAGTATAAGTCAGGTACTGCAGATGATGAAGATTTAACTGATAATTCTTATCAGTTAAAATATCCCAGTAGCTCAGATCAGCTTACTGTCGAAGAAGGTGATTAATCAGTTGATCCTGCAAAAGTTGATCCACCAAGAATTACTGAAGAACAGGAAGAAGATGTCCTGGAAGAGCTTCCTAAATAATGGATTGTTCCAAGAGATCTTTTTCTAGACAATATCATCGGGCAAATCAATAAGGGAGTATCCACTAGACATTCTCTTAATCAATTCTGCAATCATATGGCATTCATTTCACAAATAGAACCTAAAACTGTTAAAGAAGCATTAAATGATGAATACTGGGTTAGTGCCATGCATGATGAGCTTAATCAGTTTGAAAGGAATAACGTGTGGGAATTAGTTCCTAAAACCAAAGATATCAATGTAATTGGTACTAAGTGGGTATTCAAAAACAAACTAGATGAACACGGCATTATCACTAGAAATAAAGCTAGGTTGGTAGCCAAAGGGTATAACCAACAGGAGGGTATTGATTTTGATGAAACCTTTGCACCTGTAGCTAGACTTGAAGCTGTCAGATTATTATTAGCTTATGCTTGTATAAGTGGTTTCAGATTACTACAGATGGATGTCAAGAGTGCCTTTCTAAATGGACTCATCAATGAAGAAGTTTATGTTTCTCAACCTCCTGGTTTTGAAAATCACAAGCATCCTGACCATGTCTACAAATTGAAAAAGGCTCTTTATGGTTTAAAGCAAGCTCCTAGACAATGGTATGAGAGGTTAAGTAACTTCTTAATTGATCAAGGATACAAACGATAATCTAGAACCTGACATTATTCACGGTGCAGGTGTATGTTGATGATATCATTTTTGGTTCTACTAATAATGCATTGTGTAATAAGTTTGTTAAGGAAATGCAAAGTGAATTTGAAATGTCTATGATGGGAGAATTGAATTTCTTCCTTGGTCTCCACGTTAAGCAATTAAAAAATGGCATATTCCTAAGTCAATCTAAATACTGCAATGAGTTGTTGAAGAAATTTGATATGCACAATTGCAAAGAATCCTCTACACCCATGTCTACTAACTGCTGTCTAGATTTAGATGAAAAAGGGAAATCTGTTGATCAAACAAAATATAGAGGTTTGATTGGTTCTTTGCTATATCTAACTGCTAGTAGGCCTGACATTATGTTTAGTGTGTGCCTTTGTGCTAGATTTCAGGCAAATCCAAAGGAATCACATCTTACCGCTGCTAAAAGGATTCTGAAGTACCTTAAAGGAACCGTTAATGTCGGACTATGGTATCCTGAAGGTGCATCTCTTAAACTTGTTGGATTTTCTGATTCTGACTTTGCAGGATGTAGATTGGACAGAAAAAGTACCTCTGGTACATGTCATTTACTGGGAAGCAGTCTCATATCTTGGCACAACAAAAAGCAAGCATGTGTTGCTCTTTCAACTGCAGAAGCTGAATACATTGCAGTTGGGAGTTGTTGTGCTTAAAGTATCTATCTTAAACAGCAACTGAAAGATTATGGAGTGGCTCTTTACACGGTACCTCTGGTTTGTGATAATACTAGTGCAATAAATCTGACTAAGAATCCTATTCAACACTCTAGAACTAAGCATATTGAAATTAGACATCACTTTATTAGAGAACATGTATCTAGGGGTGATTGTGAAATCTTATTCATTGAATCTGAAAAACAGTTAGCTGACTTATTCACTAAACCACTTCCTAGAGATAGACTTAATATGCTTAGAACTGAATTAGGAATTCTGGATATATCTAGTATTGAATAACTGATTCTTTATTGTGATTATGTTTTTTTTAACAGGTTGATACCATGCTCAATCGATTAAAATTATCTGAAAATCTTGAAATTATTTGTTTTAATCGATTGAAATTACGAAATAATCTGTTGATTTTCTGATTATCTATCTCTGATCATGATATGTTACCAGTTCAATCAATTAAATGAGCTTTTAATCGATTTATTTCAGTAACCTTGTAGCTCTGCATGTTTTCATCTATAAATCAATCGATTAAATCTTCGATTCAATCGATTTAATTCACTTTTGATGCTCTGCATGTTTTTTCTTTCATAAATAAATCAATTAGATCTTCGATTCAATCGATTTATTTTACTTCTAATAATCTGTTTCTATATCAGAAATTGAAAAATCAATTGATTTCATGAAAAATCAATTGGTTAATTTTTTCTAGGGTTAGTTGTGTATGCGCTTCCTCTAAACAATTACTGCAGATTGGATTGAATGCATTTACAACTGGATAAACTTCAGCTACTCTCTTAAATATCAGAGATATCCAATAAAAGCTGATTGACCCTGATTGGATATCAGATGTGAGGGTAATTAAGATGCACAGTAACAATTCTCTCTCTCTCCACCTTTACCATCCCTGCGCTGAAGCAGAGCAGCAGTAAAACATTAAAGACAAAATTGTGAAGATGAAGGGATCGGGTGTTCTCATTTCAACTTAAGCATACAATAGTTTTTGAATAGCTTATACTTTCTTCATGAAAAACATTCTCTCTTCTCTGTTTTCCTTCTGTTCATTCCACAAATCAGCATGCTCAAACGCACCAAATCCGGAAGGAAGAAGTTCAGCAAAGGAGAGTCCTCTGCTGCAATGCAAGAACCAACTGTAGGAGGGCGCATTGAATCATGGTTCAACGGGAACCAAGAGAAGATGGATTTGTTCATTCATGAAATGAGCAGGAAACAAATCAATATACCCAAGGTTCTAAAATTTTCATGGTTTGATGCTGAAGGTTTCAGAGGGGTTCGAAAACTACTGCAACATCAGAAACTTCAGAAATTTCTAGAACTAAATGGTAGGATTTACCCTGACCTGATTAAAGTCTTTTTCACCAACTTGTCATTTGAAGGGTCTAGTCTAAAAACTCAAGTCAAAGGAGTGGACATTGAAATTACTCCCAATGTCTAGAAAGAGGTTGCTGGACTCAAGAATGAAGGTGTAAAAGTCACCAAAGGGTATACCTCGGAAGTAGAAGAATTTAACAAAGTTCAGTACTTTCGTTCTTGTCTGAAGAATAGGCATGACTCCATAAGTTCCTTCAACACTGGAAAGTTGAAGCTTGAGGAAAGGGTACTCGCGTTCATTATGTCCTGGCAGCTCACACCCAGGGGGAGCAATCATGCAGTACTAAATGAAGGAGATTTGGTACTGATGTACTGCATTCACCACAGAATAAGGGTGAACTGGGTTTTTGTCATCAAGGACCACATGATCAAAGCGAAAAGGCTAAGTGATTTCAGGTATCCTTATGCAATATTGATTTCTAAATTTTTAACTCATTTTGGTGTTGATTTGGAAGGTGAATTAGTTGAAACTGTTCGTACCACAAATGAGGTCAATAATTCTGTCCTTCATAAAATGGGGTTCATTAAAATTGACGGTGAATGGATTTCCAAAGAAGAAGCAGGAAGAGAAGAAGAAATTGAAGAAGAAGAGCAAGAGGAAGATGTCAATACTGGTGTCCCAGGTACTTCTGCAGCAAGATCATCAGACCCGATGGAAGAGCAGTGTCCATTAGAAATGATTCCATATATTCCACAACTTGACCGTGGCACGCCTCTCTCACAGTTCGAAAGAACCATGCTACATCAGATGAATGAACTGCAAACCAATCAAAGGAGGCACATGGAGATGATAGTTGCTCTGCGGGCTCGTCAGCATTATCTGGATGAAAATTTCATTGCCAGATTTCAACACATTGACAACAAATTGGAAGATATCTACAACAGGATTGTTGATCTGCAGTTTAATCAAGGTCCCGGGAACGGGGATGAATGAAGTCTTATTTGTTCTTGTTTCTTTTCTTTTTATTTTTTGGGTACCTATATGGTACTATTGGACTGTAACTAAAACACTTTATTTGATGCAGTCAAATAGGGGGAGAAGTGTTTGCTTAAAACTGTCACTACACACACACCACAAAATCATATATGTCTCTATTCTGTTATTGAATTGTGCAGGTGCAGTGGATATTTGTATCCATCAAATAGGGGGAGATTGAAGCACTTGGTGGATTTGATGAAGACATATTCGAGTTGATATAGTTTAGTTTGTGGGTGTGTAGATGAATAAGTTAGAAGTTTAGAACTTAATCTCTTGATAGGCCAATAGATCTTGTGATAAGCGCCTTAAAATGATGCATCTCAGTGAAATCATTTTTCTGCATGAAAAACTAACATATAAGCATTAAAAGAACAAACTAAGTTTTTCAATCTGTTGAAAAGAAATTTCAATCTGTTAAAATCACTTAAACATAAGAAATGTTCTTATAGATTCGAAATTTCAATTGGTTGAATCGCAGAATCAACAGGTTAAAATAATCTTAATGAATTTTTCAAATATCAAAGGTTTCGCATTTTCAAACTGTTAAAATACTTTTTAAACTGTTGAAACACATAAACTATTTTTTTCAGTCTAAGTGTTTTTCAAAACTTCAATCTGTTGAAATACTTTTCAATCTGTTAAAACAGAGAGACTATTTTTCTGACTAAGAGTCTACAGGATTTCAATCTGTTGAAAGGTTTTTTAATCGATTGAAACAGAGAGCTATCATTCTTCATTAAGCTATTTCAATCCATTGAAAACATGAATCAATCGATTGAATGAAATTTTAAATGAAATCAATCGATTGAAACGTCGTTTTAATCAATTGAAATACATTCTGATCGATCATAATTTGATTCTAATCGATCATAACTTGTTCTAATCAGTCATAATGCTGTTCTGATCGATCATTTGCGTCTCTGAATCAGTTTTTATCAGTTTAAACGTTCTGGTTCTCTCTTTTACTCTATAAATACAGATTTAATCTATCTTTTGAAACATACAATTTGAGAAAACATTTGAAAGCAATCTTTGAGCAATCATATTCGTGACTTTCTTTGAGCATTTAGAATCTTTTCATATCATAAGGTGCTTTGATCAAGATTGTTGTTAATCAAAGAGAGAAAGTGCTGAGTTAGAATTGCTTCTGGACAATTGTATTGATAAAGCTTCAGTCCATGTTTTTTTCTTTTCATACTCTTGTGTAAAGTGTGGTTGTGTAGATTGGTTTTTGATCTACACTGGTTACAGTAACTGGATTTGGTTACTGGGAGGTTTCAAGAGTCTATCTTGTGGGTTTGTAAGATAGTTCTTGGGGTAGATTGGTGAATATCTACTGGTTGTATTTTTCACTGGAATTAGTGGAACTTGGCAGATTTGTCAAGAACTGGATGTAGCTCTGGTAAAGAGTGAACCAGTATAAATTGTTGTGTTGAATTTCTTCTTTCATCTCTTTTATTTCTTGTCTATTTACTTGATGTGATTAAAATCAAACCTACCTACACAAGAATTAAATAAAGGTAATTCATTCTTCCAAGAGAAAGTAAGTTTTGCGAAAAATTTTTCTAAAGTTCAATTCACCCCCTCTCTTGAACTCAACCATTAATTCTTTTAATTGGTACCAGAGCTGGTTCTTGTAAGTTACTCAAGAATTCGGTCCAAGAATGGCTGAGGGAAAGATGAATTTTTCAGAAGGAGCCTCCATAAACAGGCCTCCTCTTTTTTCTGGTGTGAATTATTCTTTCTGGAAGGTTAAAATGAAAATCTTTATTGAATCTCTTGATAGAGGTATTTGGGAAACAATTGTTAATGGTCCTTACAAACCAACTCATACAGTGGATGGTAAAGTAGTTGAGAAAAATTGGGCTGAATTGACTGATGCAGAAAATAGGAGAGTCCAATATGATTATACTGCAAAAGAGCCCAATGGAGAATAAAGGCTCCAAGAGCCCATCATCATCAACAGTCAAAAGAGTCCAAACCATCAACGACTCAACAAAAAAGAAAGAAGAGAAAAGAAAACCCTTCATCTCCAGCAGATGACAAAAAAGGCCATGACAGAGAAGGCCGAATAAAAATCCTCAGGTGGATCTCCTAAAAAGTCTACAAAAAGGAATCTGAAATTTCCATCCCCTAGTGGAATAAGAGCTTCACAAGTTTAGCTCGCATCAACATCAATCAAGGAGCCAAGACTCCATCCCTAGAAAAGAAAAATCAGATCACCAGGAAGTCAACTAATTCCTTGGTGGATCACCAAAGAAAGAAAACTTCATCCCTAGTGGATCCCCCAAAAAGAAGGAAAAAAGACAGCGTAATAAAAAGAAACTAAAAAGTAAAAAGGCTTACGCATTATCCCCATAAAACAGCCAGATTTCAAAATCGGGATAAAAAAGAGATAAATCACAGAAAAAGGCGAATGAAGACCCCAAATCTTGCCCGTCCTCGAAATAAGAGCAGAATACCTCATATTCGAATATGGACAGAGCCTAAAAAGCCACTAGGAGAGACTATTAGGCCCCATATTAGAGTAGGAAGGCTTTTTTGTATAAAAATAAGGATTTTCGCCTTCAGGGGTCGAGACTGCCGTCTAGCTTTTCAGGATCGCCGTCTCACTTTTCGAGACCACCATCTCGCTTTTCGGGACCGCCATCTCGACCAATGGTAAGTCGAGACCGCCGTCTTGTTTGGCGAGAAGGCCTTCTCGCACTTGGCAAGTCGAGACCGCCATCTTGCCAAACGAGACCGCCGTCTCGCCACTTATTCAAGTCGAGACCGCTGTCTCGACTTTGCCAATTGAGACTACCGTCTCAACCTTTCAAATCAAGACCCCCGTCTCAACCTGACAGGCGTGAATCCCTATAAATAGGGGGCGCTCTCCCCTTCATTTCACATAGTGCTTCCACTTTCCCTTCTACAATTTCTCAAAATTCTTCTCCTAGAGCCCCTCTGAAGCATTTCCGGAGTTTCTGAGTGTCTAAGAGAGCTGTTTTAGCATTTTCGAGCAAGATTTCGACGTTGTAAGAGGGAAGGGCTGCCAAAATGCACCCTATTTTTCAAGAGAATTAATCAAAAGCTTGCTCCGGAGGTTTCTTCTTCTCTCTCTCTCTCTCTCTTTTACTATCCTTTTATTTATATTAAATTGCGCAATAGTTATTAGGGCCATGTAGTCATCATTTTAATTCTGCGAATAAAAAGGGTAAAAGCGTCGTTTCAAAAGTTTATCTATAAAATAACTGGCCTATCATAGGGAACCCGAAAGGGGCATCGTAAGGGAACTAACACTTCCCTTACACATAACTAACTCCCTTACCCAACTCTGGTGTTAACGACCAAAGTTGGTTTTTTGAAAAACCAACGCCTATTCTCTCCATTTTTTATGTTTCCGGTAAAAACATCGGTGGCGACTCCATAAGAACCCTCCAAATCTTGATCTTAGGTCAGCTCGGTTATCAGACGATCTAAGAACACCCTTTGAAAAACCTCGCCCTTCGGTTCAACCCGGTTATCGGACAACCTAAAGGCGTTGTAACCTCACCCATAAAAACGCGAAAAATGGAAAGTTGGAACCATCGCGTCGCTCTGACCGCCTCTTTTGACGGCGGCGACAGATGGCGACTTCACTGGGGAAGCCTAGAGAGTTGATCCCATTTAGTGATGCGCCGATTTAATAAATAAACTTATAAAAAAATTTGCTTTTACCCTACCTTGTTTTCTAACATGTTTATTTATTTGGCTTTAATAAATGTTGTTTCTTTATTTTACGCAATTGTTTGAAATAAAAACTATACACAAACCTTTGCACACAACATTTCCCTCTATACCCGGGGGCAAGTGAGAAATCCATAGGGAGTGGGTGCCAGGTACGGTTTGTCGTAATGAGGGCCATGTGCCCACCGGTATGATCGGAAACCACCACTCAAGGTGATAACCTTCCTCTTTCGGCACAAAGACTGACTATGGCCTTAGTGCTAAGAATGGTCGGAAGGCTGGAGAGTGGGGACCCTATAATGGGGGCACCTTGGGGGCCTAAGCCTTGGTGAGAACAGTTAGAACCTACCTTTGCCAATACACTTTTCTGCAGGAAAACCCTACCTCGTAATTAAATGTCATCCTACCTGATCGCGGATGAGTGAATTGTGTGTGTGCATTTGTTTTCTACATTTGATTGCATAGCATAACCAAACAACAGATAAAAACAGAAAAATCACAAAAATATTTTCACAATAAACACCATTATCTCGGACATTCTATCTTTTAGCTAGCCTAGTTTCAGGTTCTTTGTAAGCTAAGTAGCCACGCAGTCCGACAGAAGAGATAAGGGATATTAAAAATCATTCTTTTGCAATAAACCATTTTATCTCAGACAGTCTGCCTTTTAGCTAGCCTGACTTCAGGTTCTTTGTAAGCTAAGTAGCCACGTAGTCCGATAGAAGAGATAAGGGATATTAAAAATCATTCTTTTGCAATAAACCATTTTATCTCAGATAGTCTGCCTTTTAGCTAGCCTGACTTCACGTTCTTTGTAAGCTAAGTAGCCACGCAGTCCGACAGAAGAGATAAATGGCTAAAAAACAAAAAATAAAATAAAATAATAACAAAATCAAAACATTTATAAAAATAATTTTGACAAAGTCGTATCATTCATATCGCATCATGTTATAAGTGGAAAAACCGAGAGAGAAAATAAATGCATAAGGAAAGTATGCATACACATCATTTTAATAAATCCCTAAAAAATGGGTCTTAGAAGCGTGTTTTGGGAAAATTACTGGGCCAAATCCCCTTCAAGAATTTGTAACCTGATTCATCACCTTTTTCTCTTCATTCTGATATGTTGTGCGTCCAAATCGGATATCTCAGTTAAAAGTTATGCCAGTTTGAACATCTACCGCCCTTTTGTACTGGTGAAAGAGCACTAGATATCCCTAAGACAATGGCGAAAGAGGCCCCGAGCACATTTGTGACCTTCGCGACAAGGAAGGGACATGTGTACTAAGGTGTGATGGTGACCCCCATTATACTTGTCAAGTCTGTGATGGGGAAGGAACCATTACAACAAGGTGGGTATGATACCCCACAAAGCGTAAGCTTTAAGGAGGATACCTAAGCCATTGTCTTAAGGAATATCCATCTCATAAATCATTCACTTTAAACAATAAAAATCTTTTTGCATTCTAGAAAGCGACTGGTATTCTTCATGCCCTCATCTGCATACAAAAAAGCACAAAATCCCAAACACTATCATACATCATGTCAGAAAATAAAACATGATAATGTTTAGGAAAAAATAAACACTTTCATACATGCATCCACCAAACTTCATCCTCATAACATGTATCTAATAATAGACAGTCGAAGAAGTGGACATTCCTCAATACCATGAAAAGAGGTTAGGACATTCGCATGCCATGCACGAGAAGTAAAAAAAAAAGAAATTAAATAGAAATTCTAACCCGCCTATGGGTTCATTTAGGCTTCTCCGCTTTTAAAAAAAATGTATTTCGAAACATTACATTGAGGAATGTACACTGTCCAGATGAAATAAATAAAATTGTTTGTTTTCATCATCTCTTCAACTATCTATTGCATTCATAATTTGCATACATTCATTCTCACTTTAATAATAATAGGATAATAAAAAGAAAGCCATCAATCAGAATAAGATGAAGAGCAAACTTTTCGTCGTCATGTTCTCTCCAACGGTTGATCCGCCTAAGGAGGATAATAAGCATCAACCGTTGGTCATCCGAGTAAATAAAGGAGAGGGGGCAAGGACACCATTGCGTTTGTTCACGCCTCATACGTCAAATAAAGTTGTACCATAGAGATACGCAGAAACATCGTCCATCAATGAAGATATCTCCAGCATAGCCGGCATTGGGGGCAGAATTAGATGTAGAAGAATCTATTCCCCCAAGGAACTATAAGATGATGCTCCTATGAATAAAGGAAAAAATAAAAAGATCGAAGAAAGACATAGTCCAAAGAAGAAATTAAGTAGACTTTGGAGTCATGACGCTAAGGCAGTGCTTTCAACACTCCACCAAAAAGACAAATTCACGGTAGGCGACAGCATTCGGATCAGCAAGTCGTCTGCCCTACCTTGTATGGATGCGGCTGAAAAGGACCTTTGAAATATCTTTTGCCAATATGAAAAGACTTCCCTAACGATATGAAGGTGACCCACATGATGAGAAAATATGGATATCGCCCAAACCAAGGGCTCATTAGAAACTCTCAAGGAATAAGGGAGCCATCAGATTTTAAAGACAATCCTTTGAAGCATGACCCTACAAAGGATCAAGCTGCATGGAGAAAAGGGAAGTCTCCCCTCCACACCTTGAATAAGATTTTCCCAAATAGAGGGGTTCAAGCGTCAAAAGCGACTTTAGCCATTAGGTGTTCTCCTTCTGATTCTTAGGGTTTGTAAATCCAATGACTATTAGAGATTACTCCTCGGGGCTAGCCCGACCCTCGAGCATTATAGGACACATATTTCCCTATTAATTACAAAGAATGTCATTCTTACTATCTGCTTCTCTTCTTGCTACTTCATGTCTAGACCTCATAATAACCATGTTTAAGCAAACGTTTTCAAAACGCGTCAAAGTAATCAAACTGCGCCATTGACCAAAATAAAAGTCAAATCCATCATCACTGATTGACTAGAAACACAAAATAAAGTTTTACCTAGTCATAAATAAAGTCTTGTTTCGCCAATGTTATGCAAAAAGAAAACAAAAATCAAAAGAAGTTCATAGAAGCTAAAGGCCAAAAAGAGAGGGCAAGATACTTGGTAGGAAACCCACCAAAGGAGACTACGCAAAAGTTATGATAAACCCGCTAGGAAACCCAAACAACCATAAAGGGTAGCCTAGGCAAAAATTAGGGTTATAAAATAAAGTCCACTAGGATTCCCAAAACAAGAAAAGAGGAAACCTAGACAAAAGTTAGGACATAGCACAACATCCTAGCCTGAAAACCCAAAGGGCAGACTAGGGAAGTTAATCAGTCATGATAGGCGCCATCGAATAATCAAGACGTCACTCCATAAACAAAACGTTTGTCTAAACTAGTCTAAACACTCTAACCAACCTTGGCTAGCCTGCTTACAAAAACCATTTTTGTCAAAATAAAACAATTCTAAAACAACTTTGTCAAGGTAAAAAAATGAAGAA
Source organism: Sphenostylis stenocarpa (assembly GCA_963425845.1). Lineage (NCBI taxonomy): Eukaryota > Viridiplantae > Streptophyta > Magnoliopsida > Fabales > Fabaceae > Sphenostylis > Sphenostylis stenocarpa. The sequence goes on along the minus strand of OY731406.1, from coordinate 32,065,579 downwards.
ATAAAAATCACTTCAGATAAATAACAAAAAAATGAAAAAACATTCATGCATATAAGGAAACTAGCTCCATGTTTGTGATTGAAAATAGAATCACCGAGACCAACTCTCCAAATAATGCCCTCAAGAAAACAGAGCAAGTCACCAATCAAGCGACTCAGCAGAATAAGAGCTTCCGAAAATCAAGAGCTCCAGCTACCATCCTTCTACCCAGAAAAAGAAGGCACATATAAGAAGTCTTCAAACATTGCTGTAGACCCCAAATCTTGCCCGACCTCCAAATAAAGAATAGAAGACCTCCTATTTGAAGATGGACGAAGCCTTAGAAGCCACTAGGAGAGACTATTAGGCCCCATACTAGGATAGGAGGGATTTTCTGCACAAAAATAAGGTTTCTCGCCTTTTGGGGACGAGACCGCCGTCTCGAAATCGAGACCACCGTCTCGCCTCATGCAAGTGGCGAGAAGGCGGTCTCGTTTGGCGAGACGGCGGTCTCGTTTGGCAAGACGGCGGTCTCGCCACTTTGGCATGGCGAGACGGCGGTCTCGACCCTGTCAGACGAGAACGGCGGTCTCGACCTGTCAGGCGCGAAAAACTATAAATAGGGGGCTCCCTCCCCTCATTTTCACACACCACATAGAGCTTTCTCCTCCTTCTCTCTAGAAAATCACTAGTTTATCTCTCTAGAATCCCTCCGACGCATTTCCGGAGCTTCTGAGTGTCTTTAGAGTGTTTTTCGAGCGTTCCGAGAGGTTTTCCGACGCTGTAGAGTGAAGGGCTGCCACAAAGCACCCTCTTTTTAAAAGAATTAATACAAAAGCGTGCTTCGGAGGTTCATATTCTCCCTCTCTACTTTTATCGCTTTAATTTTAAATTATGCAATAAATACTAGGGCCATGTAGTCGTAATTATAAATTCCGCAGAATAAAAGGGTAAAAGCATATTTTTCTGGTTTAATCATTTACATAAAGCTGGCCTATCATAGGGAACCCGAAAGGGGCGTCGTAAAGGAACTGATACTTCCTTTACACGTAACTAACTCCCTTACCCAACTATGGTTCTAATGACCAAAGTTGGTTTTTCGAAAACCAATGCCTTTTAATCCCTTTTCTGATGTTTCCGGTAAAAACATCGGTGGTGACTCCACAGAACCCTTTCAAAACTAGCTTTTGGATTAGCCCGGTTATCGGACAATCCAAGAGCGCCTTTTCGAAAACCTCGCCCCTAGGTTCGGCCTGGTTATCGGACAACCTAAAGGCGTTGTAACCACCAATAAAAAATGCAAAAATTGGAAAGTCGGAACCATCGCATCGCTCTGACCGCCTCTCATTTTTTACGGCGGCGATAGATTGCGACTCCACTGGGGAAGCCTCGAGAGTTGATCCCATTTAGTGATGGGCCGGCTTTAGAAATAAATAAACCAAGAAAATAACGCTTTTGCCCTTACCTTGTATTATAACATGTTTTACGGTTTGACTTTAAATAACTGTTGCTTGTTTATACTTACGCAATTGTGTGAAATACAAATCGTACACAAACCCTTGCACACAACAGTTCCCTCTATACCCGGGGGCAAGTGAGAAATCCATAGGGAGTGGGTGGCAGGTACGGTTCGCTATAGTGATGGCCTTGTGCCCACCGGTGTGATCGGAAACCACCACTCAAGGTGATAACCTTCCTCTTTTGGCAACAAGACTGACTATGGCCTCAGTGCTAAGCATGGTCAGAAGGCTGGAGAGTGGGGACCCTATAATGGGGGCACCTTGGGGGCCTTAGCCTGGTGAGAACAGTTAGAACCTACCCTCACCAATGCACTTTTCTGCAGGAAAACCCTACCTCGTGATAAAAATGAATTCTCGCCTGTTCGTGGATGATCGAATTGTGTGTGCATATGTTTGCTGCATTTGTCTGTTGCATAGCATAAACAAACAACAGAACAAAAATCACAAAAATACTTTCGCAAATAAACACCCTTATCTCGGACAGTCTGCCTTTTAGCTAGCCTGGTTTCAGGTTCTTTGCAAGCTAAGTAGCCACGCAGTTCTGACAGAAGAGATAAGGGACGCTAAATATTCTTTTGCATAAAGCCACATTTTATCTCGGACAGTCTACCTTTTAGCTAGCCTGGTTTCAGGTTCTTTGTAAGCTAAGTAGCCACGCAGTTCCGACAGAAGAGATAAAAGGCTATAAAAAATAAACATAAAATATATATACTAAAAAAATAAAGCAAATCAACTTCTGACAAAGTCAAATCATTCATATTACATCATATCATGAGTAAAGAAAAAACAAGAGAGAAAATAAAAAGTGAGAGCACATTCTGCATCATTCAAACAGAATCTCTCATGCATAAGCATATCCATGTTAGTTTAATACACTTAACATGCATTAATGAACCTTTTTTGGGCATTCTAGAAAGTGGTTGGTCCTCTCCCCACTCGCACTCGCGCGCAAAAAGCCAAAGCAATGGAAAATTTAGAGGAGCAAAACCGAAAGCTCACTGCGGAGGTCAATACCCTCCGCGAGCAAGTGGCCCAACTGATGGAGGTCGTACGCCAGGGTCAGAGTAAGGGCGAAGACCAAGCTGAACACATCTCTCACCATGAGGAAGAGGAAGAAGAATACTTCTACGACGAGAAGGATGCTAAGACTACACGCATCCTTACCCCAAAGGTATCCAAACAACAACTCTCCGCCCTGGAGGAGAGGCTCAAAGCAGTAGAAGGGCACAACTTCGACGTCAAGGAGGTGGCAGACATGTGCCTAGTGAAGAATATTCACTTCCCTCCCAAATTCAAGATCCCGGATTTCCCCAAGTACCCCGGGATGACCTGCCCAAAGAACCATCTTACGATGTACTGTCGTAAGATGGCCACCCATGCTGAGAACGAAAAACTCCTGATCCACTGCTTCCAGGAGAGTCTGGCGGACACAGCTCTCAATTGGTATATGCAGCTAGAGAGAGGGCAGGTCCAGAGCTGGAAACAATTGGCTGATGCTTTTCTTCGTCGCTACCGATACAACATTGATCTGACTCCTAACAGGTCAGATCTCAGGACTCTAAGCAAAAGGAACGACGAACCTTTCAAAGCATATGCCCAAAGATGGAGGGAAATGGCTGCCCAAATAGAGCCTCCTTTGATAGATAAGGAGACAATGGCTATGTTCATCGATTCACTGACTGGAGCGTACTACGACAAGGCAATAGCCAGTACCTCCAACCTTTTCTCAGACATAGTCACTGTAGGGGAAAGAATAGAGCAGGGACTGAGGAGTGGGAAGATAGCACAGTCTTCCCAAGTTGGGGTCTCATTCAAGAAGTCTGCTGGCAAGAAGAAGAACGAATTTGTACATGCAATCAACTTTGCCACTCCTTCTTCTACCCCACCAACGCCTAGGCAGCCTCGCAAGAAAGAGAGGAAGTTCACTCCAATCTCCACTTCCTATGGAATGCTGCTGCCTCAGCTGTTGGAAGCCAAACTGTTGACCTGCGCTCCTCCCAAGAAGCAGTTGGAACCTCCCTACCCCGAATGGTATAAGCCAAACGAAAAATGCGCTTACCACTCGGGTTCACCCGGTCACTCTACAGAAAATTGCTTAACCCTTAAGTATCGGGTTCAAGAACTAATCGACGCCAGGTGGAAAACCTTCGACTCCTCTGCTTCCGATGTCGACGCCAAACCTCTGTCAAAGCCAAAGTAGCAGAGAGGGAGGACTGGGAGGATCAGCCATAGGGTGTCTGTTTTTTTTTAAGCTTTTCTCTATATCTCCTGCGGTCCCCGCCCGTGGCCGCAGAAATTTTGATTAAAAGGGCTTGTACATACATTTTCATTTTCTTTAATACACGAGGCATTTTGTCATGTTCATTCTTTTCCCTCTCCTATTTATTATTCTTTCGAAGATAAATTGAATAATAAAATCTATGACTAAAACAGAACCTAAAACACATCATGTTTGTGATTGATGAATCTCCGTGGACCCCGGAAACTGAAAGTGAATGGGTCGAGTCCGACAGTGAGCAGGAGACCATCTCTCCGGACATGCAAAGAATGTTGGAAAAAGAAACACGTGTCATACAACCGCATCAGGAAGAGATAGAAACCGTTAATTTGGGAGAAGGGGATGATGAGAAAAAGGTGAACATCGGTACCCAAATAGAAAGCAGCATAAAAAGGGGATTGATACGGCTTCTGAAGGAATATATAGATATATTCGCTTGGTCTTATCATGACATGCCTGGGCTTGACACTAGTATAATGGATGTAGACCCCTAATTTTGCCCGACTTCTTAATAAAAGAAAAGGAGACCTCTCGCAACAAGATAGAGTTCACCCAGTCACCCGACAAAAGCTAAGGAGACTTCTTACACAAAGATAAAGCTCGCTTGACATCTTAATGAGGGCCAAGAAGACTTCCTATATGAAGATAAAGCTTCAACGGACACACATCGGCATCAACCAACGTCTGAAGAAAGCAAGGAAAGCTTCCCGAAGTCCCAGAACACAAAAACTGGACAAAACAGGTCGAGACAGTCGTCCCAAAGTTGGGACGGCCGTCCCAAACTTCCTAGGACAAGTGAGACACACGTCCCAAATGTGGGACGGCCGTCCCAAGTCCTATGGGGGCTGGCTCTGTGTAAAAAAATTCAATTGGGACGGCCGTCCCAACCCAGACGGCCGTCCCAGCCCAGACGGTCGTCCCAGCCCAGACGGCCGTCCCAGCCCAGATGGTCGTCCCAAATGTGCCAGGCAGCGAAAACTATAAATAGGAGGCTCATTTGCTCATTTTCCAGACCCCAGACAACTCAGAGCACTTGTCTACTTCTCTCCCTCTTTCGAATGATCTTTCTGATTGCCTTATATAGGTAACAATCAGTTAAGGAATTATATTCCGGCATTCGATTCCTCTATAAAATTTTAGTCGAGTCGAGTTTTGTCGTGAGGAGAGTCATTGTAGAGCGAGGGACTGCCGAAACGCGTCCTTATTGTAACAGAGTTGTTATATAAAGCTTGCTACGGAGGTTCTTTTCAAATCTCTTCTCTTTTATTGCTTTATTTATTGCTTTATATATGAAATGTAAATAAAATCATGTAGATAGCCATATTTAAATGTTGTACGAATAAAATAGGGTAATAGCGTAATTTCTTGTAATCTTCACTTTAAATGAATTAATCCGTCATAGGGAACCCGAAAGGGGCGTCGTGGGGTGCTAATACCTTCCCCACACGTAACTAACTCCCTTACCCAACTCTGGTTATAATGGCCAAGTTTGGTTTTTATTAAAATCAACGCCTTTTTCTCCTTTTCCAATGTTTATGGTCAAAACATTGGTGGCGACTCCAGAAGAACCCTTTTCAAAAACCTTGCTTTTATTAGAGGATAGTTCAATTGTTGAGCACCTCGGAAGCAATGAACATATTTTAAACAAAAAATGCGAGTCTTAACCATCTTTTCGCGACCGCTCACATTAAACGTTCGAGATGTCCCTGGACGTCGGAACGGACGGCGGCGACAGATGGCGACTCCACTAGGGAAGCTAGAGAGTTGATCCCATTTAGTGACGGATAAAATTCAAGTTAAGTAAAGATTTGAAATTACGCCTTTACCCTCCGCATATTTTACTGTATGGCTTTAATAATTGTTGTATGATTATTTTCTGCAAATTGTTTGAAATATAAATTGCACACAAAAACCCTTGCACACAACAGTCCCTCTATACTCGGGGGCAAGAGTGAATACCTATAGGGAGTGGGTGGCAGATACGACCGGCTTGTTGGCACACGGGGCTACAACCGTTGTCGGAAACCACCAACTCATGGTGATAACTCTCTTCTTTTGGTCTAAGGATGTCGACACGGAGTTCCGTGCATGACCCAAGGACCGAGAGATTGAGAGGTCGCTATAATGGGGGCACCTTGGGGACCTTTGGCCTTGGTGAGAACAGTTTAGAACCACCCAAACCAAACACGTTTCTGCAGAAAAACCCTACCTCGTGATTAAATAAGCGTGGCTCTGCTCGTGGGTGAATGAATTGTGTGTGCATTTGTTTGTTGCATTTGTATTGATGCATTAGCATAGGGTAATTATACAACAAACAAAATAATGAAAAACCCTAAAAAAATCATAAAAGTGATAAGATAACCACCTTTATCTCGGACAGTCTTCAGTTAAGCTAGCCTGGTTTCAGGTTCTTTGTAAGCTAAGTAGCCAAGTTGACCGACAGAAGAGATAAAGGGTCATAAAAAATTTAAAAATAATTAAAGCCATAAAAATACTTCTTATAATAAAAAGATTCTTGGCAAAGTCGTATCATTCATACCACATCATCCAATAAGTGGTAAAACTAAGAGAGAAAATAAATGCATCAAGAAAAATATGCATAAACATCATCATAATAAAATCTCTCATACATAAACACATTCATTCTAGGATGTATTAGATATCCTTAGACAATAACGAAAGAGACCCAAGTGCGTTTATCACCTTATTAGAAGAGATAAGTGCGCTAAGGTATGTTGGCAACCTTTGAAAAAAGGAAGTTAACACACTAAGGTGGGTATGGTGCCCTTAAAACATAGGCTTTTAAGAGGATACTAAAGTTATTGTCTAAGGCATATCTATTTCACACTAATCATTTGAAATAAAAAGCAATAATAAAAATCGTTAAAATCATTTAGAAAGTGGTTGGTCTTCCGCCCGTCATCACTCGCGCCCAGAAAGCTAAAAAGATGGAACAACTAGAGGAGCAAAACCGAAAGCTCACCACTGAGCTCAACACGCTGAAAGAGCAAATGGCTCAAATGCTGGAAATGATGCGCCAGCAAAATCTCCATAAGGAAGGTCCTCAAAGTGGACAAGCCTCTCACCAAGAAGAAGAGGAGGGACCTAATGATGAACAAGCCCAATCTGATACAAGGGCAGTGCATATTCATGCGCCGGAAATATCAAAACAACAGTTTACTGCCCTTGAGGAGAGGTTGAGAGCCATGGAGGGGCATAATTTTGATGTTAAAGAGGCAGCTGATATGTGCCTCGTCAAAAATATCCAATTCCCTAACAAGTTCAAAACTCCAGACTTCCCAAAATACATGGGAATGACCTGTCCCAAAAGCCATCTTACAATGTACTACCATAAGATGGTTGCATATGCGGACAATGTAAAGCTCTTGATCCACTGCTTTCAGAAAAGCTTAGCTGAATCAACCCTAAATTGGTATATGCAACTGGAAGGAGGTCAAATCCAAACCTGGAGACATCTGGCGGGCACTTTTCTTCGTCGTTATAAGTACAATATCGATCTGACCCCTGAAAGAGCAGATCTACACTTACTAAGCAAAAAAGACGACGAAACCTTCAAGGCGTACGCTCAAAGATGGAGGGAATTAGCAGCTCAAGTAGAACCTCCTCTATCTGACAAGGAAACTACATCCATGTTTATCAATTCTTTGACTGGTCCCTATTACGACAAAATGATAGGGAATACATCAACACTCTTCGCGGATGTAGTCATTATAGGAGAAAGAGTATAGCAAGGTCTGAAAAGTGGAAGAATTGCACAACATACTTCTTCTAATTCCTCTACTCCAAATGTTAAAAAGAGCTTTGGAAAGAAGAAGGAAGGAACCGTAAACGCAATCAACTTTGCCCCTCCTTCTTCTTCCTCGCAGCAGACCAAGTCACGTAAACTAGAAAGGAAATTTACTCCAATACCCACTTCCTACGGAAGCTTGCTGCCAAAATTATTGGACGCCAAACTCCTCGCGCGCATCCCTCCCAAGAAAATGGAGCCACCATATCCAGAATGGTACAAGCCAAACAAAAAATGCAATTATCATTCGGACGCCCTAGGACACTCTGTGGATAATTGTGTGGCCTTAAAGCATAAGGTCCAAGATTTAATTTGACGCATCTACTCCAAAAGTGGATGACCAGCCCTTATCAAAGCCCGAATAAAAGACGGGATAAGGAAGACCAGCAAGTTAGGGCTCATCATTTGACCATCTCTAAAAGAAATTTAATAAAAAAAAATATATAAAAAATATTAAAGCTTCCGATGTATCTCTCGTGATCCTCGCCCATGATCACGAGATATTTTTTTGATTAAAGTGGGCTTTGTAAATATTTCTTTTTGTCAATACAATAAGACATTTTCCATAATATTCATATTCTCTTTTATTCTTTTCTCTATCACACCCTTAATAAGAAATCTAAAACTAAGCATAACCATACAATCATGTCTGTGATTGAAAACCCTCTGGAAGATCCGAAAGCCGAAGGCGAATGGATTGAGTCAGACAGTGAGGAGGGGACCATTTCCCCGGACATGCAAAGAATGTTGGAAAAAGAAGCTCAATCAATACAGCCCCATCAGGAAAAAACTGAGGCCATCAATTTGGGACAAGAAGATAATAAGAAAGAAGTAAATATTGGAACCCAAATTGATAATGATGTCAGGGAAAAGCTGATACAGTTATTAAGAGAGTATGTGGATGTATTCGCTTGGACCTACCATGATATGCCTAGAATTGATAAAAGCATAGTGGAGCATAGATTACCACTAAAAGAGGGATCTCGGCCCGTTAAGCAGAAGCTCAGAAGAGTAAAACCAGAATGGTCCTTAAAAATTAAGGAAGAAGTAGAAAAACAGTTGGATGCCAATTTTCTAATCGTGTCAAAATACCCTGAATGGTTGGCAAACATCGTGCCAGTTATAAAGAAAAATGGAAAAATCAGAGTATGCGTAGATTACAGGGATTTAAACCGTGCAAGTCCAAAAGATGATTTTCCCTTACCACATATTGATATGCTGGTAGATCATACCGCTACAAATACTCTCTATTCTTTCATGGATGGATATGCGGGGTATAACCAAATTAAATTGGCTCGTTGAAGATAGAGAAAAACTTCCTTCATTACGCCATGGGGTACATTCTCGTTATAGAGTAATGCCTTTTGGACTCAAGAATGCAGGGGCTACTTATCAAAGGGCTATGGTAACATTATTTCATGATATGATCCACAAAGAAATCGAAGTATATGTGGATGATATGATTGCCAAGTCTAAAAACGAAATAGATCACCTCCAATACTTAAAGAAGTTATTCAATCGGCTTCAGAAATACCAGATCAAGCTCAATCCGGCTAAATGCACATTCGGAGTACGATCAGGAAAACTCCTTGGGTTTATTGTCAGTAAAAAGGGAATTGAGGTAGACCCTGATAAAATAAAGGCAATCGTAGAAATGCCCCCACCAAGAACAGAAAAAGAAATCAGAGGGTTCTTGGGCCGAATAAACTATATCGCATGGTTCATCGCACAATTAACGGACAAGTGCACGCCTATCTTCAAGTTATTGCGTAAGAACCAACCGAAAGTTTGGAACGACGAATGTCAAGAAGCTTTCGAAAAAATTAAAATGTGCCTAACCAACCCCCCAGTATTGGTACCACCTGTGGAAGGAAAGCCCCTGATTCTTTACCTTTCAGTACTCGACGAGTCCATGGGATGTGTGCTCGGTCAACAAGATGATACTGGTAAAAAAGAACAAGCCATATACTACCTCAGTAAAAAATTTCTAAACTATGAGACTCGTTATACACCACTCGAAAAAACATGTTGTGCATTGGTGTGGGCAACTCAACGCCTTCGACAATATATGGTCAGACATACAACTTGGTTGATTTCCAAAATGGACCCAATCAAATACATGTTTGAAAAACCCGTCTTGACCGGAAGGATAGCTAGGTGGCAGGTACTCCTTTCAGAATTCGACATTATTCATGTCACTCAGAAAGCTATCAAAGGTAGTCCTTTAGCAAACTACCTGGCACATGGGCCAACTGATGAATATCAATCCCTTCAAGATGATTTTCCAGATGAGCATATAATGCACATCCAACATGAAGAGCTTGAAAATGATGAGTGGATCATGTTTTTCGATGGAGCTTCGAACTTAATGGGACATGGGATCAGAGCTATTTTAATATCTCCCGAAAAGAAGTATATCCCAGTAACAGCCAGATTAAACTTTGATTGCACAAACAATATGGCAGAATACGAAGCATGTGCTCTAGGTATTCAAACAGCTCTGGATCATGGGGTGACTAGACTCAAGGTATTCGGTGACTCATCCCTTGTTATTTACCAGCTCAAGGGTGAATGGGAAACTAGAAATTCCAAGTTAATCCCTTATCTGGAGCACATCCGTAATATGACTTCAAAAATGGAAAACATCAGTTTTGAGTACATCCCTCGGGAAGATAACCAAATTGCAGATGCACTGGCAACATTATCATCCATGTTCGCATTAGGACAAGAACATGAGATGCCCATCATCCAAGTCAAAAGGCACGATAAACAAGTCTTTTGTATGACGGTAGACAATGAAAAAGATAAAACCCCTTGGTATCATGACATAAGACGATACTTGATAAAGGGTGAATACCCCGAGGGAATCAGTGACAATGATAAAAGGATCATTCGGAAAAGGGCCATAGGGTTTATGTTGATAGGTGAAACCCTTTATAAAAAGAATTTTGATTCCACTTTGTTAAGATGTGTAAATCTTGAAGAAGCACAGAAATTGATTAAAGAAATACATGAAGGAACCTTCGGGACTCATGCACCAGGGCATATCATGGCTAGGAAAATCCTCAGGGCAGGATATTTTTTGTCCACAATGGAAAAAGACTGTCATCAGTATGCCAGAAAATGTCATAAGTGTCAGGTACATGTGGACAATGTACATGTTCCACCAATACCACTCAATGTTATGGCTATCCCTTGGCCATTTGCTATGTGGGGCATGGATGTTATCAGACCTATTGAGCCTAAGGCATCCAATGGCCATCGATTCATTCTGGTGGCTATCGACTACTTCACTAAGTGGGTAGAAGCTGCATCATATGCACATGTGACTAAAAAGGTAGTGGTTACCTTTGTTAAGAAAAATATCATATGTCGATATGACATCCCACATCGTCTTATTACCGATAATGGAACCAACTTGAATAACAAGATGATGGAGGAATTATGTCAAGATTTCAAAATTCAACACCATAATTCCTCTGCCTATCGGCCAAAAATGAACGGCGCAGTGGAAGCGGCCAATAAAAACATTAAAAAGATTGTTCAAAAGATGGTTAAAACCTATAGGGATTGGCATGGAATGTTGCCTTTTGCTCTTCATGGTTATCGAACGTCTGTACGAACCTCAACAGGAGCTACTCCATTCTCCCTCATATATGGAATGGAGGCCGTATTGCCAATAGAGGTCGAAATACCTTCCCTGCGAATTATAATGGAAGCAAAATTAACAGAAGCCGAATGGGTTCAAAGTCGATACGATCAGTTAAACCTTATCGATGAAAAGCGGTTGAATGCTATATGCCATGGACAAGCCTATCAAAAGAAGATCAAAAAGGCTTATGATAAAAAGGTCCACCCTCATACTTATCAAGAAGGGGATCTAGTGATAAAGAAATTGCTTCCAGCCCAAAAGGATAAAATTGGAAAATGGGCAGCAAATTACGAAGGACCCTTTGTGGTCAAACGAGCTTTCTCAGGAGGGGCACTTATCCTCACTAATATGGATGGAGAGGAACTTCGACACCCGATCAATTCTGATGCGGTGAAGAAGTATTATGCTTGAAGACATTGCTCATGACCCGTCAGGAATGAAAACCCGCAAAGGGCATCCCTGGGCAAAAGATAGGGTCTATATCCCTCGCTAGGATACGTCCTAGGTAAAAAAAAAGTAAATAAAAAAAAAAGAAAAGAAACTAAGAGCAATGATTACTTTAGTCGAAAACCGAAAAGGCGGCTAAAGTAACATTCTTCCAAAAGCAAACAGTCTGCATAGTCTTCACTCTGAGCTCAGACATCTCAACTGAAGCAATTAAGGAGAACTAGGGGGGCAGATATCATGGACATGACTGTATAAGCCTAAACAGTACAGCCAACCCTGACTACCCATTCTTCTAAATACCTTTTGAAATCCTTCTACAAAAAAATAATAATAATAAACTTTTGCTCATTTATCAATAAAATTCCCTTTCATTTCCTTTCTCTTGACCAAATATTATGGAAATGCCTCTTTATTGATAAATCATAAATATGCGCAAAGACTTTTAATCAAAGATCAAGCATGCATCTAAAAAAGGGAAGCATAAATATATATATATATATATATATATATATATATATATATATATAAAATAATAATAAAGGAATGAAGGCCTGCTAGGATATTCTTAGGTAAATATCGAGGTAGCCTGCTAGATCAGAAACCCCAAAAGAACGGTCTAGGCAAAAGATAAGGCAAAAGCCCCTAAGATATTCTAGGCAAAATTAAGGCAGCCCGCTAGATCGAAAACCCGTAAAGGGCGGTCTAGGCAAAAGATAGGGCTAAAACCAAAAGATGAATCCATCATCATAAAAAGAGGAGCCCATCATCATGGTCATAAAAGAGGAGCCCATCGGCCTATTCATGAGAAGCCAACGGGAGAAGTCCAGTTACTTTCTAAATGCATCAAAAAGTAAACAAACATTAGATTGCATTTAGGACATCCACACACAAAGTAGTTGCATAATACGACTTTGTCAAAATCAAGAAAAAATAATTTTCTTCAAACAAGAATAATAAACATGCATATAAGGAGGATAGTCTCCATGCTTGTGATTGAAAATAGAAGGCGCCAAAATCCAGCCTCTAAATGAAAATCAAAATCGCGAAAGGCGAAATCAAAACCATATCAGCAGAATAAAGAGCTTCAAGGAAACTAACTCTAACCTTCTACACCAATAAAAGAAGGTACATCGAAGAAAAAGGCCAACGGAAAGGCTTGATCATCCCCAAGCGGATCCTTGCCTACTCCAGAGGCAAAACAAAAGGACTACCTCACGACTTAGCCGCATCACCACATGAGTCATCAAGCACACTCATGCAAGAGTCTCCGCCACTTCCCCAAAGGAGAATAAGGACTACACAAGAGTCCATCAAAGAAAATACGGAGTCAAATCCTCCATATCACCAGGGGGCAACGAAAAAGAAAGAAAAAGAAAAACTTTCATTCCCCAATAGAGGCCACAACAAAAAAGGCCGAATAAAAAATCTCCAAGTAGAGTATATCAAGAAAATCTACAAAAAGAGGAAAACAAAACTTTTCCATCTTCCAGCTCAAATAAGAAGCTTCACAAAACCAGGAGCCAGGACTCCATCATCAAATTTGAATCCCCAGGAAACCGACAGACTCCTCGGTGAATCTCAAGAAAAAGAGAAAAAGAAAATCTCTTCTTTCCGCTCAATAAAGAGCCTCATAAAGTCAGGAGCTCAAAACAAAATCAAATCAAAGATTAGATCCCCAAAGAAGAAAAATTCCCCAGGGATCACCAAAAGGAAAAGAATATATATCTTTTCATCCAAAGAAAAAGCCAATGTGCATAAAAAGCGCACATATACACCCATTCCCCAGTAGGAATAAGAGCATAGGCAAAGCCAGCTCAAACAACAGCATCCAACAAGGAGTCAAAAACTCCATCCCTCCCTAGGGAGCAATTCAAAATAGATCTCCGGAATGAAATCGATTCCCCAGTGGATCATCAACAAAAAAACTACCCCAGTGAGCCTACGACAAAGGCAAACTATCAAATTATATCCACAGGGAGTTAATCGCTCATAACGCCCAAAGACGGATATCCCCAGTTAAACGCAAAGCCTTCACTTCCAAAAAGCATCTGCATGTTCTAAAGATGAGCAAAGAGCTTCTATCCCCAGGGAACGGGAAATCAACCTATGCAAGAGGCAATACAAGCCCAAAACATAAAAGTCTTCATCACTAGTGAAGCATCCGCCTAATCAAGAGGCACAACCAACAAAAATCAACAAAATCTCCCAAATGGATTTCCGCCTACTCAAGAGGCACAATCAATAGAAAGTCCAAATCCCCAGAGGATTCCTGCCTAAAAAGAGGCAATCAACAAAAATCCTCGGCAAGACCGGATGGCTAAAAAGAAAAGCCGAAATCAAAGACTCCCCGGCAAGACCGGATGGCTAAAAAAGAAATAGCCAGAAACAAAAATCCCCGGCAAAGCTGGATGACTAAGACAGAAAAGTCAAAAAGAAAAATCAAATCATTCCCCATGGAATAAGCGCATGATCAAAGACAGTAAGCCGCTGCCACTCCTCCAAAAATCCGATAAGGATTTTTTTTGAGAACATCTCAAGAACCCTATAGAATAAGGTTCGCACCAAGTGGGGGTGTAAAAACCACTAGAATCTAGCAAAATGCGGATTCGTACCGGTGGGGGTAGGTACCCACAAGAGTCCGTCAAAATACGTGATTCGTACCAGGTGGGGGTAGGTACCCACAAGAGTCTCGTCAAAATATAGATTCGTACCAGTGTGGGGGTAGGTACCCACAAGAGTCCGTCAAAATGCGGATTCGTACCTGGGTGGGGGTAGGTACCCACACGAGTCCGTCAAAATGCGGATTCGTACCAGGTGGGGGTAGGTACCCACAAGAGTCCGTCAAAATGCGGATTCGTACCAGGTGGGGGTAGGTACCCACAAGAGTCTGTCAAAATGTAGATTCGTACCATGTGGGGGTAGGTACCCACAAGAGTCCGTCAAAATGCGGATTCGTACCGGGTGGGGGTAGGTACCCACAAGAGTCCGTCAAAATGCAGATTCGTGCACGGGTGGGGGTAGGTACCCACAAGAGTCCGTCAAAATGCGGATTCGTACCGGGTGGGGGTAGGTACCCACAAGAGTCCGTCAAAATGCGGATTCGTACCGGGTGGGGGTAGGTACCCACAAGAGTCTCTCAAAATGCGGATTCGTACGGGTGGGGTAGGTACCCACAAGAGTCTCGTCAAAATGCGATTCGTACCAGGTGGGGGTAGGTACCCACAAGAGTCCGTCAAAATGCGGATTCGTACCGGGTGGGGGTAGGTACCCACAAGAGTCCGTCAAAATGCGATTTGTACCGGGTGGGGGTAGGTACCCACAAGAGTCTGTCAAAATGCAGATTCGTACCAGGTGAGGGTAGGTACTCACCAAAGCCTTATAAAGAATAAGGTTTATACCAGATGAGGGTAGGTACTCATCAGAAAACTTAGCAAAATGCAACGGGTAGAGTAAAATACTCACCAGAAGCATTACAAAAAACAGGTGCAAAAACCTTGCTTTTATTAGAGGATAGTTCAGTGTTGAGCACCTCGGAAGTAAGTACCCACAAGAGTTTAGCAAAATGCGAACTCATACCAGGTGAGGGTAAATACTCACCAAAACCTTGCAGAACAAGGTTCATACCTAGTGGGGGTAGGTACTCACTAAAGTCTAGTAAAATACAGACTTATACCTGGTGAAGGGTAAATACTCACCATAGCCTTATAAAAGAAGGCTCAAACCAGATAGGGGTTGGTACCTATCAAAATATTTATCATCCAGAGGATCAGCAAGGAGCATCTTCCGAAGGATGACCGGGCAAAAGGGTTAACTCCTTCCCCTACCATCTAATTTTGTCGGCATATCAAGCCAACAAATTAGTTAGGCAGGTGAAGGGGGGGCAGCTGTAGACCCCTAATTTTGCCCGACTTCTTAATAAAAGAAAAGAAGACCTCTCGCAACAAGATAAAGTTCACCCAGTCACCCGACAAAAGCTAAGGAGACTTCTTACACAAAGATAAAGCTCGCCTGGCATCTTAATGAGGGCCAAGAAGATTTCCTATATGAAGATAAAGCTTCAACGGACACACATCGACATCAACCAAACGTCTGAAAAAAGCAAGGAAAGCTTGCCGGAGTCCTAGAACACAAAAACTGGACAAAACAGGTCGAGACAGCCGTCCCAAAGTTGGGACGGCCGTCCCAAACTTCCTAGGACAAGTGAGACACGCGTCCCAAATGTGGGATGGCCGTCCCAAGTCCTAGGCGGGCTGGCTCTGTGTAAAAAATTCAATTGGGACGGCCGTCCCAACCCAGACGGCCGTCCCAGCCTAGATGGTCGTCCCAAATGTGCCAGGCAGCAAAAACTATAAATAGGAGGCTCATTGTCTCATTTTCCAGACCCCAGACAACTCAGAGCACTTGTCTACTTCTCTCCCTCTTTCGAATGATCTTTCTGATTGCCTTATATAGGTAACAATCAGTTAAGGAATTATATTTCGGCATTCGATTCTTCTATAAAATTTTAGTCGAGTCGAGTTTTGTCGTGAGGAGAGTCATTGTAGAGCGAGGGACTGTCGAAACGCGTCCTTATTGTAACAGAGTTGCTATATAAAGCTTGCTACGGAGGTTCTTTTCAAATCTCTTCTCTTTTATTGCTTTATTTATTGCTTTATATATGAAATGTAAATAAAATCATGTAGATAGCCATATTTAAATGTTGTACGAATAAAATAGGGTAATAGCGTAATTTCTTGTAATCTTCACTTAAAATGAATTAATCCGTCATAGGGAACCCGAAAGGGGCGTCGTGGGGTGCTAATACCTTCCCCACATGTAACTAACTCCCTTACCCAACTCTGGTTATAATGGCCAAGTTTGGTTTTTATTAAAATCAACGCCTTTTTCTCCTTTTCCAATGTTTATGGTCAAAACATTGGTGGCGACTCCAGAAGAACCCTTTTCGAAAACCTTGCTTTTATTAGAGGATAGTTCAATTGTTGAGCACCTCGGAAGCAATGAACATATTTTAAACAAAAAACGCGAGTCTTAACCATCTTTTCGCAACCGCTCGCATTAAACGTTCGAGATGTCCCTGGACGTCGGAATGGACGGCGGCGACAGTGGAACATAGATTGCCATTAAAAGAGGGGTTCCGACCTGTGAAACAAAAACTCAGAAGAATCAAACCGGCCTGGTCCTTAATGATAAAGGAGGAAGTGCAAAGGCAGTTGGATGCCAATTTCCTTGTAGTTTCCAAATACCCAGAATGGTTGGCCAACATAGTACCCGTCATCAAAAAGACCGGGAAGGTCAGGGTCTGCGTGGATTATAGGGACCTCAATCGAGCAAGTCCAAAAGATGACTTTCCCCTACCGCATATAGACACACTAGTAGACCATACCGCTACCAACACGCTTTACTCCTTCATGGATGGGTATGCGGGATACAACCAAATCAAGTTGGTCATTGAGGACAGAGAAAAAACCTCCTTTATCACACCATGGGGCACCTTTTGCTATCGCGTAATGCCCTTCAGACTCAAGAATGCAGGGGCTACTTATCAAAGGGCTATGGTCACGCTATTCCATGACATGATCCACAAGGAAATAGAAGTATATGTGGACGACATGATAGCCAAGTCCAGGAATGAAATGGACCACATTCAATATCTCAAAAAGCTCTTTGACCGACTCCACAAGTATCAACTCAAACTGAACCCAGCAAAATGTACTTTCGGAGTACGATCAGGAAAACTCCTAGGATTCATTGTCAGCGAAAGGGGAATTGAAGTGGACCCCGACAAAACCAAGGCAATTTTGGAAATGCCTCCACCAAGCACAGAAAAGGAGGTCAGAGGTTTTCTAGGCCGAATTAATTACATTGCCCGTTTCATCGCACAGTTGACGGATAAATGTATACCCATCTGTAAACTGTTGCGCAAAAATCAACCAACGGTGTGGAATGAAGAATGCCAACAAGCATTTGATAAAATCAAAACATGTTTAACCAATCCGCCAGTATTGGTACCACCCGTCGAAGGCAGACCTCTGATCCTATACTTGTCAATACTCGAAGAGTCCATGGGATGTGTGCTCGGTCAACAAGATGAAATCGGGAAGAAAGAGCGAGCCATTTACTATCTCAGTAAAAAATTCTCAAATTATGAAACTCGTTATACACCATTCGAAAAAACCTGTTGCGCATTGGTGTGGGTCACTCAGCGCCTCCGACAATATATGGCTCGGCATACAACATGGTTGGTCTCCAAAATGGACCCGATCAAATACCTCTTCGAAAAGCCCATTCTAACTGGAAGAATAGCTAGGTGGCAGGTTCTCCTCTCAGAATTTGATATCATTCATGTCACCCTGAAAGCTATTAAAGGAAGTCCCCTAGCGGATTATCTAGCCCATGGATTAACAAACGAATATCAGTCCCTACAAGATGACTTTCCCGATGAGCATATCATGCACATTGAACACGAAGAGACCAAAGAAGAAGCATGGACTATGTTTTTCGATGGGGCTTCAAACATGCTTGGACACGGGATAGGAGCAATTTTGATATCCCCCGAAAAGAAACACATTCCCGTAACGGCCAGACTAAATTTTGATTGTACCAACAACATGGCCGAGTACGAAGCATGTGCGCTAGGGATCCAAGCGGCTTTAGATCATGGGGTTACCAAGCTCAAAGTCTTCGGTGATTCATCCCTTATCATCTACCAACTTAAAGGTGAATGGGAAACTCGAAACTCAAAACTAATCACATATCTAGAACACATCCAAGACTTAGTTTCAAGAATGGAAAGTGTTACCTTCCAGTACATCCCTCGGGAAGACAACCAATGTGGTGACGCCCTCGCCACTCTATCATCCATGTTTTCCCTAGATCAACAACATGAGATTCCAATCATCCAAGTTAAGCTGCATGACAAACAAGCTTTTTGCATGGCAGTAAATAGCGAGCACGACCAAAACCCCTGGTACCATGACATCAAGCAGTACCTCATGAGGGGCGAATATCCTGAAGGAATCAGCGACAATGACAAACGAACCATTCGTAAGAGGGTCGTAGGGTTCACGTTGATTGAAGGAACCCTCTACAAAAAGAGCCTCGATTCCACTCTCTTAAGGTGTGTGGACCATGAAGAAGCCCAGACCTTGATAAGAGAAATCCACAAAGGAGCTTTTGCAACCCACGCACCTGGGCATGTCATGTCCAAGAAGATTATAAGGGCAGGATACTTTTGGTCCACAATGGAAACCGATTGTTACCAGTACGCCAAAAAGTGCCACAAATGCCAAATTTATACTGATAATATCCACGTACCGCCCGCACCACTCAGTACCCTGGCTACGCCATGGCCATTCTCTATGTGGGGCATGGATGTCATCGGACCCATTAAACCCAAAGCGTCTAACGACCATCGTTTCATCTTGGTAGCAATCGACTATTTCACCAAGTGGGTTGAAGCGGCGTCATATGTGCATGTGACTCGGAAAGTAGTGACCACCTTCATCAAGAAAAATATTATATGTCGGTACAGTATCCCTCATAATCTCATTACTGATAATGGGACCAATCTCAATAATAAAATGATGGAGGAGTTATGTCAGAACTTCAAAATTCAACACCACAATTCCTCCCCATACTGACCAAAGATGAATGGTGCAGTAGAGGAAGCCAATAAGAATATCAAGAAAATCGTCCAGAAAATGGTAGTAACCTACAATGAGTGGCATGAGATGCTTCCCTTCGCCTTACACGGGTACCGAACGTCGGTACGAACCTCCACAGGAGCTACCCCATTTTCCCTTGTATACGAAATGGAGGTCGTACTACCAATAGAGGTCGAAATACCCTCTCTGCGAGTTATTATGGAAGCAAAATTGACAGAAGCTTAATGGGTCCAAAGTCGGTACGATCAGTTGAACCTAATCGAAGAAAAACGGCTGGACGCCATATGTCGAGGGCAAGCTTACCAAAAGAAGATCAAGAAAGCCTACGACAAGAAGGTCAATCCTCACAATTTCCAAGAAGGGGATCTGGTGATAAAGAAATTGCTTCTAGCCCAGAAAGACAAAATCGGGAAGTGGACAGCGAACTACGAAGGACCCTTTGTGGTCAAGCGAGCCTTCTCAGGAGGGGCCCTTATCCTCACCAACATGGATGGAGAAGAGCTCCGATATCCTGTCAACTCAGATGCGGTAAAGAAATACTACGCTTAAAGACATTGCTCATGACCCGTCAGGATGAAAACTCGCAAAGAGCGTCCTGGGCAAAAGATAGGGTCTATATTCCTCGCTAGGACACGTCCTAGGCAAAAATTAGAGGTTTAAAAAAAAAAAAACAATGATTACCTTAGCCGAAAACCGCAAAGGCGACTAAGGTAATACCTCCACAAAAGCAAGCAGACTTCGCATAGTCTTCACTCTGGATTCGAGCATCTCGACTGAAGGGACCAGGAAAAACGGGGAAACAAAGATCATAGACATGATTGTGGCACCCTCATACAGTTTAGCCAACCCTGGCCAGCCTTGCTTACAAATTCTTTTGTAAATCCCCATGTAAAAATAAACCATCTGTTTATACCAATAAAAATTGTCTTTTCTTCTCTTTACCTACTTGTGTGAATGCCTCTGTATTAACGAAATATGAGCATGCATAAAACAAGCAATTCCAGAAAGCATAAAAACAAGATGAATGACACCAACCAGGGCCAAGCAAAAAGTACAAGACAACCTGCTAGATCGAAAACCCGCAAAGGGCGGTCTAGGCAAAAGATAAGGCTCTCATAAAAAAGGAAAAAAGCCCACCAAAATATCTCAGGCAAAAAATCAAAACCCTCTAGATCGAAAACCCGCAAAGGGCGGTCTAGGAAAAAGACAGGGTTAAAACAAAAAGTGCAAAAGAATAGAACAAAAAAAAAGAGAGAGAAAGTACCAGTCACTTTCTAGATGCTCTCAACTAAAATAACTTGCATCAATAGCATCCACACACAAGTAGTCGCACAAAACGACTTTGTCAAAAATAAAGAAATAAAAATTACTTTAGATAAAAAAAACAAAAAAATGAAAAGCATTCATGCATGTAAGGAGACTAGCTCCATGATTGTGATTGAGAACAGGATCATCAAGACCAACTCTCCAAATAATGCCCTCAAGAAAACAGGGCAAGTCGTCAATCAAGCGACTCATCAAAATAAGAGCTACAGTCATCATTCTTCTACCCAATAAAACAGGGCACAATCATCAGACATTATAAAAGAAAAGCCGACGGAAAGGCTTAGCCATCCTCAAAAGGATCCTTGCCTACTCCAGAGGCAACACAAAAATTACCCCATTGCTCAGCACCGCCATCACATGGGTCATCGAGCACACTCACCCAAAGTCTCCTCCACACCCCCCCAATGGAGGATAAGAGCTTCACAAGTATAGCTCGCATCAACATCAATCAAGGAGCCAATACTCCATACCTAGAAAAGAAAAAATCAGATCCCTAGGAAGTCAACTAATTTCCTAGGTGGATCACTAAAGAAATAAAAATGTCATCCCTAGCGGACCTCCCAAAAAAGAAGGAAAAAAAAAGTCAGCATAATAAAAAAGGAAAAAAGGCATACGCTCAATAAGAAAAGCCAAAATCCGAAATCGCGAGAAAAAAGAGATAAAACCGCGAGAAAAAGGTTGGATTGAAGACAAGCCACTTACCTTGATCAAATTTTCGACTACCAAGCAAAAGTCGAACAAAAACAAAGATAACCCGACCAATCAGCAAGAGTCGGACATCACCACAAAAAGTCAAAAGCAAAGAAATCAGAAATCACTCCCCAGGGGAGCCGGCGCATGAGCCACCCGAGCAGTAAGCCGCCACTACCACCAGTCTTACGCAGTGGATTGTACTAGCCTGATAGGGGGTTCATGCCTATCAACCTGCGCATGCACTACGCCTGATCGGCGCATGAGCCACCCGAGCAGTAAGCCGCCACTACCACCAGTCCTACACAGTGGACTGTACCAGCCTGATAGGGGGTTCATACCTATCAACCAGCACACAAGGAGTGCCCGATCGGCGCATGAGCCACCCGGGCAGTAAGCCGCCACTACCACCAGTCCTACACAGTGGACTGTACCAGCCTGATAGGGGGTTCATACCTATCAACCTGCGCACGCGGTGTGCCTGATCTACGCTCGAGCCGGATCAGTAAGTCGAACTACCACCCTGATGGGGGGGTTCATACCCATCCAGTCCCACACAACGGACTGCAATTAGCAGCCTGATGGGGGGTTCATACCCATCCAGTCCCACACAACGGACTGCAATTACCAGCCTGATGGGGGGTTCATACCCATCCAGTCCCACACAACGGACTGCAACTACCAGCCTGATGGGGTTTATACCCATCAACCGAAGGATCGACTACCGTCAGAAGGGGTATCCTGAGGTTCTACCACATGTTAACCAAAGGGATCGGCTACGTCAGAAGTAGTATCTTGGAGGTGCACAACACCAAGTTTTCCCCAAAAGATCAATCGCCGCAAGATGGGACATCCGAAGGGTAGCCATGCAAGAGGGTCAACTCCTTTACCTTCTTGTCAATCGGTCTGGCACAAACGAGCCAACAGCCGACTAGTCAGGTAAAGGGGGGGCAGCTGTAGACCCCAAATCTTGCCCGACCTCCAAATAAAGAATAGAAGACCTCCTATTCGAAGATGGACGAAGCCTAAGAAGCCACTAGGAGAGACTATTAGGCCCCATACTAGGATAGGAGGGATTTTCTGCACAAAAATAAGGTTTCTCACCTTTTTGGGGACGAGACCGTGGTCTCGAAATCGAGACCGCCGTCTCGCCACTTTGGCATGGTGAGAAGGCGGTCTCGTTTGATGAGACGACGGTCTCGACCCTGTCAGATGAGAACGGCGGTCTCGACCTGTCAGGCGCGAAAAACTATAAATAGGGGGCTCCCTCCCCTCATTTTCACACACCACACAGAGCTTTCTCCTCCTTCTCTCTAGAAAATCACTAGTTTCTCTCTCTAGAATCCCTCCGACGCATTTCCGGAGCTTCTAAGTGTCTTTAGAGTGTTTTTCGAGCGTTCCGAGAGGTTTTCCGGCGCTGTAGAGTGAAGGGCTGCCACAAAGGACCCTCTTTTTAAAAGAATTAATACAAAAGCGTGCTTCGGAGGTTCATATTCTCCCTCTCTACTTTTATCGCTTTAATTTTAAATTATGCAATAAATACTAGGGCCATGTAGTCGTAATTATAAATTACGCAGAATAAAAGGGTAAAAGCGTATTTTTCTGGTTTAATCATTTACATAAAGATGGCCTATCATCGGGAACCTGAAAGGGGCGTCGTAAAGGAACTGATACTTCCTTTACACATAACTAACTCCCTTACCCAACTCTGGTTCTAATGACCAAAGTTGGTTTTTCGAAAACCAACGCCTTTTAATCCCTTTTCCGATGTTTCCGTAAAAACATTGGTGGCAACTCCACAGAACCCTTTCAAAACTAGCTTTTGGATTAGCCCGGTTATCGGACAATCCAAGAGCACCTTTTCGAAAACCTCGCCCCTAGGTTCAGCCCGGTTATCGGACAACCTAAAGGTGTTGTAACCACCAATAAAAAAAGCGAAAATTGGAAAGTCGGAACCATCGAGTCGCTCCGACTGCCTCTCGTTTTTTACGGTGGCGACAATTGTTCTCCGTCAAGAAAGAAGAGCGAGTTGTCATCATCAAATAAGCTCATAAGAAATAAGAAGCTTCCAAAAGCCAAAGCTCCAGTCATCATTTTTCTACCCAATAAAAGAAGGCACAATCATCAGACATCATAAAAAGCCGACATAAAGGCTTAGTTATCCTCAAGCGGATCCTTGCCTACTCCAGAGGCAACACAAAAATACTCCTCATGGCTCAGCATCGTCATCACATGAGTCACCAAGCACACTCACCCAAAGTCTCCTCCTCGCTCCCCAATGGAGAATAAAGGCTCTAAGTGCCCATCATCATCAACAGTCAAAAGAGTCCAATCTCCATACCACTAAAGGCTCAACAAAAAAGAAAAAAAAAAGAAAACTCTTGTATCCCCAGCGGATGTCCAAAAGAAAGGGTACTGGATAAAGTGGATCTCCTAAAAAGTCTACAAAAAGGAATCAGAAATTCCCATCCCCTAGTGGAATAAGAGCTTCACAAGTTTAGTTCGCATCAACATCAATCAAGGAGCCAAGACTCCATCCATAGAAAAGAAAAGTCAGATCCCCAAGAAGTCAACTAATTTCCTGGTGGATCACCAAAGAAAGAAAACTTCATCCCTAGGGACCTCCCAAAAAGTAGGAAAAAACCACCGTAATAAAAAGAGACTAAAAAGTAAAAAGGCTTACACATTATCCTGAAAAAGCCAAATTTCAAATTGCAAAAAAAAAGAGATAAATCGCAGAAAAAGGTGAAATCAAATGAAAATCCTTACTCCCTAAGTGGATCACCTCAGAAAAAGGAAAAATCAACAAAAAAGAAGGAATCAGAAATTCCATTCCTCCAACAAGAATAAGAGCATCACAAAAGCCAGCTCACACCCATATCAATTAAGGAGCCGAGACTCCATTCCCCCGAAGGGCTACCAAAATCTGACCCTCGGGAAGTCAACCAATTCCCCGGTGGATCAATAAAAAAAGAAAGATCATCCTTAGTGAGGCTATTGCAAAGGAAAAACTTCATATTGATCCTCAGAATGTCATTTGCCTATGCAAGACCTGACAAGTAAGAGCTAGCATCCCCATAAGGGAATATCAGCCTAGTCAGAGGCAAAACAAATGCAGTCAAAAGTCTTCACTTCCGATGAAGCATCTACCTACTCAGAGGAATTACCAAAAACTCAATGGAGTATCTGCCTGCTCAGAGGCACCATCAAAATCAACAAATTTTCAATGGATATCCACCTACTCAAGAGGCGTCACCAAAGATCAACAAATCCCTAGAGTATTCCTGCCTACCTAAGAGGCACTCATAAAAAATCCCCGAAAATAAGCAAAGTCGGATAACCACTACCAAAGGATCATAAACAAAGAATCCCCAGTAAACAACAAGCTGGATGGCTATCAGGAAAATCCAAAAAACAAAGAATCCCCGACACACCAGAAGACTTTACCAGAAAGGTCCAAAAAACATTTACCAAAACAGAAATCATTCCCCACGGAATACCAGCGCATGAGCTACTGAGCAGTAAGCCGCCACCACCTCCAGTCCTACGCAGTGGACTGTACCAGCCTGATAGGGGGTTCGTACCTATCAACTTGTGCACGAAGTGCGCCTGTTCTGCACATGAGCCAGACCAATAAGTCGCAACTACCAGCCTGATAGGGGGTTTATACTCATCCAGTTCTATGCACAGTGGAATGTAATTACCAGTCTGATGGGGGGTTTATACTCATCCACCGAAGGATCGACTACCGTCAGAAGGAGTATCCTGAGGTTCTACCATGTGTCAACCAAAGGGATTGGCTACCGTCAGAAGGAGCATCCTAGAGGCGCATAACACACTTTTTCCCAGAGGATCAACCGCCGCAAGACGGAACATTCGAAGGACAACTGGGCAAGAGGGTTAACTCCTTCACCCTCCAGCCGATCTTCTTGGCGCCACAGGCCAACAGTCAACTAGTCAGGTGAAGGGGGGGCAGCTGTAGACCCCAAATCTTGCCCAGCCTCGAAATAAGAGCAAAAGACCTCCTATTTGAAAGTGATGAAGATCTTATTTAATCATTTAACCGAAGATCTTGTTGATTTGATGAAGTCAAAATGAAGTCAAAGGCTGATGAAGTCCAAATGAAGTCAAAGGCTATTCTGTTGCAGTCAAAGGTCACTTAGATAAAAGGGTAGAGTGATTAGTGAGTCTGCATCTTTACTTAGGTATAATCATTCTTATCTTTCTGCTGCATGAGGTTTCTTCATTTAAAACATTTTGCAAATGCCTCTAAAACGTGTTTAAATTGTTAAAAACAAAGTATTTTGTTAAATGGTTTTTAAGTAACTGTTTTAACTGATATTATATGAGCTTTATCATTTAAAATGTTCTTAACACTTTTCTAACAGGTTTTTAACTTATATGTTTTCGAAATAATCGATTGTTTTCATTAAAAGGGTTTTTGAAAACCTTCTGCCAGTAATTTAACTGATGTAGAATTGAAATAATCGATTAAAATGACTTAGTTGTTTTGAAAAGTGTTCTGGCAGAATTTTAATCCATACAAACTCGAAATAATCGATTAAAATAACTTGAAATATTTTGAAAGATGTTCTGTCAGTATTTTAACCGATACAAACTCGAAATAATCGATTAAAATAACTTGAAGTACTTTGAAAGATGTTTTGTCAGTATTTTAATCGATACAAATGCGAAATAATCAATTAAAACAACTAAGATTTTTTCAGAATGTTTTAATCGATTAAAACAAGTATGTTATCAGTTAAAATAACTTAGAAAGCTTTATGAAATCTTTTGGCAGAATTCTAATCGATTAAAATGCGATTCAATCGATTAAAATAACTAAGAGGATTTTTTCCAAAGTATTTTAATCAATTAAAATAGATTGTTATCAGTTAAAATCACTTAGAAATTTTTATGAAAACTTTTGGCAGTATTTTAATCGATTAAAAGGCGAATTAATCGATTAAAACAATTTGAAGGATTTTTTACAAAGTGTTTTAATTGATATAAACGTTATCGTATCAGTTAAAACAAATCTGGAAAATGATCAAGAACATTTCAACAGATTAAAAGAAGTTTTAACAGATTAATTAAAGATTTTTAACAGATTAAAAGATTGTTTTAATAGATTAATTAAACCAAAAGTTTGAAAAATCCTCTATATAAACATGATTTCTTGAGTCTTTTAAAACACACCTTTGAGTAATCAATCTGAAGCACTTGTTGGATTTGATGAAGACATATAGAGTTTATAAAGTTTATTTTGTGGGTGTGTAGGTAGATAAGTTATAGGTTTAGAATTTAATCTCTTGATAGTTTCAGTAGATCTTGTGATAAGCGCCTTGTAGACCCCAAATCTTGCCCGACCTGCAAATAAAGACTAGAAGACCTCCTATTCGAAGATGGACGAAGCCTAACAAGCCACTAGGAGAGACTATTAGGCCCCATACTAGGATAGTGTCGCCGCCGTCAAAAAAGAGAGATGGCGGTCGGAGCGACGCGATGGTTTCGACCCTCTTGCTTTCGCGTTTTTTATGGGTGGTTACAACGCCTTTAGGTTGTCCGATAACCAGGCTAACCTAGGGGCAAGGTTTTCGAAAGGTCATCCTTGGGTTGTCCGATAACCGGGCTAACCCAAGGACTAATTTTTGAAGGGTTCTGTGGAGTCACCACCGATGTTTTTACCGGAAACATCGGAAAAGGAGTTTAAAAGGCGTTAGTTTTCGAAAAACCAACTTTGGTCATTAGAACCAGAGTTGGGTAAGGGAGTTAGTTACGTGTAAAGGAAGTGTTAGTTCCTTTACGATGCCCCTTTCGGGTTCCCTATGACAGGCTAGCTATTTTGTTAATAAATAAACCGGAAAAACACGCTTTTGCCCTTTTATTTGCGGAATTAAAATATTATGACTACATGGCCCTATCTATTGTGTAATTTAAATAAAGCGGTAAAAGTGGAGAGGGAGAATGTAAACCTCTGAAGCACGCTTCTTCTATTAATTCTCTTTAAAAAAAAAGGGTGCTTTGTGGCAACCATTCACTCTACAGCACCGAAAACCTCTCGAAACGCTCAGAAATCACTCTAAAGACACTCAGAAATTCCAGAAATGCGTCGAAGGGATTCTAGAGAGAGAAATCCTAGAGATAAGGAGGAGAGAATGTTGTGTGTTGTGTGGAAATGAGGGGGGGGAGCCCCTATTTATAGGTTTTCACGCCTGACAGTGGCGAGACCGCCGTTCTCGTCTGACAGGGTCGAGACCATTGTCTCGCCAAACGAGACCGCCGTCTCACCATGCCAAAGTGGCGAGACCGCCGTCTCGCCATTCGCAGGTGGCGGGACCGCCGTCTCGTTTGGCAAGACGGCGGTCTCGTCCCAAAAAGGCGAGAAACCTTATTTTTGTGCCGAAAATCCTTCCTATCCTAGTATGGGGCCTAATAGTCTCTGCTAGTGGCTTGTTAGACTTCGTCCATCTTCGAATAGGAAGTCTTTTACTCTTTATTTGGAGGCCGGGCAAGATATGGGGTCTACAGCTGCCCCCCTTTACCTGACTAGTCAGTTGTTGGCCTGTTGTGCCAGACAGATTGACAGGAAGGTAAAGGAGTTGACCTACTTGCCCGGTCACCCTTCAGATGCTCCGTCTTGCGGCGATTGATCTTCTGGGGAAAATCTCGGTGTTCGTGAACTTCCGGGATACTCCTTCTGACGGTAGCCGATCCCTTCGGTGGACACGTGGTAGAACCTCAGGATACTCCTTCTGACGGTAGCCAATCCTTCGGTTGATGGGTATAAACCCCCCATCAGGCTGGTAGTTGCAGTCCGTTGTGTGGGACTGGATGGGTATGAACCCCCCATCAGGCTGGTAGTGCGACTTACTGATCCGGCTCGAGCGTAGATCAGGCACAACGCGTGCGCAGGTTGATAGGTATAAACCCCCTATCAGGCTGGTACAGTCCACTGCGTAGGACTGGTGGTAGTGGCGGCTTACTGTTCAGGTGGCCCATGCGCCGATCAGGCACTCCTTGTGTGCTGGTTGATAGGTACGAACCCCCTATCAGGCTGGTACAGTCCACTGCGTAGGACTGGTGGTAGTGGTGGCTTACTGCTCGGGTGGCTCATGCGTCGGCTCCCTGGGGAGTGATTTCTGTGTTGGTAAATGTACTTGGACCTTTCTGAATGGTCATCCGGGTATTTTGTGGGTCATCCAGCCTTGTTGGTTGCTGGGGATTCTTTTGTTCGACTCTTGCTGACTAGTCGGATGAGTCTTGTTTTTTGTTCGACTCTGATTTGGTAGTCAAAGTTTTTTTGGTTGAGGTGATGGCTCGTCTTAATCCTGCCTTTTTCTCGCGGTTTTATCTTTTTTTTCTCGCGATTTAGGATTTTGGCTTTTCTTATTGAGCGTATGCCTTTTTCCTTTTTAAGCTTTTTTTGTTTTACGCTAGCTTTTGCAAAGGGTGGCAAAGAGATGCATGAAATAAAATTTTATTTATAAGGAAATTTTATTACAACCACTTTTTTGTTTAGGCAAGTACCATCCCTACGGGCTATCATCTGGAGATGATCCGCGGGCGAATTGCTGGTAGAGGTGATACCGGAAGTCCGCTTGCTCTCGGACTTCGTTGCGACACTCTTGCTGGAATGTTGTTCATTCCTGCCGCATCACCTGCTGATGCTGATACATCTCCTCTTGCCGAGTATGGTAGGCTTCTTGCCGCACCGTCATTTGGTCGAACTGCTGGCGCAGATCGTTCATGTTGCGGTTCATGCCGGCGAAGTCGTCCATGTACGGTGGTGGTTGTTGTTGTTGTTGCTGCTGCTGCTGGAATTCGGGAGGCGTGGGGATATCCTGCATCGCCACAAGCCCCTGGAGGTCCAACGCAAAATCCAGTGTGGGATGGAGGGCCAACTGGGTCCCTCGACGTATCAGCATTCCCATGCTAACCAGGACTGACCCGTTGATGGACTCGGGTCGCAAGTTGGAGGCCAGCTCTTCCCGGCCAGGGCACCCCCATCTTTCTGCCAGGGGAGTGATGAGAGGAGCCACGAGGACGGCCCCCGCTGATCTGTTCCCGAAGTCCTTGAGGGCTCTCAGAAAGAAGTAGTCGGGGTTGCAGCGCCGCTTTTGGCTCATGCAATAAAGTACGAAGAGGTCAGGGAGGGATACCTTACCCTGACTCTCTTTCCTCCCATGAATGGTCCCTGCCAGCAGCTTGTGGCAGATGCGGAGTGCTGGGGGGAGCTCGGAGCCTCTCATCAGCGTGGGCAGCGTGGTGGCTCCTGTGAGCTCATGCCACATTTCGGCGGTAGTGAGGTTGGTGGGCCGGGAGCAGATGGCCTCACGGTATCCCTGGGTCATTGTGTCCTCGGGCCGGACGAACCCGATGGCCATGTTGAACTCGTTGAGGGTGGTGGTCTGGTATCTTCCACCCATGAAATAGGTCACCATCTTAGTGGGCGGCAGGCCCGGGACCGTGGAGGGGACCTCGGAGTAGGAGACAGAGGCCAAGAATTCCAGTACCGCTTGTGGGTACACATGTGTAGGTGGTGGCTGCAGCAAAAAGCCCCACCTGATGCTGTCTATGAGGGCTCGGACGTCGTCCTCCCACCCAAATTCAGCCAGGATGCTGAAGTCAAGTCTCACCATCGGGTGCCACGGATAAGTTCGGATGTTGTATAGGCGGGCCTGGTGCTGTGGCGACAACTGAGAGGGATCCTGGGGTGGTGGTGCCGCAGAACTGCTGGCACCGACAGTGCTCCTTCTCTTTCTGGAGGCGCTTCTACCAAACATGTTGACTAGGGGGGTGCTTGGGAGTGCAAAATCTGAGAAATGGAGGTTTTGGAGGCAAGGAGAGTTGTGGAGAACCCCCCAAGCGCGCCCCCTTTATATAGAAAATTTTTCCAGTTCGAAACTGCCGTCTGGAAAGGCGAGACGGCGGTCTCGAGTTTCCTTCAAGCCGAGACGGCGGTCTGGGTCATCGAGACGGTGGTCTCGATTTTGGCTAAGTCGAGACGGCGGTCTCGTTGGTCGAGACGACGTTCTCGTCTTGCCGGGTGACCGAGACGGCGGTCTGGACAACCCAGACGGCGGTCTCGAATTACGGAAGAGTTTTTTTTTTTTTTTTTTTTTTGAAGAGAAAATAGGACCTGGTTCAAAAACATTTTTATGCATGCGATGTTTTCATGTTTGATGTCCTATAATTCCTATTTTGATTAAGTTTTCAGAAGGATTTAACCGACGTGTCTTGTAGCGCCGAGTGCCCTCTGATCTGTGCTTTCGTACTTGCTGTACCATGCCGGACTTTTTGTGACCGAAGAGTCATTTTGTTTTTCTTCTTTTCTTCCTCTTTTCCTTTTTTCTTCTTTTTTTCTTTTGCAGCACACTCTTTGTCATGTAGTGCCCCTTTTTCCTCGCTTTAGGGATTTCAATCCTCTTGTTGACTATACGCCTCCATATTCCCAAATTAATTATTAGAATATTGATGTGAGGGTCAAGAGAAAAGAAACAAAGAGGAAAATTTCAATGGCTTGTGTTTTAGAGGGTTAATTTTTATTGATAGAGTTTTTGTAAGCATGGTTGGCTAGGGTTAGGCCTAGGTGTTTAAGCTTTTGTCTAAGCAAACAGTTTCCTTTCCTTTTGTATTTGCGCTTTTTGGTTTTATTCCTATTGCTTTTTAATGGCTAGCTGATTTCCCTAGATTGCCCTTTGGGTTTTCAAACTAGGATATTGTGCTTGGCCCTAACTTTTGTCTAGGTTCTCTTTTTTTGTAATTTTTGGAGAATCCTAGCGGACCTTATTTTGTAACCCTAACTTTTGCCTAGGCTACCCTTTATTGTTGTTCGGGTATCCTACCGGGTCGACCCTATCTTTTGCGTAACCCCCTTAGTGGGTTTCCTACCGGGTAATTTGCCCTTTTCTTTGGCCTTTGGCTTCTCTGGGCTTTTCTCTCTTTTTTTTGTTTTTGTTTTTGAATGGTTTTCAAAAATTTTCTTTCAACGCCGAATGGTTTGAAAGAAAATCATAGGAAATTTTTTCAAATCAAGCCTGCTAGATCGAAAACCCGCAAAGGGCGGTCTAGGCAAAAGTTAAGGCCTTCATAAAAAAGAAAAAGCTCGTTGAGACGTCCTAGGCAAAAATTAAGGTAAACCCGCTAGATCAAAAGATAGGGATAAAACAAAAAATTCATAAGAAGAATCACGAGAAAACAGCAAATAAAGTACCAGTCACTTTCTAGATGCCCCCAACTAAAATAGATTGCATCAAAAACATCCACGCACAAGTAGTTGCACAAAAGTGACTTTGTCAAAATCAAAACAAACAAATATACTTCAGACAAATAAAAGACCAAAAAGCATTCATATAGAAAGACCAGCTTTATGCTTGCATTCAAAAATGGGAAGCACTCAGAAGTATCCCGATGAGACTTCACCGACTTTACCTAAGATACGCCTTAACCAAGATTTTCTTCGACAACCAAGCAAGAGTCGAACAACAATAAACAAGACTACCCAGCAGCCACTAAGCCGAATGACCACCAAAAGATCAAAATCAAAGAAGCCCCAACAACCAACAAGCTGGATGAACACCAACAGAATCCCCGGCACAGACCGGACGACCACTCTCAGAAAAGACAAAAAACAAAGACAAGAGAACGCATCTCAGTGCTCGGCACATGAACCACTCGAGCAGTAAGCCACAACCACCACCAGTCCTACATAGTGGACTGTACCAACCTAATAGGGGGTTCATACCTATCAACCTGCGCACGTGGTATGCCTGATCTGCGCTCGAGCCGGATCAGTAAGTCGCAACTACCAGCCTGATGGGGGGTTCATACTCATCCAGTCCTACGCACAGTAGGCTATAACTACCAGCTTGCTGGGGGGTTTATACCCATCAACCGAAGGATCGGCTATCGTTAGAAGGAGTATCCTGAGTGTAGACCCCAAATCTTGCCCCGCCTCCAAATAAAGAGCAGAAGACTTCCTATTCAAGGATGGACGAAGCCTAACAAGCCACTAGGAGAGACTATTAGGCCCCATACTAGGGTAGGAAGGATTTTCTGCACAAAAAATAAGTTTTCTCGCGTTTTTGGGACGAGACCGCCGTCTCGAAATCGAGACCGCCATCTCGCCTCACACAAATGGCGAGACCGCCGTCTCACCAAATGAGACGGCGGTCTCGCCACCTGCGAATGACGAGACAGCGGTCTTGTTTGACGAGACGGCGGTCTCGCCACCTGCGAAGGACGAGACGGCGGTCTCGTTTGGCAAGACGGTGGTCTCGACCCTGTCAGACGAGAATGGCGGTCTCGCCACTGCCAGGCGTGAAAACCTATAAATAGGGGCCTCCATCCCCTCATTACCACACCACACAACTTTTGCTCTCCCTTCTCTCTAAAACTTCTCTCTAGAATCCCTCCGACGCATTTCCGGAGCTTCTGAGTGCCTTTGTGAGCGATTTTCGGCGTCTAGAAGAGTTTCTAGCGCCGTGTAGAGTGAAGGGCTGCCAAAAAGCACCCATTTTTGTTAAAGAAATTAAATAGAAAAGCTTGCTATGAAAGTTTTCTCTTCCTCTTTGTCTATTTACCGCTTTACATAAATTGTGCAAATAGCTATTAGGGCCATGTAGTCATAAATTTAGATTCCGCATAATAAAAGGGCAAAAACGTTATTTTCACCGGTTTAAATATTTTTGGATAGCTGGCCTATCATAGGGAACCCGAAAGGGGCGTAGTAAAGGAACTAATACTTCCTTTACACGTAACTAACTCCCTTACCCAACTCTGGTTCTAATGACCAAAGTTGGTTTTCAAAAACCAACGCCTTTTAAAACCCCTTTTCCAATGTTTCCGGTAAAAACATCGGTGGCGACTCCACAGAACCCCTCAAAATTAGTCCTTGGGTTAGCCCGGTTATCGGACAACCCAAGGACGACCTTTCGAAAACCTCGCCCCTAGGTTAGCCCGGTTATCGGACAACCTAAAGGCGTTGTAACCACCCATAAAAAACGCGAAAACAAGAGGGTCGAAACCATCGCGTCGCTCCGACCGCGTCTCTCTTTTGAGACGGCGGCGACAGATGGCGACTCCACTGGGGAAGCCTCGAGAGTTGATCCCATTTAGTGATGGGCCAGCTTAAAAATAAATAAACCAAGAAAATAACGCTTTTTGCCCTTAACTTATATTATAACATGCTTTACGGTTTGGCTTTAATAACTGTTGCTTGTTTATACTTGCGCAATTGTGTGAAATACAAACTGTACACAAACCCTTGCACACTACAGTTCCCTCTATACCCGAGGGCAAGTGAGAAAACCATAGGGAGTGGGTGGCAGGTACGGTTCGCTGTAGTGAGGGCCTTGAGCCCACCAGTGTGATCGGAAACCACCACTCAAGGTGATAACCTTCCTCTTTTGGCAACAAGACTGACTACGGCCTTAGTGCTAAGCATAGTCGGACGGCTGGAGAGTGGGGACCCTATAATGGGGGCACCTTGGGGGCCTTAGCCTGGTGAGAACAGTTAGAATCAACCCTCGCCAAGGCACTTTTTTGCAGGAAAACCCTACCTCGTGATAAAAACGAATTCTCGCCTGTTCGTGGATGATCGAATTGTGTGTGCTGCATTTGTTTGTTGCATAGCATAAACAAACAACAGAACAAAAATCACAAAAATATTTTCGCAAATAAACCCCCTTATCTCGGATAGTCTGCCTTTTAGCTAGCCTGGTTTCAGGTTCTTTGTAAGCTAAGTAGCCACGCAGTTCCGACAGAAGAGATAAGGGACGCTAAAAATTCTTTCAAATAAAACCATTTTATCTCGGATAGTCTGCCTTTTAGCTAGCCTGGTTTCGAGGTTCTTTGTAAGCTAAGTAGCCACGCAGTCCGGACAGAAGAGATAAAAGGCTAAAATAAATAAATAAATCCAAAATAAATAAAATAATAATAACAAAATCAAAACATCTATAAAAATAATGTTGACAAAGTCGTATCAATCATATTGCATCATAAGTGGAAAAACCAATAGAAAAAATATGCATACGCATCATTTTAATAAACCCCTAAAAAATGGGTCTTAGAGGCGTTTTTTGGGAAAATTACTGGGCCAAATTTCTTTTGGGGATTTGCAATTTGATTCTTCACCTTTTTCTCTTCATTTTGATATGTTGTGCGTCCAAATCGGACATCCCAGTCAAAAGTTATCGCACTTTGAACATCTACTGCACTTTTGTACTAGTGCATGCATAAATACATTCATTCTAGGGAGCACTAGATATCCCTAAGACAATGGCGAAAGAGGCCCCAAGCACATTTGTGACCTTCGCGACAAGGAATGGACAAGTGTACTAAGGTGAGATGGTGATTGCCATTATACTTGTCAAATCTGTGATGGGGAAGGAACCATTACACCGAGGTGGGTAGGATACCCCACAAAGCGTAAGCTTTAAGGAGGATACCTAAGCCATTATCTTAAGGAATATCCATCTCATAAATCATTCAATGAAAATCTCTTTGCATTCTAGAAAGCGGCTGGCATTCTTCATACCCTCATCCGCATACAAAAAAACACAAAATCCCAAACACTATCATACATCATGTTAGAAAATAAAACATGATAATGTTTAGGAAAAAACAAACACCTACATACATGCATCCACCAAACTTCATAACATAATAGACAATCGAAGAAGTGGACATTCCTTAATACCATGTGTAGACCCCTAATTTTGCCCGGCCTCTCAATAAAAGCTAGGGAAACGTCACATGAAGATAAAGATCGCCCAGCTTATCAATAAACACCAAGAAGACCTCCTACAATCACACGGAGTTCATCCAATTCCTCGACAAAGGCCAAAGAGACCTCCTATAAACAAAGATAAAAGTTCGTCCGACATCTCAATAAGAGTCAAAAAGACTTCCCATATAAAGATAAAGCATCAGGGGACATCTATCGACATCAAACAATGTCCAAAAATAGCAAGCAAAGCTTCCCGGGGTCCCAAAACACAAAAACTGGACAAAACAGGTCGAGACCACCGTCCCAGAGTTGGGACGGCCGTCCCAACTATCCTTGGACAAGTGAGACGCGCGTCCCACATGTGGGACGGCCGTCCCACTTCCCAGGGGGTCCCAGCCTGTGTAAAAATTGCATTTGGGACGGCCGTCCCAACCCAGACGGCCGTCTCGGCCCAGATGTGCCAGGCAGCGAAAACTATAAATAGGAGGCTCATTTGGCACTTTTTCACACCTCAGACACTCCAGACAACTCAGAGCACTTGTCTAATTCTCTCCCTCTTTCGAATGATCTTTCTGATTGCCTGATATAGGTAACAATCAGTTAAGGAATTAGATTCCGGCATTCGATTCTTCTAGAAAATTTTAGTCGAGTCGAGTTTTGTCGTGAGGAGAGTCGTTGTAGAGCGAGGGACTGCCGAAACGCGTCCTTATTGTAACAGAGTTGCTATATAAAGCTTGCTACGGAGGTTCTTCTCAAATCTCTTCTCTTTTACTGCTTTATTTATTGCTTTATAAAATGTAAAAAAAATCATGTAGATAGCCATATTTATTGTACGAATAAAATAGGGTAATAACATAATTTCTTGTAATCTCTACTTAAATGAATTAATCCGTCATAGGGAACCCGAAAGGGGCGTTGTGGGGTGCTAACACCTTCCCCACACGTAACTAACTCCCTTACCTAACTCTGGTTATAATGGCCAAGTTTGGTTTTTAATAAAATCAACGCCTTTTTATCCTTTTCCAATGTTTATGGTCAAAACGTTGGTGGCGACTCCAAAAGAACCCTTTTCGAAAACCTTGCTTTTATTAGAGGATAGTTCAGTTGTTGAGCACCTCGGAAGCAATGAACACACTTTAAACAAAAAACGCGAGTCTAAACCATCTTTTCGCGACCGCTCGCATTAAACGTTCGAGATGTCCCTGGACGTCGGAACGGACGGCGGCGACAGATGGCGACTTCACTGGGGAAGCTAGAGAGTTGATCCCATGTAGTGACGGATAAATTCAAACTAAGTAAAGATTTGAAATTATGCCTTTACCCTTTTCCGTATGTTTTATTGTATGGCTTTAATAATTGTTGTATGATTATTTTCTGCAAATTGTTTGAAATATAAATTGCACACAAAAACCCTTGCACACAACAGTCCCTCTATACCCGGGGGCAAGAGTGAATACCTATAGGGAGTGGGTGGCAGATACGACCGGCTTGTTGGCACACGGGGCTACAACCGTTGTCGGAAACCACCAACTCAAGGTGATAACTCTCTTCTTTTGGTCTAAGGATGTCGACACGGAGTTCCGTGCATGACCCGAGGAATGAGAGATTGAGAGGTCCCTATAATGGGGGCACCTTGGGGACCTTTGGCCTTGGTGAGAACAGTTAGAACCACCCCAAACCAAGCACGTTTCTGCAGGAAAACCCTACCTCGTGATTAAATAAGCGTGGCTCTGCTCGTGGGTGAATGAATTGTGTGTGCATTCGTTTGCTGCATTTGTATTGATGCATTAGCATAGGGTAATCATACAAAAAAATAATGAAAAACCCTAAAAATCAAAAAGTGATAAGATAACCACCTTTATCTCGGACAGTCTTCAGTTAAGCTAGCCTAGTTTCAGGTTCTTTGTAAGCTAAGTAGCCACCTTGACCGACAGAAGAGATAAAGGGTCATAAAAAATGTAAAAACAATTAAAACCATAAAAATACCTTCTACAAAATAAAAAGATTCTTGGCAAAGTCGTATCATTCATACCACATCATCCAATAAGTGGTAAAACCAAGAGAGAAAATAAATGTATGCATAAACATCATCAAAATAAATCTCTCATAAACGCATACATTCTAGGACGTATTAGATATCGTTAGACAATAGCAAAAGAGATAAGTGCGCTAAGGTATGTTGGCAACCTTTAAAAAAAAGGCGAAGTTAACACATTAAGAAGGGTATGTCACCCTTAAAACATAAGCTTTTGAGAAAATACCTAAGCTATTGTCCAAGTCATATCTATTTCACACTAATCATTTAAGATAAAAGGCTATAATAAAAATTGTTAAAATCATCTAGAAAGTGGCTGGTCTTCTGCCCGTCCTTACTCGCGCCCAGAAAGCTAAGAAGATGGAACAGCTGGAGGAACAAAACCGAAAGCTCACTACTGAGCTTAATACGCTAAAAGATCAAATGGCTCAGATGCTGGAAATGATGCGTCAACAAAATATCCATAAGGAGGGTCCTCAAAGTGGACAAGCCTCTCACCAAGAAGAAGAGGAGGGACCTAATGATGAACAAGCCCAATCTGATACAAGGACAGTGCATATTCATGCGCCGGAAGTATCAAAACAACAGCTCACTGCCCTTGAAGAGAGATTGAGAGCCATGGAGGGGCATAACTTTGACGTTAAGGAGGCAGCTGATATGTGCCTCGGTAAAAATATCCAATTCCCTAACAAGTTCAAAACTCCAGACTTCCCAAGGTACATGGGAATGACCTGCCCCAAAAGCCATCTTACAATGTACTGCCGTAAGATGGCTGCATATGCGGACAATGAAAAGCTCCTGATCCATTGCTTTCAGGAGAGCCTGGCTGAATCAGCCCTAAACTGGTATATGCAATTGGAAGGAGGGCAAATCCAAACCTGGAGACATCTGGCGGATGCTTTTCTTTGTCGCTACAAGTACAATATCGATCTGACCCCTGAAAGAGCAGATCTACAATTACTAAGCAAGAAAGACGACAAATCCTTCAAGGCATACGCCCAAAGATGGAGGGAATTGGCAGCACAAGTGGAACCTCCTCTATCCGACAAGGAAACTATATCCATGTTCATCAATTCTTTGACTGGTCCCTATTATGACAAAATGATAGGGAACACATCAACACTCTTTGCGGATGTAGTCATTATAGGAGAAAGAGTAGAGCAAGGTCTGAAAAGTGGAAGAATTGCACAACAGACCTCCTCCAATTCCTCTACTCAAAATTTTAAAAAGAACTTTGGAAAGAAGAAGGAAGGAGCCGTAAATGCTATTAACTTCGCCACTCCTTCTTCCTCCTCGCAACAGACCAGGCCGCGCAGACAAGAAAGGAAATTCACTCCAATACCCACTTCCTATGGAAGCCTGCTGCCAAAATTATTGGACGCTAAACTCCTCGCGCGCATCCCTCTCAAGAAAATGGAGCCACCATATCCGGAATGGTACAAGCCAAACGAAAAATGCGATTATCATTCGGACGCCCCGGGACACTCTGTAGATAACTGTATGGCCCTAAAGCATAAGGTCCAAGATTTAATAAATGCGGGATGGATTACCTTTGACGCGTCTACTCCAAAGGTGGATGACCAGCCCTTATCAAAGCCTGAATAAAACACGGGATAAGGAAGACCAGCAATTTAGGGCTCATCATTTTTGCCACCTCTAAAAAATATATAATAAACATAAAAAAAATAAATAAATAAAAATATCCAAGCTTCCGATGTATCTCTCGTGATCCTCGCCCATGATCACGGGATTTTTGATTAAAGTGGGCTCTGTAAATATTTCTTTTTTGTCAATACAATAAGGCATTTTTCATAATATTCGTATTCTCTTTCATTCTTTTCTCTCTCACATTTAATAAAGAAATCTAAAACAAAGCATAACCGTACGAGTCATGTCTCGTGATTGAAAACTCTCCGGAAGATCCGAAAGCCGAAGGCGAATGGATTGAGTCAGACAGTGAGGAGGGGACCATTTCCCCGGACATGCAAAGACTGTTGGAAAAAGAATCTCAAGCAATACAGCCCCATTAGGAGAAAACTGAGGCCATCAATTTGGGACAAGAAGATAATAAGAAAGAAGTAAATATTGGAACCCAAATTGACGAGGATGTCAGGGAGAGCCTGATACAACTACTAAAAGAATATGTGGATGTGTTTGCTTGGTCCTACCATGATATGCCTGGGATTGACAAGAGCATAGTGGAGCATCGGTTACCACTAAAAGAGGGATTTCGACCCGTTAAGCAAAAACTCAGAAGAGTAAAACCAGAATGGTCCTTAAAAATTAAGGAAGAAGTAGAAAAACAGTTGGATGTCAATTTTCTGATTGTGTCAAAATACCCTAAATGGTTGGCTAACATTGTGCCAGTTGTAAAGAAAAATGGAAAAATCAGAGTATGCGTAGATTACAGGGATTTAAACCATGCAAGTCCAAAAGATGATTTTCCCTTACCGCATATTGATATGCTGGTAGATCACACCGCTACAAATACTCTCTATTCTTTCATGGATGGATATGCAGGGTATAACCAAATTAAACTGGCTGTTGAAGACAGAGAAAAAACTTCCTTCATTACGCCGTGGGGTACATTCTGCTATAGAGTGATGCCTTTTGGACTCAAGAACGCAGGGGCTACTTATCAAAGGGCTATGGTCACGCTATTTCATGATATGATCCACAAAGAAATCGAAGTATATGTGGATGATATGATCGCCAAGTCCAAAAACGAAATAGATCACCTCCAATACTTAAAGAAGTTATTCAATCGGCTTCGAAAATACCAGATTAAGCTCAATCGGGCTAAATGCACATTCGGAGTATGATCGGGAAAACTCCTTGGGTTTATTGTCGATAAAAGAGGAATTGAGGTAGACCCTGATAAAACAAAGGCAATCGTAGAAATGCCCCCACCAAAAACAGAAAAAGAAGTCAGAGGGTTCCTGGGCCGAATAAACTACATCGCACGGTTCATCGTGCAATTAACGGACAAGTGCACGCCTATCTTCAAGTTATTGCGTAAAAACCAACCGAAAGTTTGGAAGGACGAATGTCAACAAGCATTCGAAAAAATCAAAGTGTGCCTAACCAATCCCCCAATATTGGTACCACCTGTGGAAGGAAAGCCCCTAATTCTTTACCTTTCAGTACTCGATGAGTCCATGGGATGTGTGCTCGGTCAACAAGATGATACGGGTAAAAAAGAACAAGCCATATATTACCTCAGTAAGAAATTTCTAAACTATGAGACCTGTTATACACCACTTGAAAAAACATGTTGTGCATTGGTGTGGGCAACTCAACGCCTTCGACAATATATGGTCAGGCATACAACTTGGTTGATTTCCAAAATGGACCCAATCAAATACCTGTTCGAAAAACCCGTCTTGACC
Source organism: Sphenostylis stenocarpa (assembly GCA_963425845.1). NCBI lineage: Eukaryota > Viridiplantae > Streptophyta > Magnoliopsida > Fabales > Fabaceae > Sphenostylis > Sphenostylis stenocarpa. Next base: position 32,025,059 of record OY731406.1, on the reverse strand, counting down.
GGAAGGATAGCCAGGTGGCAAGTACTCCTCTCAGAATTCGACATTATTCATGTCACTCAGAAAGCTATCAAAGGCAGTCCTTTAGCGGACTACCTGGCACATGGGCCAACTGATGAATATCAATCCCTTCAAGATGATTTTCCAGATGAACATATAATGCACATCCAACACGAAGAGCTTGAAAATGATGAGTGGAGCATGTTTTTCGATGGAGCATCAAACTTACTGGGACATGGGATCGGAGCTATTTTAATATCTCCCGAAAAGAAGTATATCCCAGTAACAGCCAGATTAAACTTTGATTGCACAAACAATATGGCGGAATACGAAGCCTGTGCTCTAGGTATTCAAGCAGCTTTGGACCATGGGGTGACTAAACTCAAAGTATTCGGTGACTCATCCCTTGTCATTTACCAACTCAAGGGTGAATGGGAAACCAGAAATTCCAAATTAATCCTTTATCTAGAGCACATCCGTAGCATGACTTCCAAAATGGAAAATGTCAGTTTCGAGTACATCCCTCAGGAAGATAACCAAATTGCAGATGCACTTGCAACATTATCATCCATGTTCGCGTTAGGACAAGAATATGAGATGCCCATCATCCAAGTCAAAAGGCACGATAAACAAGCCTTTTGTATGATGATAAACAGTGGAGAAGATGAAAACCCTTAGTATTAGGACATAAGGCGATACTTGACAAAGGGTGAATACCCTGAGGGAATTAGTGACAATGATAAAAGGATCATTCGGAAAAGAGCCATAGGGTTTATGTTAATAGGAGAAACCCTTTATAAAAAGAACTTGGATTCTACTTTGCTAAGATGCGTCAATCTCGAAGAAGCTCAGGAATTAATTAAAGAAATACATGAAGGAACTTTCGGGACTCATGCACCAGGGCATATCATGGTTAGGAAAATCCTCAGAACAGGATATTTTTGGTCCACAATGGAAAGGGACTGTCATCAATATGCCAGAAAATGTCACAAATGTCAGGTACATGCAGACAATGTACATGTCCCACCAGCACCTCTCAATGTTATGGCTATCCCGTGGCCATTTGATATGTGGGGTATGGACGTTATTGGACCTATTGAGCCTAAGGCATCCAATGGCCATCGATTCATTTTGGTAGCTATTGACTACTTCACTAAGTGGGTAGAAGTTGCATCTTATGCACATGTGACTAAAAAGGTAGTGATCGCCTTTGTTAAGAAGAATATCATATGTAGATATGGCATCCCACATCGTCTTATTACTGATAATGGAACCAACCTGAATAATAAGATGATGGAGGAATTATGCCAGGACTTCAAAATTCAACATCATAATTCCTCTCCCTACCAGCCCAAAATGAATGGCGCGGTCAAAGCAGCCAATAAAAACATCAAGAAGATTGTTCAAAAGATGGTTAAGACTTATAAGGATTGGCATGAAATGTTACCTTTTGCTCTTCATGGCTACCGAACGTCTGTACGAACCTCAACAGGAGCCACTCCGTTCTCCCTCGTATATGGTGTGGAGGTCGTATTGCCAATAGAGGTCGAAATACCTTCCTTGCGAATCATAATGGAAGCAAAATTAACAGAAGCAGAATGAGTTCAAAATCGATACGATCAGTTAAACCTTATCGATGAAAAGCGGTTGAATGCTATATGCCATGGACAAGCCTATCAAAGGAAGATAAAAAAGGCTTATGATAAAAAGGTCCACCCTCATACTTATCAAGAAGGGGATCTAGTAATAAAGAAACTGCTTCCGGCCCAGAAGGATAAAATTGGAAAATGGGCAGCAAATTACGAAGGACCCTTTGTGGTCAAAAGAGCTTTCTCAGGAGGGGCACTTATCCTCACCAATATGGATGGAGAAGAACTTCGACACCCAATCAATTCTGATGCGGTGAAGAAATATTATGCTTGAAGACATTGCTCAAGACCCATCAGGAATGAAAATCCGCAAAGGACATTCCTGGGCAAAAGATAGGATCCATATTCCTCGCTAGGATACGTCCTAGGCAAAAAGAAGAGGTTAAAAAAAAAAAAGAAGTATATAAAAAAAAAGGAAACTAAGAGCAATGGTTACTTTAGTCGAAAACCGAAATGGCGGCTAAAGTAACATTCTTCCAGTAAGCAAGCTCCGCATAGTCTTCACTCGAGCTCGAGCATCTCAACTCGAAGCAATTAGGAGAACCAGGGCGAGATATCATGGACATGACTCGTATAAGCCTAAACAAGTACAGCCAACCCCGACCACCCATTCTTCTAAATACCTTTTGAAATCCTTCTATAAAAGAAATAAAACTTTTTCTCAATTATCAATAAAATTCCTTTTCATTTCCTTTCTCTTGACCAAATATTATGGAAATGCCTCTTTATTGATAAATCATAAATATGCGCAAAGACTTTTAATCAAAGATCAAGCATGCATCTAAAAAGAGGAAGCATAAAAATAAGAAAATAATAAATTCCTGCTAGTATATTCTTAGGTAAAAACTAGGGTAGCCTGCTAGATCGCAAACCCCAAAGAAGACGACCTAGGCAAAAGATAAGGCAAAAGCCCCCTAAGATATTCTAGGCAAAAATTAAGGCAGCTCGCTAGATCGAAAACCCGTAAAGGGCGGTCTAGGCAAAAGATAGGCCTAAAACCAAAAGATGAATAAAAGGGGAGCCCATCATCATAAAAGAAGAGCCTATCGGCGTATTCATAAGAAGCCAACGGGAGAAGGCCAGTTACTTTCTAAATGCATCAAAAATAAATAAACATTAGATTGCATTTAGGACATCCACACACAAAGTAGTTGCATAATACGACTTTGTCAAAATCAAGAAAAATAATTTTCTTCAAATAAATAAACATGCATATAAGGAGGCTAGTCTCCATACTTGTGATTGGAAACAGGAGGCACCATAATCCAGTCTCCATATAAAAATTAAAGTCGAGAAAGGCGAAATCAAAAACCACTTCAGCAAAATAAAGAGCTTCAAAGAAAATAGCTCTAATCAACATCCTTCCATCTAAGAAAAAAGGAAACCATCAAAATGAAAAAGCCAATGGAAAGGCTCGATTATCCCCGAGAGGATTCATGCCTACTCCAGAGGCAAAGCAAAAAAGACTACCTCACGACTCAACTACATCGCCACATGAGTCAACAAGCTAAATCATCCAAAATCTCCACTTCATTCACCAAAGGAGAATAAGGACTACACAAAAAAGAAAGTATGGAGTCAAATCCTCCACATCACCAGGGGGCAACAAAAAGAAAATTTTTTATCCCCTCACGGAGGCCACTACAGAAAAAGGCCACATGAAAATCCCCAAGCAGAGCATATCAAGAAAAGTCCACAAAAAGAAAGAAAAAGAAGAAAAATAAAGAGCTTCACAAAGCCAGGGGCCAAAACTCCGGCAGACCCCCAGGAAGCCAAAAAATTCCCCAGGGCCGCTAAAAAAAGGAAAGAGAAGAAAAGAAAACCTCTTCATCCCCAGCGGATAATAAAAAGCCTGCGTGCACAAAAGAAAAAGGGCACACACATTTAAAATCAAAATTTCAAAATCGTGAAAAAAAACAATCGCGAGAAAAAAGCAAAAACCCATTCCCCAATGGAAAAAGAGCATAGGCAAAGCCAGCTCAAAACAGCAAATATCCAGCAAGGAGTCAAAACTCCATTCCTCCCCAGGGGGCAAATCAATTCCCCGGTGGATCACCAAAAAGAAAAATTTTCCCCTAGTAAGCCTACCAACAAAAGGCAAAATACAAATTCATATCCTCAGGGAGTTAATCGATTACAACACCCAATATGAATATCCCTAGTGAAAGGCAAAACCTTCACTCCCAAGAATGCCTATGCTTACTCAGAAACAAGCAAAGAGTCGATATCCCCAAGAAACGGGAAATCAACCTATGTAAGAGGCAATACAAGCACAAAGCTTTCAAAAAAGCATATGCCTACTCAGAGGTATTATCAAGAACAAATATCCTCAAAATAGAACATCAGCCTAGTCAGAGGTGAAAAACAACAAGTAAAAAGCCTTCACCACTATTGAAGCATCTGCCTAATCAAGAGGCACAATCAAACCAAAAATCCCCAATGGATTCCCTCCTAAATAAGAGGCAACCAACAAAGAATCCCCGGCAAAGCCGGATGGCTAAACAAGAAAAGCCAAAAACAAGAAATCCCCGGCAAAGCCGGATGGCTAAACGAAAAAGCCAAAAACAAAGAATCCCCGGTAAAATTGGATGACTAACAAAAAAGTCAAAAAGTCAAATCAAATATTTCCCACGGAATAGGCGCATAAACAGAAATAATAAGTCGCCAACACATCTCCAAAACTAGATGACCACAGGATAGATTATCAAAAAGTCATCCTAAGAGCCTTGCAAAACAAGATTCGGACCAGATGGGGGTAGGTACCCATCAAAATCTGTCAAAATGCAGATTCGGACCAGGTGGGGGTAGGTACCCATCAAAATCTGTCAAAATGCGGATTCGGACCAGGTGGGGGTAGGTACCCATCGAGATCTGTCAAAATGCAGATTCGGACCAGGTGGGGGTAGGTACCCATCGGAATCTGTCAAAATGCGGATTCGGACCGGGTGGGGGTAGGTACCCATCGGAATCATCAAAATGCAGATTCGGACCGGATGGGGGTAGGTACCCATCAGAATCTGTCAAAATGCAGATTCGGACCAGGTGGGGGTAGGTACCCATCAGAATCTGTCAAAATGCAGATTTGGACCGGGTGGGGTAGAATCTGTCAAAATGCAGATTCGGACCAGGTGGGGGTAGGTACCCATCAGAATCTGTCAAAATGCAGATTCGGACCAGGTGGGGGTAGGTACCCATCAGAATCTGTGAAAATGCAGATTCAGACCAGGTGGGGGTAGGTACCCACCAAAACCTTATAAAATAAGGTTTATACCAGATGAGGGTAGGTACTCATCAAAACTTAGCAAAATGCATCGGGTAGAGTAAAATACTCACCAGAAGCATTACAAAAATGGGTGCAAAAACTTTGCTTCTATTAGAGGATAATTCAGTGTTGAGCACCTCGGAAGTAAGTACCCACAAGAGTTTAGCAAAATGCGAACTCATACCAGGTGAGGGTAGGTACTCACCAAAATCTTGCAAGAACAAGGTTTATACCTAGTGGGGGTAGGTACTCACTAAAGTCTAGTAAAATACAGACTTATACCTGGTGAGGGTAAATACTCACCAGAGCCTTATAAAAGAAGGCTCAAACCAGATAGGGGTTGGTACCTATCAAAATATTTATCATCCGAAGGAGCAGCATCCGAAGGATGACCGGGCAAAAGGGTTAACTCCTTCCCCTACCAACTAATTTTTTGGCATATCAAGCCAACAAGTTAGCTAGGCAGTTGAAGGGGGGGCAACTGTAGATCCCTAATTTTGCCCGGCCTCTCAATAAAAGCTAGGGAAACGTCACACGAAGATAAAGATCGCCCAACTTATCAATAAACACCAAGAAGACCTCCTACAATCACACGGAGTTCATCCAATTCCTCGACAAAGGCCAAAGAGACCTCCTATAAACAAAGATAAAAGTTCGTCCAGCATCTCAATAAGGGTAAAAAAGACTTCCCATATAAAGATAAATCTTCAGGGGACATCTATCGACATCAAACAATGTCCAAAAATAGCAAGGAAAGCTTCCCGGGGTCCCAGAACACAAAAACTGGACAAAATAGGTCGAGACCACCGTCCCAGAGTTGGGACGGCCGTCCCAACTATCCTGGGACAAGTGAGACGCGCGTCCCACTTCCCAGGGGGTCCCAGCTTGTGTAAAAAATGCATTTGGGACGGTCGTCCCAACCCAGACGGCCGTCCCGGCCCAGACAGCCATCCCAGATGTGCCAGGCAGCAAAAACTATAAATAGGAGGCTCATTTGGCACTTTTTCACACCTCAGACACTCCAGACAACTCAGAGCACTTGTCTACTTCTCTCCCTCTTTCGAATGATCTTTCTGATTGTCTGATATAGGTAACAATCAGTTAAGGAATTAGATTCTGGCATTCGATTCTTCTAGAAAATTTTAGTCGAGTCGAGTTTTGTCGTGAGGAGAGTCGTTGTAGAGCGAGGCACTGCCGAAACGCGTCCTTATTGTAACAGAGTTGCTATATAAAGCTTGCTACGGAGGTTCTTCTCAAATCTCTTCTCTTTTACTGCTTTATTTATTGCTTTATAAAATGTAAAAAAAAATCATGTAGATAGCCATATTTATTGTATGAATAAAATAGGGTAATAGCGTAATTTCTTGTAATCTCTACTTAAATGAATTAATCCGTCATAGGGAACCCGAAAGGGGCGTTGTGGGGTGCTAACACCTTCCCCACACGTAACTAACTCCCTTACCTAACTCTGGTTATAATGGCCAAGTTTGGTTTTTAATAAAATCAACGCCTTTTTATCCTTTTCCAATGTTTATGGTCAAAACATTGGTGGCGACTCCAAAAGAACCCTTTTCGAAAACCTTGCTTTTATTAGAGGATAGTTCAGTTGTTGAGCACCTCGGAAGCAATGAACACACTTTAAACAAAAAACGCGAGTCTAAACCATCTTTTCGCGACCGCTCGCATTAAACGTTCGAGATGTCCCTGGACGTCAGAACGGACAGCGGCGACATCATGAAAAGAGGATTAGGGCATTCGCATGCCATGCACGGGAAGTCAAAAAGAAAATAAATAAAAATATTTACCCGCCTATGGGTTCATTTAGGCTTCTCCGCTTTAAAAAAAAATGTACTTCGAAACATTGCATTGAGGAATGTACACTGTCTGGATGAAATAAATAAAATTGTTTGTTTTCATCATCTCTTCAAGTATCTATTGTATTCATAAATTGCATTCATAAATTGCATTCATTCTCACTTTAATAAGATAATAAAAAGAAAGGATTAGTCAATGTGTTTTCCACGAATTGAAATAGGATGAAGAGCAAACCTTTTGTCGTCAAGTTATCTCCAACGGTTGATCCACCTAAGAAGGATAATAAGCCTCAATCGTTGGCCATCTGAGTAAATAAAGGAGAGGGGGCAAGGATGTCATCGCATTTGTTCATGCCTCCCACGTAAAAAAGTTGTACGCAAAAAACATCGTCTATCAATGAAGATATCTCCAGCATAGCTAGCATTTGGGGGCAAGATTAGAAGTGAAAGAATCTACACCCCGAGGAGCTACCAGACGACGCTCCTACAAATAAAGAAAAAATAAAAAGACCAAAGAAAAACATAATCCAAAGGGGAAACTGAGAAGACTTTGGACTCATGACGCTAAGGCAGTTCTTTCAACGCTCCACCAAAAGAGACAAACTCACGGTAGGCGACAAGCTGGTCATGGTTCGAGCTTAAAGCGACATTCAGATCAGTAAGTCGTCTGCCCTACCTTGAATGGATGCGGCCGAAGAGGACCTTTGAAATATGGATGCCGCCCAAACCAAGGGCTCATTAGAAACTCTCAAGGAATAAGGGAGCCACCAGATTTTAAATCCTTTAAAGCATGGCCTAGGGCATGACCCTACAAAGGATCAAGCTACATGGAGAAAAGGGAAGTCTCCCCTATGCAGCTCGAATCAGATTTTCCCAAACAGAGGGGTTCAAGCGTCAAAAGCGACTTTAGTCATTAGGTGTTCTCCTTCTGATTCTTAGGGTTTGTAAATCCAATGACTATTAGAGATTACTCCTCGGGGCTAGCCCGACCCCCGAGCATTGTAGGGCACATATTTCCCTATTAATTACAAAGAATGTCATTCTTACTATCTGCTTCTCTTCTTGCTATTAATGTATAAACCTCATTAATAACCATGTTTAAGCAAACGTTTTCAAAAGTGCGTCAAAGTAATCAAAATGCGCCATTGACCAAAACAAAAGTCAAATCCATCACTATTGATTGACTAGAAACACAAAATAAAGTTTTACCTCATCATAAATAAAGTCGTGTTTCGCCAATGTTGTACAAAAAGAAAACAAAAATCAAAAGAAGCCCATAAAAGCCAAAGGCCAAAAAAGAGAGGGCAAGGTACCCAGTAAGGAAACCCACAAAGGGGGCTACGCAAAAGTTAGGGTAAACCTGCTAGGAAACCTGAACAACCATAAAGGGTAACCTAGGAAAAAATTAGGGTTACAAAATAAAGTCTGCTAGGTTTCCAAAGCAAAAAGAAGGAACCTAGACAAAAGATAGGGCCAAAACACAACATCCTAAGCTGAAAACCCAAAGGGCAGACTAGGGAAGTCAACCAGTCATAACAAGCGCCATAGAATAAGACGCCACTCCATAAACAAAACGTTTGTCTAAACTAGCCTAAACACTCTAACCAACCTTGGCTAGTCGTGCTTACAAAAACCATTTTTTGTCAAAATAAAACAAATCTAAAACACAAGCCTTTGAATTAAATATCCTCTTCTTTCTCTTCTCTTGACCCTTACTACTACAACATTCTAGTAATTAGTAGGGAAATGTGGAGATACTAGTCAATAGGAGGATTGACATCCCCAAGGAAAGGGAGGGGCGCACTGACATGGCAAGTCGCTCTGAAATCAACACAATCATTCTTCGGTCACGGTAAAATCAAGACGGCAAAATGGGTACAGCCTATCCCTGTCAATGAAAGCACATAACGTCAGAAGCTCATCAGAAGTAAAAGCACATTGGTTAATCCTTTTGAAAAAGTAATTGAAATAGTATTATAGGATGCATATCACAAACATTGCATGCATATGATAGGCTCCTATCTCTCAGAAAAGAGAAGAGAAAGAAAAAATGACAATAAAAAGAATAATGCCTGCTAGGAGATTCTTAGGCAAAAGTTAGGGTAGCCCGCTAGATCGAAAACCCGCAAAGGGCGGTCTAGGCAAAAGTTAGGGCATTCATAAAAAAGGAAAAAGCTCGCTAAGATATCCTAGGCAAGAATTAAGGCAGCCCGCTAGACCGGAAACCCCAAAAAGGGCGGTCTAGGCAAAAGATAGGGCTAAACCAATAAATGAATAAAAGAGAGGGGCCCTACATCATAATCATAAAAAGTCCAGCAGGAGAATGCCAGTCACTTTTCCAGATGCATCAATAAAAAAAATAGATTGCATTTAGGGCATCCACACACAAGTAGTCGCACAAAACGACTTTGTCAATGTAAAAAATGAAAGAAATAAAAATTACTACAGACAAATAACAAAAAACGAAAAGCATTCATGCATATAAGGAGACTAGCTCCATGTTTGTGATTGAAAACAGGATCACTGAGACTGAGTCTGCAAATAATGCCCTTAAGAAAGCGGAGCAAGTCATCAATCAAGCGACTCAGCAGAATAAGAGCTTCTGAAAATCAAGAGCTCCAGCTACCATCCTTCTACCCAGAAAAGAAGGCACAAGAAAGAAATAAGTCTCCAAACATTGCTCTCCCTCAAGAAAAAGAGCGAGTTGTCATCATCAAATAAGCTTAGAAGAAATAAGAAACTTCCAGAAGCCAAAGCTCCAGTCATCATTTTTCTACCCAATAAAAGAGGGTACAATCATCAGACATCATAAAAGAAAAGCCAACGGAAAGTCTTAGTCATCCCCAAGAGGATCCCTGCCTACTCCGAAGGCAAAACAAAAACACTCCTCACGGCTTAGCATTACCACTACATGAGTCATCGAGCACACTCACCTAAAGTCTCCTCCACACTCCCCAATGGAGAATAAAGGCTTCAAGAGCCCATCATCATCAACAGTCAAAAGAGTCCAATCTCCATACCAACGAGGGCTCAACAAAAAAAGGAAAAAAGAAGAAAACTCTTGCATCCCCAGAGGATGTCCAAAAGAAAAGGCAACAACAGACAAGGCGGAATAAAATTCCTCAAGTGGATCTCTTAAAAAGTCTACAAAAAGAATCAGAAATTCCCATTCTCCTGTGGAATAAGAGCGTCACAAGTTTAGCTCGCATCAACCTCAATCAAGGAGCCAAGACTCCATCCCTAGAAAAGAAAAATCAGATCCCCAGGGACTCAACTAATTCCCTGGTAGATCACCATAGAAAGAAAACTTCATCCCTAGTGGACCCCCCCCCCCAAAAATAAGGGAAAAAGCCAGCGTAATAAAAGAGACTAAAAAGTAAAAAGGCTTACGCATTATCCCCATAAAAAAGCCAGATTTCAAAATCGCGATAAAAAAGAGATAAATTGCAGAAAAAGGAGAAATCAAATGAAAATCCTTGCTCCCTAAGTGGGTCACATCAGAAAAAGAAAAAAATCAAAAACAAGGAATTGGAAATTCCATTCCTTCAACAGAATAAGAGAACCACAAAAGCCAGCTCGCACCCACGTCAATTAGGGAGCTAAGATTCCATTCCCCCAAAGGGGCTACCAAAATCTGACCCCCGGGAAGTCGACCAATTCCCCGGTGGATCAATAAAAAAGAGAGGTCATCCCCAGTGAGCCTACTGCAAAGGCAAAACTTCATCCTCAGAATGTCATTTGCCTATGCATAGGCAAGACCTGACAAGCAAGAGCCAGCATCCCCATAAGGGAATATCAGCCTAGTCAGAGGCAAAACAAATGAAACCAAAAGTCTTCACTTCCGATGAAGCATCTGCCTACTCAGAGGCGTTACCAGAAACTCAATGGATATCCGCCTACTCAAGAGGCGTCCCCAAAATCAACAAATCCCCGGAGGATTCCTGCCTACCTAAGAGGCACTCATAAAAAATCCCCGACAACCAGCAAAGTCGGATGACCACTATCAAAAGGATCAAAACAAAGAATCCCCGGCAACCAACAAGCTGGATGAACACCAACAAAAACCCTGGCACAGACCGGACGACCATTCCCAGAAAAAGACAAACAAAAAACAAAGAAAGTACATCTCAACACCCGGCGCATGAGCTAGAGCAGTAAGTCGCCACCATAGCCAAAGGGTCAGCCACCACAAGAAGGGGCATCCAGAGGCACCAAACCAGACGAGGGTTTGTACTCGTCAACCAAGGGGTCAGCTACCGCGTCGAAGGAGCATCCCAAGGTTTCACCTCGGTGCATGAGCCACCTGAGCAGTAAGCCGCCACTACCACCAGTCCTTTGCAGTGGACTGTACCAGCCTGATAGGGGGTTTATACCTATCAACCAGCACACAAGGAATGCCTGAACGGCGCATGAGCTACCCGAGTAGTAAGAAGCCACCACCACCAGTCCTACGCAGTGGACTGTACCAGCCTGATAGGGGGTTTATACCTATCAACCTGCGCACGCGTTGCGCCTGATCTGCGCTCGAGCCGGATCAGTAAGTCGCACTACCACCCTGATGGGGGGTTCATACCCATCCAGTCCCACACAACGGACTGCAATTACCAGCCTGATGGGGGGTTCATACCCATCAGTCCCACACAACGGACTGCAACTACCAGCCTGATGGGGGGTTTATACCCATCAACCGAAGGATCGGCTACCGTCAGAAGGAGTATCCTGAGGTTTTACCACGTGTTAACCAAAGGGATCGGCTACGTCAGAAGTAGTATCCTGGAAGTGCACGAACACCAAGTTTTCCCCAGAAGATCAACCGCCACAAGACGGGACATCCGAAGGGTAACCGGGCAAGAGGGTCAACTCCTTTACCTTCCTGTCCATCTGTCTGCATAACAGGCCAACAGCTAACTAATCAGGTAAAGGGGGGGCAGCTGTAGACCCCAAATCTTGCTCGGCCTCCAAATAAAGAGCAGAAGACTTCCTATTCAAGGATGGACGAAACCTAACAAGCCACTAGGAGAGACTATTAGGCCCCATACTAGGGTAGGAAGGATTTTCTGCACAAAAAATAAGTTTTCTCGCCTTTTTGGGACGAGACCGTCGTCTCAAAATCAATACCGTCGTCTCGCCTCACGCAAATGGCGAGACCACCGTCTCACCAAACGAGACGGCGGTCTCGCCACCTACGAATGACGAGATGGCGGTCTCGTTTGGCGAGACGGCGGTCTCGCCACCTGCGAAGGACGAGACGATGGTCTCGTTTGGCGAGACAGCGGTCTCGACCCTGTCAAATGAGAACGGCGGTCTCGCCACTGCCAGGCGCGAAAACCTATAAATAGGGGCCTCCATCCCCTCATTACCACACCACACAACTTTTGCTCTCCCTTCTCTCTAAAACTTCTCTCTAGAATCCCTCCAACGCATTTCCGGAGCTTCTGAGTGCCTTTGTGAGCGATTTTCGGCGTCTAGAAGAGTTTCCAGCGCCGTGTAGAGTGAAGGGCTGCCAAAAAGCACCCATTTTTGTTAAAGAAATTAAATTGAAAAGCTTGCTACGAAGGTTTTCTCTTCCTCTTTGTCTATTTACCGCTTTACATAAATTGTGCAAATAGCTATTAGGGCCATGTAGTCATAAATTTAGATTCCGCATAATAAAAGGGCAAAGACGTTATTTTCACCGGTTTAAATATTTTTGGATAGTTGGCCTATCATAGGGAACCCGAAAGGGGCGTAGTAAAGGAACTAATACTTCCTTTACACGTAACTAACTCCCTTACCCAACTCTGGTTCTAATGACCAAAGTTGGTTTTCGAAAACCAACGCCTTTTAAAACCCCTTTTCCGATGTTTCCGGTAAAAACATCGGTGGCAACTCCACAGAACCCCTCAAAATTAGTCCTTGGGTTAGCCCGGTTATCGGACAACCCAAGGACGACCTTTCAAAAACCTCGCCCCTAGGTTAGCCCAGTTATCGGACAACCTAAAGGCGTTGTAACCACCCATAAAAAACGCGAAAACAAGAGGGTCGAAACCATCGCGTCGCTCCGACCGCGTCTCTCTTTTGAGACGGCGGCGACACTGAGGTTCTACCATGTGTCAACCGAAGGGATCAGCTACTGTCAGAAGGAGTATCCTGGAGGTGCACAACATAATTTTCCCCAAAAGATCAGCCGCCACAAGACAGGACGTCCGAAGGGTAACCGGGCAAGAGGGTCAACTCCTTTACCTCCCAGTCGATCTTTTTGGGACGACAGGCCAACAGTCGACTGGTCAGGCAAAGGGGGGGCAGCTATAGACCCCAAATCTTGCCCAACCTCATAATAAAGATCAGAAGACCTCCTATTCCAAGATGGATGAAGCCTAAGAAGCCACTAGGAGAGACTATTAGGCCCCATAATAGGATAGGAAGGATTTTCTGCATTAAAATAAGCATTTTCTGCATTAAAATAAGGATTTTCGCCTTCAGGGATCGAGACCACCGTCTCGCCTTTCGGGATCGCCGTCTCGCCATTCCAGCAAGTCGAGACCGCCGTCTCGTTTGGCGAGACGGTTATCTCGTCACTTGCGAATGGCAAGACCCCCCTCCCATTTGGCGAGAAGGCCTTCTCGTTTCTCGGAAAGTCGATACTGCCGTCTCGCCAAACAAGACGGCGGTCTCGCCACTTTTGCAAGTCGAGACGACCGTCCCGAATGGCGAGACGACCGTCTCAACCTTGTCATATGAGACGACCGGCTCGACCTGACAAGCGCGAATCCCTATAAATAGTGAGCGCTCCCCCCTCATTTCACACAGATCTTCCACTTTCCCTTCTACAACTTCTTTAAATTCTCTTCCTAGAACCCCTCCGAAGCATTTCCGGAGTTTCTGAGAGTTTTTTTAGAGTTTTTATAGCGTTTTCGAGAGTTTTCCGGCGTTGTAAAGAGCGAAGGGCTGCCAAAACGCACCCTAATTTTCAAGAGTATTAATAAAAAGCTTGCCTCGAAGGTTTCTTCATTCTCCCTCTCTCTCTTACTGTCTTTATTTTTATGATTAAATTGCATGATAGACATTAGGGTCATGTAGTCATTATTTTAATTCCGTTAATAAAAGGGTAAAAGCATCTTTTCAAAAAGTTTATTTATAAAATAGTTGGCCTATCATAGGGAACCCAAAAGGGGCGTCGTAAGGGAACTAACACTTCCCTTACACGTAACTAACTCCCTTACCTAAACTTTGGTTTTAACGACCAAAGTTGGTTTTCGAAAACCAACACCTTTTACTCCTTTTTCGATGTTTCCGGTAAAAACATCGGTGGCGACTCCATAAGAACCCCCTTCAAATTAGTTCTTGGGTTAGCCCGGTTATCGGACAATCCTAGAACACCTTTTCGAAAACCTCGCCTCTAGGTTCAGCCCGGTTATCGAACAACCTAAAAGCGTTGTAATATCACCCATAAAAACGCGAAAATTGGAAAGTCAGAACCATCGTGTCGCTCCGACCGCCTCTTTTTTACGGTGGCGACAATAAGTCAGAATCACTTACCTCAAAGTTAGAAGATATGTTGTCATTTGCCATTAAGCAAATATTTGCTTCAATTTCTGAGTCACTTGATTCTGAACTTGAATCACTATTGTCCCAAGCGATGTAGGCTTTCTTCTTGAAGAACTTTTTGCCTTTGTTTTCTTCATTTTTCTTGTTTGGACATTCGGTCTTCACATGTCCTGTTTCACCACAACCGTAGCATTTGATATTTATAGAATTATTTTCTCTTACCTTTCCTTTACCTTTGAATGGATGTCTTCCTTTGGCTTTCATGAATTTGGTAAACTTCTTAATCATGAGACTCAATTCTTCTTCTTCATTCTCTGAGTCTTCTTCTTCCTTTTTATTCTTTCCTTTGGAGATTTCAGTTTTGAAGGCTAAGTTCTTCTTTTGATATTGTCCTTCCTCATCATTTAGCCTTCCTAGCTCAAGCTCATGCTCTCTCAACTTTTCAAAGAGCGCCGCCATAGACATTGTGGCAAGGTTTTGTGACTACGAGATGGCCGTCACCTTAGGTTGTCATTTCCTATCCAAAGATTTCAATATTTTAACATTTAATTCATCAACATCAAAAATTTTACCTAATCCGGTGAGATGGTTCACAATATGAGTGAAACGCTTTTGAATGTCAAATATCGTTTCGCCTTGTTGCATCCGGAACATCTCGTATTCTTGGATTAGGGAATTTTTCCGTGCTCTCTTAATGTTGTCGGTACCTTCGTGGGTCACTCTTAGCATTTCTCACATCTCTTGAGCACTTTTACAAATAGAGATCCTGTAAAACTCGTTAAGGGTTAAAGTAGATGAAATAATATTTCTAGCCCTAACGTCAAATTGAGCTTTTCTATTTTCCTTTGTTGTCCATCCAGAAAATGGTTTAGGAACATCTACTCCGTTCTCAGTAACTTTAGGAATATAGGGACCATTTAAAATAGTGTCCCAAACGCCTCTATCAACAGACTCTAAAAAGATTTGCATTCTAACTTTCCAAAATGGACAATTTTGACCTGCAAAAAGTGGGGGTCTGTTGATAGACGCACATTCGGCAAACGTTTGAATTTGTCCGACCATTTTTCAAAAAAATTGAATGACTATCAAAGCAAACTCTGATACCACTTGTTAGAATCGCGCAGCGGAATGTTTGCATGAACGGACAAAAACCAAGAGGGGGGGTGAATTGGTTTCTTAACAAAAATTAGGTTTTAAAAATTTTCCCCAAATTTTACCGATTAAAATACTGTGTAAACGTAAATAAGAAAAGGATAGAGTCTTACACAGGAGATTTATACTGGTTCAGATCAAAAGACCCTACGTCCAATTGCTAATCACTCAAACAGAGGATTAACGTTGTCACTATAATCAAAGTTATACAAGCAGATTACAAATGAAAAAGATAAGGTAACGAAAACACCTCTCTTGAGTCACACAAGAGATGAAGAACAACTTTCCCTAGAGACGGCACAACACACAATCCACTAAGAACTCCACTTAGTGATTCTTATCGCTTCTAGCCCACACTAGGTTCTGAAAGCCCCTTTTTCCTCCAACAAACAGTTCTCTAGCAATCACAGCTCTTAACTTTTGTTTGAAAAAGGTTGTTCAATCTTCTAAGAGCCATAGAGAACCTTAAGTAGATGAATTAGGGTTTAGGAATTGGGGATTTTTGAAACTTGGTGTATTGGGAATAGGGTTTTCGAAAATAGGTTTAATTTGAAGTTCAAAATCCAAATTTGACTGAAATAATTGATTAAATGAAGTGTTAATCGATTATTACAGAGCTAAAATCAACAGAACCCCAATTCGCACTGGTTTAATCGATTATTTGCCCTGTTAATTGATTAACAGGCCTGTTAATCGATTAACAGGTGTGTTAATCGATTATCACAGTGAGCTGATACAGAAAATGGTTTTTCTCACTGTAATAATCGATTATCTGGTGATTTAATCGATCAAACCCGAGATTTTTTGATAAATATGAGTTTTTGAAGCTTCTAAAGAGTAGACTATGTACCGGATATCTTATACTCAAATATTATAGACTCAAACTCATCAAAACAGAGTTATTACACAATAATACAAGTCTTCAACTCTCAAGTTCTTTGTTCTTGAATCATCATCAAAAATCATCAAGCTTCATGTCCATGTAAGTTCAACATCAAGTCCTTGTATGTTCAACAAGTTACGTGTGGGGAAGGTATTAGCACCCCCACAACTCCCCTTTCGGGTTCCCTATGATGGACTATTCTTAAAATAAAGACAATAAAATTATGCTTCTACCCTATTTATTTATTACAGAATTTAAATAGCTATCTACATGATCCTAATATCTAACTCATACAAGGAAAACAGTAAAAGAAAGCAAGAGAAGAGATATGAAGGAGAACCTGTGCTTTCATAAATGTTGAATTTGAGCACGCTTTTTGGCAGTACCCGCACTCTATAGAGACACTCCTCCCTCAATCAAAAAATAAAAGTGTCACCCTACCGGGGGTCAGATGTCTCAAAAAAAAGAGACATCCTTAACCGATTTCTACCTTAACAGAAATCAGAAAGCTCACTCGAACTCTGGAAAAATGCTCAGAGTCATTCTAAAGTTCCAAAAGGCTTCCTAGAGAGTGGTAGGAGTGAATGATGTGTGAAAATGGATGGAATGAGGCTCCTATTTATAGGAATTCGTTCCCATTAGTCCGGGAAGGCTTTCTCGCCATTCGCCATTCGAGAAGGCTTTCTCGAAATTTGGGACTACCATTCTTGACATTCGGGACCGCCGTCTCTTCTGACAAAGGTCGAGACGGCGGTCTCGCCAAACGAGATGGCGGTCTCGGTCTTCTGGGCATAATGTTCTTATTATTATTTTTTTTGCACAAAAAGCCTTCCTATTCTAACATGGAGCCTAGTAAACAATCCTAGGGACCTTTAAGGCCTTATCCATCTTCGAACAAAAGTCTTCTGCTCTTTATTTTGAGGTCGGGCAAGATTTGGGGTCTACAAATGCCCCCCTTCACTTGACTAACCGATCGTTGGCTCAATATGCCAAAAGGATCGGCCGGAGGGTGAAGGAGTTGACCCTCTTGCCTGGTTGTCCTTCGGTTACTTCCCTTCTCGTGGTAGCCGACCTTATGGACGTTGAATGTGATCCTCCGAGATGCTCCTTTGATATGGTAGCTGACCCCTTTGGTTGTACAATTCGGTTTAAGCCCCTTTTTTTAAGTCTTGATGAGTACGCACCTCCATCTGGTTTTGACGAGTACGAACCCCCGTCTAGTTGTTGTAGCCTTGGGATGCTCCTTTGATGTGGTAGCTGACCCCTTGGTTGCTGAGTACGAACCCTCATCTGGTTTAGAAGTCCACTTTGCAAGACTGGTACGACTTACTGATTTTGTTCATGCGTAGACTCCATGGGGAGTGATTTTTCGTTTGAAATTGTTTTTGACTTTTGTGATGTAGTCTTCCGGTATGTCCGGGATTCTTTGATTTTTGGCTTTTCTAATAGTTGTCCGACTTGTTTAATTGCTGGGGATTATCTGATTTTGGGCTTTTCTGATAACCATCTGACTTGCTGCTTGTTGGGGATTCTTGGTTTTTTTTTTCTGGCTTTTTCCATAGCCATCCAGCTTGTTGATTGCCTGGGATTCTTGGTGAATGCCTCTTAGGTAGGCAGGAATCCACTGAGGATTTGTTGGTTTTGATGGTGCCTCTTGAGTAGGCGGATATCCATTTGAGGATTTGTTTGATGGTGCCTCTGAGTAGGAAGATGTTTCAAATAGAGGTGAAGGTTTCGTGCTTGTGCTGTTTTGCCTCTGAATAGGTTGATATCCCATTCTGGGGATGTTGTCTCTTTATTTGTCAGATCTTGCCTACGCATAGGCGAATGACCCTTCTAGGGATGTGAGTCTAAAATTTTCCTTTGTCGTAGGCTCATTGAGGATGATTTTTCTCTTTTTGATGATCCGTTGGGGATTGATTGCCTTCCTAGGGATCTAATTTTGGTTTGCCCCTTGGAGTTTTGACTCCTTGTTAGGGACCAGTGTGAGCTAGCTTTGTGACGCTCTTATTCCATTGGGGAATGGGAATCCTAAAAGTTAGGTGTTAGAATCGCGCAGCGGAATGTTTGCGTTTACGGACAAAAACCAAGAGGGGGGGTGAATTGGTTTCTTAACAAAAATTATGGTTTTAAAACTTTTCCCAAATTTCACCTGTGTAAAGTAAATAGAGAAGGGATAGAAGATTACACAGTCAATTTATACTGGTTCGGATCAAAAGACCCTACGTCCAGTTGCTAATCACTCAAACAGAGGATTAACGCTGTCACTATAATCACAGTTTTACAAACAGATAACAAATGAAACAATAAGGTAAAGAATACACCTCTCTTGAGTCACACAAGAGATGAACACCTCCTTTGAATCCACAAAGGATGAAGAACAACTTTCCCTAGAGATGGCACAACACACAATCCACCAAGAAAACCCACTCAGTGATTCTTATCGCTTCTAGCCCACACTAGGTTCCAAAAGCCCCTTTTTCTTCCCAACAAACAATTCTCTGGCAGTCACAGCTCTTAACTTTTGTTTGAAAAAGGTTGTTCACTTTGCAGAGAGCCTTAGAGAACCTTAAGTGGAAAGATTAGGGTTTGGGAATTGGGGATTTTCGAAAACAAATGAATTGGGAATAGGGTTTTCGAAACTTGGTCCAATTTTGAAATTGAAAACACATATCTGACTGAAATAATCGATTATCTTGAGTGTTAATCGATTATTCCAGAGCCAAATTCGCAGGGAACCTAAAACAACTCAGTTTAATCGATTAACTGGGCATTTAATCGATTAACAGCCCAGTTAATCGATTAGCAGGTGGTTTAATCGATTATTCCAGAGAGCAGATGCTGAAAATGGTTTTCTCTCTGTAATAATCGATTATCCTGCCATTTAATCGATTAATCCAGTATGTTTTTGATAAAAATTAGTTTTTAAAGCCTTTAAAGAGTGGACTATGTGCTGGCTATCTTGGACTCTAATATTACAGAGTCAAAATCATAAAAACAGAGTTATTACATAACATTACAAGTTTTCAAATCTGTAAGTCCTTTATTCTTGAATCATCATCAAAATCAACAAGCTTCATATCCATATATGTTCAACATTCATATCCTTGTATGTTTCAACATTAGGATATTCTACCTCTTTCTACAATTTATCTCTTTTTTATCGCGATTTTGAAATTTGGCTTTTTTATGGGGACAATGCGTGTGCCTTTTTACTTTTTAGTTTCTTTTGTGCACGCAGACTTTTTCTTCTTTTTGGGGATCCGCAGGGGATAAAGTTTTCTTTGGTGATCCACTAGGGGATTATTGACTTCCTGGGGATCTGATTTTTCTTTTCTGGGGATGGAGTCTTGGCTCCTTGATTGATGCAAGTCGTCCTTGTGAAACTCTTATTCTACATAGGAATGAGAATTTCTGATTCCTTCTTGTTGTAGACTTTTCTGGGGAGATTCACTTGGGGCTTTTTATTCCGCCTTCTCTGTTGCGGCCCTTTCTTTTGGACATCTGCTAGGGATGCAAGGGTTTTCTTCTTTTTTTCCTCTTTTTGTTGAGTCCTTGATGGTATGGACATTGGACTCTTTTGACTGTTGATGATGATGGACTCTTGAAGCCTTTATTCTCCATTGGGGAGTGTGGAGGAGACTTTGGGTGAGTGTGCTCGATGACTCATGTAGTGGCGATGTTGAGTTGTGGGGTAATATTTGTTTTGCCTTTGGAATAGGCAAGGATCCGATTGGGGATATTCAACCCTTTTCGTCAGCTTGGGGTAGAAGGACAATGGTTGGCGCTTTTGATTCGGGAAGCTCTGTTGAACATTCAAGGACTTGATGTTGAACTTACATGGAATAAAGCTTGTTGATTTTGATGATGATTCAAGAACACAAGAACTTAGAGAGTTGAAGACTTGTTTTATAGTGTAATAACTCTGTTTTGATTAGTTTGAGTCTGTAATATTAGAGTTTAAGATAGTCGGTACATAGTCTGCACTTTAGAAGCTTCAAAAACTCAAATTTATCTTTTTGCCTCAGCTTTAATCGATTAAATGGTCAAATAATCGATTATTACAGTGAGAAAAACCATTTTCTATATCTATTCACTGAAATAATCGATTAACAGGCCTGTTAATCTATTAATAGGGCTTTTAATCGATTAAAATAGTGAGTTTTGGGGTTCTGTTGATTTTGGCTCTGTAATAATCGATCAACACTTCATTTAATCGATTATTTCAGTCAGATTTTGATTTTCAACTTCAAATCAACCCTATTTTCTAAAACCCTAATCCTAAGACTCCTAGTTCCGAAATTCCCAATTCTCAAACCCTAATTTCTCTACTTAAGCTTCTCTATGGCACTTAGAAAATAAGAACAACCTTTTTCAAACAAAAGTTAAGTGTTGTGAGTGCCAGAGAACTGTTTGTTGGAGGAAAAAGGGGCTTTTGGAACCTGGTGTGGGCTAGTAGCGATAAGAATCACTAAGTGGAGTTCTTAGTGCATTGTGTGTTGTGCCGTCTCTGGGGAAAGTTGTTCTTCATCTCTTGTGGGTTTCAAGAGAGGTGTTTTCTTTACTTTGTATTGTCAATTGTTATCTGTTTGTAACAACTTTGATTATAGTGACAGCGTTAATCCTCTGTTTGAGTGATTAACAACTGGATGTAGGGTCTTTTGATCCGAACCAGTATAAATCTCCTGTGTAAGACTCTATCTCTATCTTATTTACGTTTACACAAATTTTTAATCGGTAAAATTTGGGGAAAATTTTGAAAACCTAATTTTTGTTAAGAAACCAATTCACCCCCTCTCTTGGTTTTTGTCCGACCACGCGAACATTCTGCTGCGCGATTCTAACAAGTGGTATCAGAGCTTGCTTTGATAGTCATTCAAACTTTTCGAAAATGGCTGGACAAAATCAAACTTTTGCCGAAGGTGCGTCTATCAACAGACCCCGACTTTTTGCGGGTCAAAATTATCCTTTCTGGAAAGTAAGAATGCAAAATCTTTTTAGAGTCTGTTGATAGAGGCGTTTGGGACGCTATTTTAAATGGTCCCTATGTTCCTAAAGTTACTAAGAACGGTGTTGATGTTCCCAAACCTTTTTCTAGATGGACAACAGAGGAAAACAGAAAAGCACAATTTGACGTTAGGGCTAGAAATATAATTTCATCTGCTTTAACCCTTGACGAGTTTTACAGGATCTCTGTTTGTAAAAGTGCTCAGGAGATGTGGGAAATGCTAAGAGTGACCCACGAAGGTACCGATGACGTTAAGAGAGCACAGAAAAATTCCCTAATCCAAGAATATGAGATGTTCCGGATGCAACAAGGCGAAACTATATTCGACATTCAAAAGCGTTTCACTCATATTGTGAACAATCTCACTGGATTAGGTAAAATCTTTGACGTTGATGAATTGAATGTTAAAATTTTAAAATCTTTGGATAGGAAATGACAACCTAAGGTGACGACCATCTCGGAGTCACAAAACCTTGCCACTATGTCTATGGCGGCGCTATTTGGAAAGCTAAGAGAGCATGAGCTTGAGCTTGGAAGGCTAAATGAAGAAGAAGGACAATATCAAAGAAGAACTTAGCCTTCAAAATCGAAATTTCCAAAGGTAAAAATGAAAAGGAAGAAGAAGACTCGGAGAATGAAGAAGAAGAATTGAGTCTTATGATAAAGAAGTTCACCAAATTCATGAAAGAAAAAGGAAGGCATCCATTCAAAGGTAAGGGAAAGGTAAGAGAAAGTACTCCCATAAATATAAAATGTTATGGTTGTGGTGAAGCAGTACATATGAAGACCGAATGTCCAAACAAGAAAAATGATGAAATTAAAGGAAAAAAGTTCTTCAAGAAGAAAGCCTATATTGCTTGGGACAATAGTGATTCAAGTTCGGAATCAAGTGACTCGGAAGTTGAAGCCAATATTTTCTTAATGGCAAATGACAACATATCTTCCGATTTTGAGGTAAGTGATTCCAACTCATCTTCTAGTGATGATGATAATAACTATGATGAACTGCAAAATACATATAATGCATTATTTAATGCCTTTAAGAATTTGAAAAATGAATATGAAGTTGTGAAGAAGAGTTTAAGTAGATCCGAAAAGGAAATTGACTCATTAAAAATGAAAATCACATGTTTAGAAGAAAAGGAATCCTTAGAAACGAAAATTGTATGTTTAGATGAGAATGATGATAAGAACTTAGCATGTGCAACTTGTAAAGAGCATGAATATGACATAGATATTCTTAACCATTTGCTAGACAAAGCCGAAAAGGAAATAAGTGATTTTAAGAAGGATAAAACTATTTTTGCTCAAAATAGTGTAAATTATCAAGTTCCTTTGAAAAAGCCTAAAAGGAAAAATAAAAGAGTATGGGTAGAAAAAGGAACTAGAACATCCATGGTTAAAAATTCATCATATTCAAAAGTTACATCTAAAGCATGTTTTTATTGTATGAAACAAGGTCACACTTCAAATAAATGTAAAATTAAACATTTTGGTGTTCCTAAAGGTAAATACATTTGGATTCCTATTGTTAAATAATTTATTTGTCTCTAACCCCAAGGACCCAAAAGTTATGGGGACCTAAGTCTACTATGTTCTTGTTTTGTAGGAAACTTCCAAATCTAAGAAGTCTATGTGGTATCTTGATAGTGGATGCTCAAAGCATATGACCGGTGATAAATCAAAATTTGTGAGTTTCAAAGCTAAAGAACAAGGATATGTAACTTATGGGGACAACAACAAAGGGAAAATTCTTAGAATTGGAAATATAGGTGGTGCAAACACATTGGAGATTAAGGATGTGCTTCTTGTTGATGGACTAAAGCATAATCTCCTTAGCATAAGTCAACTATGTGACAAAGATTTAAGCTTTTGTGTCACAGATAGAACCCAAAAATGTTGAGGAAGCGCATAAAGATGACCAATGGTGCATAGCAATGCAAGAAGAACTTAACCAATTTGAAAGGAATCAAGTCTGGGAATTAATCCCAAGAGAAGAATCACATCAAGTTATTGGAACCAAATGGGTGTTTAGAAATAAACTTGATGAAGATGGAAACATAACAAAGAATAAAGCCACACTTGTTGCCAAAGGCTATTGTCAGGAGGAAGGTATAGATTATGATGAAACTTATGCTCCTATTGCCAGGTTAGAGGCTATACGCCTACTTCTTGCTTATGCATCTTTGATGAAATTTAAATTATATCAAATGGATGTTAAGAGTGCATTTTTGAATGGATTTATTAAAGAAGAAGTTTATGTGGAGCAACCCCCTGGATTTGAATATTTTAGTTATCCTAATCATATTTTTAAATTAAAGAAAGCATTATATGGGTTGAAACAAGCTCCTAGATCTTGGTATGAAAGGCTAAGTAGTTTCCTAACTTCAAATGATTTTTCTAGAGGAAAAATGGATTTTACTCTGTTTATAAAGAAAGTTAAAGAACATATCTTATTGGTCCAGGTATATGTTGATGATATTATTTTTGGATCAACTGATAATTCGTTATGTGTAGAATTTGCTAAGATAATGCAGGGAGAGTTTGAAATATCTATGATGGGAGAATTGACATTCTTCCTTGGACTTCAAATCAAGCAACTTAAAGATGGCATTTTCATCTCTCAAACCAAATACTGCAAAGAGATCCTTAAAAAGTTTGGAATGGACACCTCAAAGGAAGCTAACACACCCATGGGAACTTCATGCTATCTAGACAAGGATGAATCAGGTTTGTAAGTTAATCAATCTAGGTATAGAGGCATGATAGGTTCACTATTATACTTAACTGCAAGTAGACCTGATATTATGCATTCTGTCTGTGTGTGTGCTAGATTTCAGGCTTGTCCAAAAGAATCTCACCTAATTGCAGTAAAACATATTTTAAAATATTTAAAAGGAACTACTGGTTTTGGTTTATGGTATCCATCTGATGCTTGTACTAGTTTAATAGGATATTTTGATGCTGATTATGGTGGATGCAAAATTGATAGAAAGAGTACTAGTGGGACATGTCATTTGTTAGGTTCATCCTTAGTATCTTGGCATTCTAAGAAATAGGCATGTGTTGCTTTATCTACCACTGAAGCTGAATATATTGCATTTGGTAATTGTTGTGCTCAAATTCTGTGGATGAAACAACAGCTAGAAGATTATAGTATATTTCTGAATGACATACCTTTGATGTGTGATAATACGAGTGCAATCAATCTTACTAAGAATCTGTTAGAATCGCGCAGCGGAATGTTCGCGTGGTCGGACAAAAACCAAGAGGGGGGGTGAATTGGTTTCTTAATAAAAATTAGGTTTTCAAAATTTTCCCCAAATTTTACCGATTAAAAACTGCGTAAATGTAAATAGAGAAGAGTAGAGAAGATTACACAGTAGGTTTATACTGGTTCGGATCAAAAGACCCTACGTCCAGTTGCTAATCACTCAAAAGAGGATTAACGCTGTCACTAAGAACAAATTGTTATAAACAGATTACAAATCAAAGAGATAAAGTAAAGACAACACCTCTCTTGAAATCCACAAGAGATGAAGAACAGCTTTCCCTAGAGACGGCACAGCACACAATCCACTAAGAACTCCACTTAGTGATTCTTATCGCTTCTAGCCTCACACCAGGTTTCCAAAAGCCCCCTTTCCTTGCAACAAACAGTTCTCTGGCACTCACAGCACTTAACTTTTGTATGGAAAGAGTTGTTCTTATTTTCTGAGTGCCAAAGCAGAGTTTAAGTAGGGAAATTAGGGTTAAGGAATTGGGGATTTCGAAACTAGGGTTCTTGGTAATTGGGTTTTCGAAAATAGGGTTAATTTGAAATTTAAAAACAAAAACAGACTGAAATAATCGATTAAATGGAGTTTTAATCGATTAAAACAGAGCCAAATACGCAGAACCCAATCCTCTCTGGTTTAATCGATTATTTGGTGAAATAATCGATTATTTGACCTTTTAATCGATTATTTTGATGTTTTAATCGATTAAAGCCGAGCCTGCATGATAAATTTGAGCATTTTGAAGCTTCTAAGTTACGGACTATGTACAGGCTATCTTAGACTCTATAATTACGAGACTCAATCAAACTAAAACGAGTTATTACAATACGAAACCATCAATCTTCAATCTTCAATACTCTAAGTCTTTAAGCTCTTGGATCATCATCAAAATCAACATTCTTCATGATCATTATTTGCAACATCAAGTCCTTGAATGTTCAACAATCTCCCCCTTTTTGATGATGATCAAAATTATCTTTTTAAAGCCCTTGTAATAACCTGTTTCATCTGTCATACTAACAAACACATTAAACATACCAGATAACATTTAATATTGAATCATAGGCTTTAAATTTTTCTCCCCCTATTTTGATTATAATCAAAAAGAACTCTGCAACATCAATCATAAGAGCTCCCCCTCAAAATATGCATAAGTTAGAGAAAGCTCCCCCTCAATCATAGCATAAAAGAAACATCATATTTTACAACATCAAGACAATAACAAAAGAAAATTCATCAATTATCTCTACATTAGACAACTTTAATCGATTATTTCCGATAAATAATCGATTTTTAGAGGCATTTAATCGATTATTTCACGAGATAATCGATTATTCCGAAGGAGAATACCCTGTTTTGGACGTTTTGAGGAAAAATAATCGATTATCACTTCCGATAATCGATTATTCCAGAGGCTATATTAAGTTTTTTAAGGTTTTTACACATTATAACCTATGAATATCCTGCATCACGAATTTAATCATAACAATCATCCAAAATCATTCAAATTAAGCGGAATTTAAGCTATTTCTAGTATCCCTAAGTCTCTTCTAAGATCATAGAATCTATCCTTGGGTAGAGGCTTAGTAAATATATCTGCTAATTGACGTTTAGTGTCTACATACTCTATCTTACGAGTTTCCTTTGCTTGATATTATCTCTTAAAAAGTGATGTCTAATCTCAATATGTTTAGTCCTAGAGTGCATTACTTGGATTTCTAGTTAAGTTGATTGCACTCGTATTATCACACATTAATGGAATGTCATTTAAATATATGCTATAATCCTCTAATTGTTGTTTCATCCACGAAATTTGAGCACAACAACTACCAGCTGCAATATATTCGACTTAGAGTGGTAGATAAAGCAACACATGCTTGTTTCTTAGAATGCCATGATATTAAGGATGAACCTAACAAATGACATGTCCCACTAGTGCTTTTCCTATCAATTTTACATCCACCATAATCAGCATCGAATATCCTAATAAACTAATACAAGCATCGAGACGGATACCACAAGCCAAATCCAGTAGTTCCTTTTAAGTATTTTAAAATATGTTTTACTGCAATTAAATGAGATTCTTTAGGACAAGCTTGAAATCTAGCACACACACGGACGGAATGCATAATATCAGGTCTACTAGCGGTTAAGTATAATAGTGATCCTATCATACCTCTATACATAGTTTGATTTACTTCCAAACCTGATTCATCCTTGTCTAAATAGCATGAAGTTCCCATGGGTGTGTTAGCTTCCTTTGAGGTGTCCATACCAAACTTTTTGAGGATCTCTTTGCAGTATTTAGTTTGAGAGATAAAAGTTCCATCTTTAAGTTGCTTGATTTGAAGTCCAAGGAAGAATGTTAATTCTCCCATCATAGACATTTCAAACTCTCCCTGCATAATCTTAGCAAATTCTACACACAAAGAATTATCAGTTGATCCAAAAATAATATCATCAACATATACCTGGACCAATAAGATATGTTCTTTAACTTTCTTAATAAACAGTGTAGAATCAATTTTTCCTCTTGAAAAATCATTTGCAGTTAGGAAACTACTTAATCTTTCATACCAAGATCTAGGAGCTTGTTTTAACCCATATAATGCTTTCTTTAATTTGTAAATATGATTAGGATTATTAAAATCTTCAAATCCAGGGGGTTGCTCTACATACACTTCTTCTTTAATAAAACCATTTAAAAATGCACTCTTTACATCCATTTGATATAGTTTAAATTTCATCATAGATGCGTAAGCAAGAAGTAGGCGTATAGCCTCTAACCTGGCCACAGGAGCATAAGTTTCATCATAATCTATACCTTCCTCCTGACAATAGCCTTTTGCAACAAGTCTGGCTTTATTCTTTGTTATATTACCATCTTCATCAAGCTTATTTCTGAATACCCATTTAGTTCCAATAACTTGATGTGACTCTTCTCTTGGGATTAGTTCCCAGACTTGATTCCTTTCAAATTGGTTAAGTTCTTCTTGCATGGCTATGCACCACTGATCATCTTTAAGTGCTTCCTCAATGTTTTTAGGTTCAATCTGTGACACAAAAGCAACGGACATACAGAAATTATTCATATTTCTAGTTCTTACCCCTTTTGAGATATCACCTATGATATTGTCCATTGAGAGTCCTCTAGGTGATTGCCATTCTTTTGCTAATTGAGGAGTTTGAGAAGGCACATTATCTTCCAAGTATAATTCATCAAGGGCCTCTCTTATATATTCATCATCACCTGCAAGTCTTTTATTTGACTCAAGAGGATTTCCCCAAGGTCTACAATCTCATCAAAGGCAACATGTATAGATTCTTCTATATTCAAAGTTCTTCTATTAAATACTCTATACGCCTTGCTAGTTAAAGAATAACCTAGAAAAATACCCTCATCGGCTTTTGAATCAAATTTTCCTAGATTGTCCTTTCCATTATTTAGTACAAAACATTTACAACCAAAAATTTTCAAATGTGCAACATTAGGTTTTCTACCATTAAACAATTCATATGGAGTAGATTTCATAATTGACCTAATGAGCATTCTATTTAAAACATAACATGCAGTACTAACCGCATCAGCCCAAAAATATTTAGGAACATTAGATTCATTTAACATAGTTCTTGCAAGTTCCTCTAATGACCTATTTTTCTTTTCAACTACACCATTTTGTTGGGGAGTCCTAGGAGCGAGAAAAGTTATGTAATATACCATTTTCCTCACAATAATTCTCAAACTTTTCATTTTGAAACTCACCACCATGGTCACTTCTTAAAACTTTAATCCTTAGGTCTTTCTCATTTTGTATTTGTTTAGCAAACTTTCTAAAGACCTTAAAAGCTTCACTTTTCATAGTTAGGAAAAATGTCCAAGTGTACCTAGAGAAATCATCAACAATTACAAGACCATAATAATTTCCACCAAAGCTTTTTATCCTAGAAGGTCCAAATAAATCTAAATGTAATAATTCTAGGGGTTTTGAAGTGGAAATCACATTTTTTGATTTAAATGATGATTTAACTTGTTTACCTTTTTGGCATGCATCACACAATCTATCTTTTTCAAATTTCAATTTAGGCAATCCAATAACTAAGTCTTTTGATATCAATTTATTCAAATGATGCATGTTTATATGAGCCGCTCTTTTATGCCATAACCAAGGATTTTCTTCCTTAGCAACTAAACATGTTATACTAGACTCATATAAACAATCCAAATCAATCAAATATATGTTGTTATGCCTAATGCCTTTTAATTCTACTATTTGGAATCTACTAAATGTATGGTGCAAAATTTGCTTTCAAAAGTTACCTTGAATCCTTTGTCACACAATTGGCTTATGCTAAGAAGGTTATGTTTTAATCCATCAACAAGAAGCACATCCTTAATCTCCAATGTATTTGCACCACCTATATTTCCAATTCCGAGAATCTTCCCTTTGTTGTTATCCCCATAAGTCACATATCCTTGTTCTTTGGCTTTGAAACTTACAAATTTCGTTTTATCCCCGAGTCATATGTTTTGAGCATCCACTATCAAGATACCACATAGACTTCTTTGATTTGGAAGTTTCCTACAAAACAAGAACATAGTAAACTTAGGTCCCCACAACTTTTGGGTCCTTGAGGTTAGAGACATAATAATCTATTTAAAATACTGCAAAACAATCTATTCTTTGGGTGTTTTAAGAAGTTCAAGCAAAAGCTGTTTTTATAGACTATTTTCAAAACTGCTGGTTTAATTAATCTGTTAAAAGATTCTTTTAATCTGTTAAAAGTGCGGTTTTAATCTGTTAAAACATCTTTTAATCGATTAAAACGCGAGTGTAGAAAAAGTTTTTAAGTTGTTTTAATCGATTGAAACGAGTTTTTAACCGATTAAAAGAGTTCTGATCGGTCATAATAAAAATCTGATCGGTCATCCTGACTCGACCGGTCATAATAAAAATCTGATCGGTCATCCTGACTCAATCAGGTCATAATAAAAATCTGATCGGTCATCCTGACCCTTTAAGTGATTTTAATCGATTGAAACGTGTTTTTAATCGATTGAAAAATTCTCGACCGCTCATAATTAAAATCTGATCGATCACATTTGCTTCTAATCGGTCATAATTTGATTTTGATCGATCATCCAGACCCTTTAAGTAATTTTAATCGATTGAAACGTGTTTTTAATCGATTTAAACGTTTCGACAGCTCATAATAACAATCTGATCGGTCAAAATGAGTTCTAAATGGTTTTAATTGATTAAAAACCAGTTGTATCGATTAAAATGCTTGTAAAAAACACTTCTTTGACCACTCTAAGTGATTTTATTTGGTTCTTTCAAAAGCTGCATCGATTAAAAACATGTTTTAAGAAAGCTTTTGTAAAAATACTTTATTTTGAGACTGTTTAAAACAATTTTAGAGGCTTCTCGCAAAAATCTTTAAGAGAAGAATCTTTATGCGATAGAAAAGATAAAATGATTTTACCTAAGCATTTTGTTTAAAACATACAAAATGATCCATTTTCTTTGAATAAATAAAAGAGACAAACAGATTTATTTAACTATTGGAACCCAAATATATTTACCTTTTGGAATACCAAAATGTTTAATTTTACACTTATTTGAAGTGTGACCTTGTTTCATACAATAGAAGCATGCATTTGGAGTAGCTTTAGAATAAGATACATTATTAACATGACATGCTCTAGTTCCTTTTTCTACCCATATTCTTTTCTTTTTAGATTTACTCTTTTTCAAAGGAACTCTATGATTTACATTATTTTGAGCAAAAACCATTTCATTCTTCCTAAGATCATCAATTTCTTTTTCGGCTTTGTCAAGCAAATGGTTAAGAATATCTATGTCATATTCATGCTCTTTACAATTTGCACAAGCTAAGTCCTTATTCTCATCTAAGCATACAATTTTCGTATTAGCTACCTCCTTTTCTTCTAAACATGCAATTTTCAATTTTAAGGACTCATTTTCCTTTTCCGATTTTCTTAGATTCTTCTTTACTACTTTATATTCCTTTTTCATATCCATAAATGCAGTAAATAACTCATTATAAGCATTTTGTAATTCATCATGATCATTTTCTTCACAAGAGGATGAATCGGAATCACTAACCTCAACATCCGAAGAATTGTTGTTATTTGCCATCAAGCAAATGTTTGCTTCAATTTCGAGTCGCTTGATTCTGAATTTGAATCACTTGTCATCCCAAGCAATATATGCTTTCTTCTTGAATTGCTTTTTGCCCTTATGTTCATCATTTTTCTTGTTTGGGCATTCGGTCTTCATATGCCCCTGCTTCACCACAACCAAAGCATTTTATATTAACGGAAGAATTTTCTTTTACCTTTCCCTTACCTTTGAAAGGATGTCTTCCTTTTGCTTTCATCATCTTGGTGAACTTCTTTATAAAAAAACTCATCTCTTCTTCATCAATTTCGGAGTCTTCTTCTTCTTCTTTCTTATTATTGCTTTTTGAAATCTCGGTTTTGAAAGCAAGGTTCTTCTTTTGATATTGACCCTCTTCCTCATTTAGTCTTCCAAGGTCAAGTTCATGCTCCCTAAGCTTTCCAAACAACGCCGCCATAGACATAGTGGCAAGATTTTGTGACTCAGAGATGGCCGTCACCTTTGGTTGCCATTTCCTATCCGAGAGATTTCAAAATTTTAACATTTAATTCATCAACGTCAAAAATTTTACCTAGTCCGGTGAGATGGTTCACGATATGAGTGAAACGTTTTTGTACGTCAAATATCGTTTCGCCTGGTTGCATCCGGAACATTTCGTACTCTTGAATTAGAGAATTTTTACGTGCTCTTTTGACGTCGTCGGTTCCTTCGTGGGTTACTCTAAGCATTTCCCACATTTCCTGTGCACTTTTACAAATAGAAATTCTGTAGAACTCATCAAGGGTTAGAGCGAGATGAAATAATGTTTCTAGCCCTAACATCAAATTGTACTTTTCGACTTTCGTCGGCAGTCCATCTATCAAAAGGTTTAAGAACGTCAACACCGTTCTCCGTAATTTTAGGAACAAATGGACCGTTTAAAATTGCGTCCCAAACACCTCTATCAACAGACTCTAAAAATATTTGCATACGTACTTTCCAAAAAGGATAATTTTGACCCGCAAAAGTGGGGGTCTGTTGATAGACGCACCTTCGGCAAAAGTTTGATTTTGTCCAGGCCATTTTCGAAAAGTTTGAATGACTATCAAAGCAAGCTCGATACCACTTGTTAGAATCGCGCAGTGAAATGTTCGCGTGGTCGGACAAAAACCAAGAGGGGGTGAATTGGTTTCTTAATAAAAATTAGGTTTTCAAAATTTTCCCCAAATTTTACCGATTAAAAACTGCGTAAATGTAAATAGAGAAGAGTAGAGAAGATTACACGAGTAGGTTTATACTGGTTCGGATCAAAAGACCCTACGTCCGAGTTGCTAATCACTCAAAAGAGGATTAACGCTGTCACTAAGAACAAATTGTTATAAACAGATTACAAATCAAAGAGATAAAGTAAAGACAACACCTCTCTTGAAATCCACAAGAGATGAAGAACAGCTTTCCCTAGAGACGGCACAACACACAATCCACTAAGAACTCCACTTAGTGATTCTTATCGCTTCTAGCCTCACACCAGGTTTCCAAAAGCCCCCTTTCCTTGCAACAAACAGTTCTCTGGCACTCACAGCACTTAACTTTTGTATGGAAAGAGTTGTTCTTCAGTTGTTCTACTTTTCTGAGTGCCAAAGCAGAGTTTAAGTAGGGAAATTAGGGTTAAGGAATTGGAGATTTCGAAACTAGGGTTCTTGGTAATTGGGTTTTCGAAAATAGGGTTAATTTGAAATTTAAAAACAAAAACAGATTGAAATAATCGATTAAATGGAGTTTTAATCGATTAAAACGAAGCCAAATACGCAGAACCCAATCCTCTCCGGTTTAATCGATTATTTGGTGAAATAATCGATTATTTGACCTTTTAATCGATTATTTTGATGTTTTAATCGATTAAAGCCGAGCCTGCATGATAAATTTGAGCATTTTGAAGCTTCTAAGTTACAGACTATGTACCGGCTATCTTAGACTCTATAATTACAGACTCAATCAAACTAAAACAGAGTTATTACAATACAGAAACCATCAATCTTCAATCTTCAATACTCTAAGTCTTTAAGCTCTTGGATCATCATCAAAATCAACATTCTTCATGATCATTATTTGCAACATCAAGTCCTTGAATGTTCAACAGAATCCAGTAATGCACTCTAGGACTAAGCATATAGAGATTAGACATCACTTTTTGAGAGATCATATCAGGAAAGGAAACTGTAAAATAGAGTATGTTGATACAAAGCATCAATTAATAGACATTTTTACTAAGCCTCTACCCAAGGATAGATTCTATGATCTTAGAAGAGACTTAGGGATATTAGAAATAGCCTAAAATTCTTCTTAATTAGACAGTTTTTGGATGATTGTAAGGATATAATTCATTATACAGGATGTTAATAGATTATCATGTGTATAAACCTCAAAATTTTGCTGTACTCTCTGGAATAATCGATTAATTGGAGTTATAATCGATTATCTGCATCCAAAACACCCAAAACATGACATTCCTCTCTGGATTTATCGATTAATTTTCCCATTAATCGATTAAAATCAGTATTAATCGATTAACAACTCAAATTAATCGATTAAATGGTTCTGGAACTGGTTTAATCGATTAATTTGAGTTTTAATCGATTAAACCTGGCAAGTTTGGATTCCTAGCCGTTGCCAACGGCTCTTTTGACTCTTATTCACTTTCATATGACCGTTGGAGATGCTTGGCTATAAATAGGGACCTCCATTTCACTTTTACTCACTTCTATCTCTTGAAATCAAGCTTTCTTGCCTCATTCTATCAATCTTGTTGCCTTCTTCTCACTTAACTTGTCCTCTTAAATCTTATTGTTACTCTTCTAATCCTTCAATGGCCTCATCTTCTCGTGCAAAAATCCCCACTAGAAGAAGATCTGCACCCTCATCTCATCCCCGTCCTAATTCTGTAGAAGGATGGATCTCTGATGCAGAAGGTTGACAAGAATTTTTGTCCTATTGGAAGGAATGTGGTATTATTTCTCCTAAGTTCCTTATTGGTGAGCAGTTCATGTCGCCGCCGTCCCTTTCGACGTCCGGGGGACGTCTCGAAACGTTTATGCGAGCGGTCGCGAAAAGATGGTTTAGACTCGCGTTTTTGGTTTTAAAAGGTTTTCGAAAAGGGGTTCTTATGGAGTCGCCACCAATGTTTTGACCTTAAACATTGGAAAAGGAAAAAATGTTGATTTTAAGAAAAACCGCACTTGGCCATTATAACCAGAGTTGGGTAAGGGAGTTAGTTACATGTGGGGAAGGTGTTAGCACCCCACAACGCCCCTTTCGGGTTCCCTATGACAGATTTATTTAAATAAAGACTATGAGAAATTACGCGATTACCCTATTTTATTACATAATATTAAATGGCTATCTACATGATTTTATTCTATGTTGCATGCATAAAATGATGAATAAAGCTAAATAAAGCAATAAAAGAGATATTAAAATAGCTATCTATATGATCCTATTCTACATGACATAATAAAGCTAAATAAAACGATAAAACAATAAATAAAACAATAAAAGAGAAGAGAATTGAAAAGAACCTCCGTAGCAAGCTTGATATTGAGAATCTTGAACTGTGAGGATGCGTTTTGGCAACCCCGCTCTCTACACAGACTCTCCTCCCTAATACAAGATCGACCCCACTAAAAATTTAAAGAAGAATCGAATGCTGGAATATAATTCCTTAACCGATTGTTACCTATTTAAGGCAATCGGAAAGATCATTCAAGAGAAAGAAAGAAATAGACAAGTGCTCTGAGTTTTAGAAAGTGTTTCAGAGCTCTCTGGAGTGTCTGGGGTGTCAAAAAGTGGCAAATGAGCCTCCTATTTATAGTTTTTCGCAGCTGGCGCACTTTGGGACGGCCGTCTGGATGGGACGGCCGTCTGGACTGGGACAGCCGTCCCAAATGGAAAAATTACACAGGCTGGGACCCCCTGGGAACCCGGGACGGCCGTCCCACTTGAACTGGGGCTTGGGACGGCCGTCCCAACTTCGGGACGCGCGTCCCAACTGGTTGGAGCAGGTTGGGACGGCCGTCCCAACTGGGACGGCCGTCTCGACTTGTTCTGGCCAGTTTCGCGCATTTCGGGACTCCGGGAAGCTTTCCTTGCCTGTTTTGGACGTCAGTGGATGCCGATATGTGTCTGTTGAAGCTTTATCTTCATATAGGAAGTCTTCTTGGCCTTCATTAAGATGCCGGGCGAGCTCTGTCTTTGTGTAGGAAGTCTCTTTTGGCTTTTATTGTGTGAATGAGTGAACTCCGTCTTTTGTTGTGGGAGGTCCTTCTCGTTTTGGGAAACCGGATGAACTCCATCTTCGGGTGAAGTTCCTCTAGCTTTTATTTTGAGAGGCCGGGCAAAATTAGGGGTCTACAGTTCATCAATAGGGGATTCAACTTTCCTAATCTCCTTGAAGTTCAAGGAGTTCTCCCTTTCATCCAAATGCAAGGTACGTATTATCCTGACTTAGTTAGGGTATTTTACTCTAGGTTCAAATTTAGAGATCAAATTGCTACCTCTCGAGTAAAGGGTGTCACAATTATTCTTGATGATGATATTTGGGAAAACGTTGCTCACTTTCCTATTAGAGAAGATGATATTAACGTGTATGGTGAGTTAGATGATTTTGACAGGATCATGGCGTACCGTTCTTTTCTGCGAAACCCCTCCATGGAGATTGGGCGTCTCCTTCTAGCTGGACCTTTGAAGAAGGAGGAACGCATGATTTTACATCTACTTTTCTGGATCCTTTGTCCCCGGGCTACGAATCATGCTCAATGTTCTTCAATTGATCTTCGTATTATTCATGCCATAATGAATAATGAGCCTTTAGATTGGGGCATTCTTGTCACCATGACTATATTAAAAGCAAAACGCCATCCCACCTTCAAAATTCCATATGCCCTCCTTGTCTCTCGCATTCTTGAATACAAAGGAGTAAATGTCGAAGGTGAACAAACAGTACGAACGAATAACTTAAATCGCATGCTGGACAACACATTAATCCAACTCCAAATGGTGCGTGTCAACGATATTTATGTTCACAAGGATGACGTTCCAAACGAAGGTGACGATAATGAAGATTCTGATGAAGATATGCCTCCTGCTGCTGAGTTTCCCTCTGATCAAATCCAAAGTGTTGGAACTTCCTTTGCTCATCATGAAACCCGACAATCTATGGAAGACATGTTATCTTATATGACTCAGAGGATGCAGGCATTCTTCACTCTTTCTGGAGTACGGCATGAGGAAATAATTCGTCGTATATCTCATGTAGATGATAAAGTGTGCCATTTAGAAAATAGATTTGATACACACTTTCATAGTGATGATAGTGAAGAATTTTAAATTTGCCTTTTATTTATAATGTATTTTAATTTCTGAAATAAAATGTGGTGTTCTTTTATTGCTTTGATTGAGGGGGAGTTTTCTCCAAGTTATGCTTATTTTGAGGCGGAGCTCTTATGATTGTTATAGAAGAATTCTTTTTTATTATAATCAAAATAGGGGGAGAAATATTTAAAGCCTACTATGATTGATTTTAAATATTATCTGGTATGTTTAATGTGTTTGTTAGTATTACAGATAAAACAGGTTATTACAAGGCTTTAAAAGAAAATTTTGATCATCATCAAAAAGGGGGAGATTGTTGAACACTCAAGGACTTGATGTTGAACTTACATGGAATGAAGCTTGTTGATTTTGATGATGATTCAACAACATAAGAACTTCGAGAGTTGAAGACTTGGTTTATAGTGTAATAACTGTGTTTTGATTAGTTTGAGTCTGTAATATTAGATTTTAAGATAGCCGGTACATAGTCTGCACTTTAGAAGCTTCAAAAACTCAAATTTATCTTTTTGCCTCATCTTTAATCGGTTAAATTGTCAAATAATCGATTATTACAGTGAGAAAAACCATTTTCTGTATCTGTTCACTGTAGACCCCAAATCTTGCCCCGCCTCCAAATAAAGTCAGAAAGCTTCCTATTTGAAGACGGCCGGAGCTTAACAAGCCACTAGGAGAGACTATTAGGCTCCCGTACCAAGATAGGAGGGTTTTTCGATCCAAAATAAAGTTTCTCGCCTTGAAGGGACGAGACCGCCGTCTGGGAATACCAGACCGCCATCTCGTTTCAGCGCCAGGACGAGACCGCCGTCTCGACTTTCCAGACGGCGGTCTCGACACTCGCAAAAACGAGACGGCGGTCTGGGTTTTCCAGACGGCGGTCTCGATTCTCGCCAAGTCGAGACGGTGGTCTGGATTTTCCAGACGGCGGTCTCGACCCCGTGACATGAGCGAGACGACGGTCTCGAATTACGAGACGGCGGTCTCGACCCTGTCAGGCGAGAACGGCGGTCTGGACCCTGACAGCGCGAAAAACTATAAATAGGGGCTCTCCCCCCCTCATTTCCACACAAAAAAAGCAAGAGCTCTCCCTTCTCTCTAGAATTTCTCTCTCTAAGAATCCCTCCGAGGCATTTCCGGAGCTTCTGAGTGTCTTTAGGCATATACAGAGTGTCCTAAATCTTCTTTAGAATCCCTCCGAGGCATTACCGGAGTTTCTGAGAGTTGTAGAGTGAAGGGTTGCCAAAACGCACCCTCTCTTTTTGTTATAAAGCTTGCTTTGGAGGTGCATATCCTCATTCTCTTTTTAAATTACTGCTATTTAAATTATGCAATAAAAGCTAGGGCAATGTAGTCACATATTTAAATACCGCATAATAAAAGGGTAAAAGCGCAATTTTCCAAGTTTAATTATTCGCAAATAGCCGGCCTATCATAGGGAACCCGAAAGGGGCGTCGTAAAGGGACTAATACTCCCTTTACACGTAACTAACTCCCTTACCCAACTCTGGTTCTAATGACCAAAGTTGGTTTTCGAAAACCAACGCCTTTTCAAAACCCCTTTTTCGATGTTTACGGTAAAAATATCGGTGGCGACTCCATAGAACCCAAAAATAAGTCCTTGGGTTAGCCCGGTTGTCGGACAACTCAAGGACACTTTTCGAAAACCTCGTCTCTAGGTTAGCCCGGTTATCGGACAACCTAAGGACGTTGTAACCACCAATAAAAAAACGCGAGAAGAGTCGAAAAACCATTGCGTCGCTCCGACCGACCATCTCTCTTTTGAGACGGCGGCGACAGATGGCGACTCCACTGGGGAAGCCTAGAGAGTTGATCCCATTTAGTGATGGGCTGGCTTAACAATAATTAAACCAAGAAAATAAGCGCTTTTACCCTGCCTTGTATTATAACATGTTTTATTGTTTGGCTTTCAATAAACTGTTGTTTGTTTATACTTACGCAATTGCTTGATATATAAATTGCACACAAGTCCCTTGCACACTACAGTTCCTCCTATACCCGGGGGCAAGTGAGATAACCATAGGGAGTGGGTGGCAGGTACGGTTCGCTGCAGTTAGGGCCTTGTGCCCACCAGTGTGATCGGAAACCACCACTCAAGGTGATAACCTTCCTCTTTTGGCAACAAGACCGACTCTGGCCTTAGTGTTGAGCATGGTCAGACGACTAGAGAGTGGGGACCCTATAATGGGGGCACCTTGGGGGCCTTAGCCTGGTGAGAACAGTTAGAACATACCCTAACCAATGCACATTTCTGTAGGAGAACCCTACCTCGTGATAAAAACGGAATCTCGCCTGTTCGGGGATGATCGAATTGTGTGTGCATATGATTGTTGCATTTGTATGTTGCATGGCATAAACAAACAACAGAACAAAAAATTCCAAAAAAACATTTTACAAATAAACACCCTTATCTCGGACAGTCTGGCTTTTAGCTAGCCTGGTTTCAGGTTCTTTGCAAGCTAAGTAGCCACGCAGTTCCGACAGAAGAGATAAAAGGCTATAAAATAAACAAATAACAATAAAAAAATAAAAGCAATAAAAATTCATTTTTTCCAAAATTCACAAATAAGACCTGGTCCAAGAATATTGCATTCATAAAAACATTCATATAGATAGTTCATTTTTCAAAAAAAAAATAAATGCAAATACCATACATCATGTAGAAAAAACATGATAAAATAGCAAAATAAACACTCACATTCATATAATAAACATCATCTTCATCAAATCATACATTTTGGTTTTAGAAGATGGAGGGTACAAGTAGACAAGTGGGGAAGGTGGACATTCTCTGAAGCCATACTGAGAAGCTAGAGCGGCTTAGTGCGACAATGCCACCAGAGGTCCAAACGGAGTTTGAAAAATCCTATGGACGGATTCTGGACCTCCTGAAAATCAGTGTCGATCAAGTCTTCATCAGGGTACTGATTCATTTCTGGAACTCAAGTCTGCGGTGCTTTGAATTTCCGCAGTTTGACATGGTGCCCACCCTAGAGGAGTATGAAACCATGTTGAAATGGCCCAAATCAGCTGGGGTCCACATCCGCCATGAGGCGTATACTCCTGCAGCACCAGTCGCTGCCCTTATCCATCTACCGTACAGACAAAGTACCCTGATAGGAAGAGGGAACACCAAGGGTTGGAAAGTATCGATGTTAGAAGACCACCTGTCCTACCTGGCTGAAAGGGCAGAGTGGGTGGCCTTCAATAAAACCCTGGCGCTATTAATCTTCGGAACAATCCTGTTCCCCTTCCAACTCGACGCGGTTGACCACGCCGTCATGGACGCTTTCTTCGCTTGGGACGTGAACTCGAAGAGTCCCCGCCCGCTATTCTTGCCGACACCTTGCTCTCGGTAGATTTCGCAGACGAAGCAAGGAAGAACACTCCGTCTGCTGCTCTTCGTTACTTTATGTGTGGAGCATCACACATCTTTACGCCTCCAGTCACATGGGGATATTCCCCGATCCTTTGAGAAGCTTCTCCAAGATCCCCCTCCAGCTGACGTCGACCATAGAATGGAGGGACGAGCTAGAACAAAAGAATGCCAACTGCATATCTTGGAGTCCGCCCTTGGTTCGACCCGGTCCAGTTCTCGTCGGATGCGGGAGCCATCCGAACATACCCTTGATAGGACTCGGGGGTTGCATAGCCTACTCACCTAGAGTAGCTATGAGGCAACTTATGAGGACCCAAACTACTATCTCCCGAGGGGAACTCGGAGGACT
Organism: Sphenostylis stenocarpa; assembly: GCA_963425845.1. NCBI lineage: Eukaryota > Viridiplantae > Streptophyta > Magnoliopsida > Fabales > Fabaceae > Sphenostylis > Sphenostylis stenocarpa. The sequence continues at coordinate 31,985,236 of OY731406.1, read as the reverse complement.
GTGCTTCTTTGGAGACCCATGCACAGTGGCCAACTCACTGACTGTGAGGAAAGCGTGGGAGAAGCCAGTCTATATGGGAGACAGAGAGCTAGGGAGGGCTCGGGTAACTGTCACCAGTGATTATGAGGCATGGAGGAGAAGAAGAGAGATGGCCCGACCATCCACCACACCCGCTCCAATCGCCAACAACGAAGAGCTGCAGGCACAAGTCAATGCCTTGACCCAGAAGGTAGAGATAATGGGAGCCCAGATACGATCCCTTGAGGAAAAAGAACAAGTCTCTATCCTCACGATTGATGGTCTACAGAGGCAAGGCAAGAAAAAGGATCATGAAATAGAGCGCCTCAAGGACCAATGTGCTGACGCTAACGAACAAGCTATCCGAGCGTCCAAATCCGCCAGAACCAGCTCGGATAGCCAACTGCAGGAGATAACTGCCAAAACAACACATCTTGAGGCAGAAGCAGCTCAGCAAGCTCAAACGATCAAGGAGTTTTCAGAACAACTCCTCCAAGCTCAGCTAGACCTCCGCCAAGAGCGAGAGAACAACAGGAAACTCAGCCGAGGTATCTATGAGCTACGCATTAAGGAGAAAAGCGGGCTAGCTCAATACGACCAGGTGCTACAAGAAAAAGACCGAGCTGTTGCAAGGCTCGACGAACTAGAAGCCTTGGTCATACATCAAGAGGCGAAGATCAAGGACGCTCAGCAATACAGCGAAGAAATGAGCCAAGCGATCCATAAGAAAAGCGAAGCGCTCGCTCACCATGTCCGGGAAGCCGAAAGAGAATTACAAAGGAAACAAGACCCGCCTGTGGGTTTCTTTAGGCTTTTCCGCTTTTGCCAAAAGACGCTTCATAGTATGGAATAAGAGAATGTACACCTTTCAAAAGAATTAATAAAATCTTTTTCCTTATTTCACACTTGTCTACTTGCATGCATAAGCATTCATTTGCATATTTTGATTTCCCTCCTTCACGCTTAATAAATAAAATAATAAAAAGGAAGGATTAACTAACGTGTCTTCCAACCCAAAAGAATGGGGAGAAAGCCACTCCTAATAAAGCTCACCCCAACGGTCGAATCATCGCAAGAGGAAAGTAAACCTCGGCCGTTGGTCCTCAAAAATAAAGAAGAGGGGACAAGGACGCCAGTGCGACTTTTTATGCCACGTCCTTTCCCCTACGAGTCAGATAAGGCTGTACCGTGGAGATATGGGGAATCTTCACCAATAACAGAAGAAATAACAAACATAGCCGGCATTGGGGGAACAACTAGAAGTGGAAGAATCTACTCCCCCAAGGACACACAAGAAGATGTCCTCCAAAATAAAGGAAAAAATAAAAGGACTGAAGAAGAAAAAGAAAATAAAGAATCCAAGGAGGAGACAGAGGAATTACTCCAATTTATAAGGCAAAGCGAGTATTCCATTGTTGACCAGCTCAATCGCACACCTGCAAAGATCACGTTGCTATCCTTGATAATGAGCTCGGAACCGCACCGAAATGCCCTGCTGAAGGTCTTGAGCGAGGCGCACGTACCTCATACCATATCCCAAGAGAAGGTCGAGAGGATCGTCGGTCACATTACGGCAAGCTATCACCTCGCCTTCACAGAGGAAGAACTCCCTCTCGAAGGGTCAAAACACAACAAGCCCTTGCATATCTCAATCAAATGCAAGGAGTACCTCATCGCCAAAGTTCTTGTGGATAACGGGTCGTCCCTGAACGTAATGCCCAAATGCACACTAGATAAGTTAACTATCCAAGGGACCCATCTGCGCCCAAGCAGCACCATCGTTCGAGCCTTCGACGGATCAAAACGAGAAGTAGTGGGAGAGATTAATTTGCCAATCCAGATTGGACCCACTATCTTCGACATCGATTTCCATGTAATGGACATTACTCCAGCATACAATTGTCTCCTCGGTAGGCCTTGGATCCATGACGCCAAGGCAGTACCTTCGACGCTCCACCAGAAAGTTAAATTCATAGTGGAGGACAAACTGGTCACGGTCCAAGCAGAGGACGATATCCTGATCAATGGACCGTCCACTCAACCTTATGTGGATGCAGCCGAAGAGGCCCTTGAAACATCTTTTCAAGCGCTTGAAATTGCCAGCATAGAGCGACTTCCCAGAAATACAAAAGTAGCCCGCATGTTGTTGAAGCATGGCTACCATCCTGGCCAAGGACTGGGGGCAGATTCCCAAGGAATGAGGGAACCCCCAGAATTGAAAGACAACCCTCACAAGTATGGCCTAGGATATAACCCTTTCAAGGGCCGAGCGGGCCGAGCAAAAGGGAAGTCCCCCCTCCGCACACTCAAGCAGATTTTCCGAAGTGGAGGGGTGCAAGCGTCAAGAGCCACTCTAGTCATTAGGAAATCTTTTTCTTCGTTTAAGGGATGTAAACCCCATGACTGTTAGAGACTATCCCCCGGGGCGAGCCCGACCCCCAGACATTTTAGGGCACATATTCCCTTATTAATTAATAAAGAATGATTCTTTCTATCTGCTTCTCTTCTTTCTACTTTTAACTAGACCACATAAATAACCTTGTCTAAGTAAACACAAAAAAAAAAAAAAAAAAAGAAAAGAATAAAAAGCGCTTCCAAATAATTAGACCATTGCTATCACTATCAAGTTAGCTGATTAGAAGCACATAAAAATAAAAAACTTCACCTAAGCCACAAAAGAAAGTCACGCTTCGCCAATACTGTGAACAAAAAAAATAAATCCACAAAAAAGAAAAAAAGCCCAGAGAAGCCAAAGGCCAAAGAAAAGGGCAAATTACCCGGTAGGAAACCCACTAAGGGGGCTACACAAAAGTTAGGGTCGACCCGGTAGGATACCCGAACAACAATAAAGGGTAGCCTAGGCAAAAGTTAGGGTTACAAATAAAGGTCCGCTAGGATTTCTCCGAAATTTTACAAGAGAGTAAACCTAGACCAAAGTTAGGGCCAACACACAGTATCCTAGTTCGAAAACCCGCAAAGGGCGATCTAGGGAAATCAGCTAGCCATTTAAAAAGCGACGGAAATAAAACCAAAAGCAGCGCAAATACAAAAAAGGAAAAAAAAAAGGAGAATGTTGGCTTAGACAAAAGCTTAAACACTCAGGCCTAACCCTTAGCCAGCCATTCTTACAAATTCTTTGTCAGTAAAAAATCAACCCTCTAAAACACAAACCATTGATTTTTACCCCCTTTGCTTCTTTTCTCTTGACCCTCACGAAAATATTCTAATAATTAATTTGGGAATATGGAGGCGTATAGTCAACAAGAGGATTGAAATCCCTAAATCAAGGAAAAAGGGGACACTACATGACAAAAGTGCTCTACAAAAAGAAAGAGAAACAAAAGAAAAGAAAAAGAAAGAAACAGACATTCTTCGGTCACAAGAAGTCCGGCTTGGTACAACCAAAAGGCAAAACACAACAGGTCAGAAGGCTTTCAGTACGATAAGGCACGTTGGTTAAATCCTTCTGAAAAATTAACCAAAGTAGGCATTATAGGACATCAAACATGAAAACATTTGCATGCATAAAATGTTTTTGAAACAGGTCCTATTTTCTTAAACAAAAAAAAAAAAAAAAAAAAACCCGCAAATTCGAGACCGCCGTCTGGGTTTCCCAGACCGCCGTCTCGTTTCGTTGACCAAACGAGACCGCCGTCTCCATAAGCTAGACCGCCGTCTCGACTTAAGCAAAGTCGAGACTGCCATCTGGATTATCGAGACCGCCGTCTCGATTTGTTGACAAAACGAGACCGCTGTCTCGACTTTCCAAACGGCGGTCTCGACCTGGACAAAAATCCTATATAAGGAGCGCGCCTGGAAGGGGTTTCCTCACAACTCTCCTTGCCTCCTAAGCCTCCAGAGCCTCCAGAACTCTCATTCTACTCCTCCAAGCCTTCACCACTCAAGATGTTCAACAGAGGCAGCTCCAGGAAGAGAAGGGCAACTGCTGGTGCTAGCAGCTCAGCACCACCACCACCCCCAGATCCTTCTCAGCTTCAACCACAGCACCAGGCCCGCCTGGACAACCTCAGAAATTACCAGTGGCACTCCCTGCTAACACTGGACTTTGCCATCTTGGCCGAGTTTGGATGGGAGGAGGACGTAAGGGCCCACATTGACAGTATTGGGTGGGGCTTTTTGCTACAGCCTCCCCCCACTCATGTGTACCCGCAGGCGGTACTTGAATTTCTGGCCTCGGTCTCCCTCGTCGAGATCCCCTCCATGGCCTCGGGAATGCATCCCACCAAAATGGTTAATTATTTTATGGGTGGGCAATACCACACTACCACTTTGGAGGAGTTCAATGTCTCCATTGGATTCATCCGGCCCGAGGAGGCCCTAACCCGGGAATACCGATAGGCCATCTGCTCTCGGCCCACCCATCTCACCCCCGCTGATATGTGGCGAGACCTCACAGGGGCAACCACACTGCCCACCTTAATGAGGGGATCCGCACTACAACCGGCCCTCCGCATCTGCCATAAGCTGCTGGCAGGCACACTCCATGGGAGGAAAGAGAGCCAGGGTAAGATATCCCTCCCTGACCTCTTCGCCCTCTACTGCATGCACCAAAGGCGGCGCTGCAATCCAGGGTACTTCTTCTTGAGGGCCCTGAAGGACTTCGGGAGCAGATCCACGGGGGCCATCCTCGTAGCTCCCCTCATCACCCCTCTAGCAGAGAGAATGGGGTGCCCTGGCTGGGAAGAGCTGGCCCGCAGCCTCCGACTTGAGCCCATCAACGGGCCGATGCTGGTCAACATGGGGATGCTGATACGCCGAGGGGGTCAGTTCGCCCTGCACCCCACCCTGGATTTTGAGCTTGACCTCCGGGGAATAGTGGCAATGCAGGATGCGCCCGCATCCCCAAGCTCCCAGTAGCAGCAGCAGCAACAACAGCAACAGCCCCCACAGTACACTGATGACTTCGCTGGCATGCACCAGCATATGGACTATTTGAGCTAGCAATTCAGCCAGATAGCAGTGTGGCGAGAAGAGCAGACCCAGTGGCAGCAGACCCAGGATGCTCACATACAGGCCCTTCAAGAAGGCCAAAATGAGATCCGCCAAGAGCAGCAGAGGATGCGGCAGGAGTGGACGGCGCACCAGGAGGATTACAATGACGAAATCCAGGAACAGACCGACTTCCGCTACAACATGTATAGATATTTCCCCCACCGCCCCCCTTCTGATGACGATGATGACTCTTAGGGGGCGGTACGGGACAAAATAAAAATCGCTGTAATAAAATTCCCTATGAATAAAATTTTATTTCCCGCATTCTTTGCCTTCTTTTACAAAAGCCAGCGTAACAAAAAGAGGCTTAAAAAGGAAAAAGGCACACGCACAATAAAAAGCCAAAAATCCATAATCGCGAGAAAAAAGAAATAAAACCGCGAGAAAAAGGCAGGACAAAAAATTAAGACTACCTCAACTAACAAAAACCGACTACCAAGCAAAAGTCAAACACAAAGAGAAGACCCGACCAGCAAGAGTCGGATAACCACCCACAAAAAATCAAAAGAACTAAAATCCCCAGCAATCAATGAAGCTGGATGAACAACAAACCAAATCCCCGGTACAGTCCGGATGACCATTCAAGAAGACCAAGAATATCTACCAGAGAGTCGGCGCATGATCAGAATCAGTAAGCCGCCACCATCGCCAAAGGATCAGCTACCGCAAGAAGGGGCATCCAGAGGCACCAAACCAGACGAGGGTTCGTACTCGTCAACCAAAGGATCAGCTACCGCAAGAAGGAGCATCCGGAGGTCAAACACCAGATGGGGGTGCGTACTCATCAGGCCTTACAGAAGGGGGCTTACCAGACGGGGGTTCATACTCGTCAAACACCAGATGGGGGTGTGTACTCATCAGGCCTTACAGAAGGGGGCTTACCAGACGGGGGTTCATACTCGTCAAACACCAGATGGGGGTGTGTACTCATCAGGCCTTACAGAAGGGGGCTTACCGGGCGAGGGTTCATACTCGTCAAACCAGATGAGGGTTCGTACTCATCAGCCGAAGGGGTCAGCTACCGCGTCGAAGGAGCATCCCAGAGGCGCACAACACATCTCCCCAGAGGATCATCCGCCACAAAGACGGAATATCTGAAGGGAAACCGGGCAAGAGGGTCAACTCCTTTACCCTCCAGTCGATCACCTCGGCACAAAAGGCCAGCAGTCGACTGGTCGGGTAAAGGGGGGGCAGCTGTAGACCCCAAATCTTGCCCGGCCTCCAAATAAAGTCAGAAAGCTTCCTATTTGAAGACGGCCGGAGCTTAACAAGCCACTAGGAGAGACTATTAGGCTCCCGTACCAAGATAGGAGGGTTTTTCGATTCAAAATAAAGTTTCTCGCCTTGAAGGGACGAGACCACCGTCTAGGAATACCAGACCGCCATCTCGTTTCAGCGCCAGGACGAGACCGCCGTCTCTGAAAGTGATCCTAGCAAAGATCTCATTGATTTGATGAAGTCAAAGATAAAGTCAAGGGTCAACTCTGCAGCAGTCAAACAAGTCACTCAGAACAAAGGAGCTGAAGACTTAGTGTGTCTAAACAGAAAGCTTAGGTAAAACCACTTTACCTTTTCCACTGCATAAAGCTTCTTCACTCAATTTGCAAAATGCCTCAAAAATAGTTTTAAACAAATAAAAAAACAAAAGCATTTTGGCAAAGAATTTTCTTAAACAAGTTATTAAGCTGATAAAGGTTTGAAAGAATCAATTTAAAACACTTAGAATGTTTTAAAAAGTGTTTTTACAATATTTTAATCGATACAAACTTCTTTTAATCGATTAAAACTCTTTATGACCGATTAGAATTCGAATGTAATAGGTCAGAATGCAATATAATCGATCAGATCTTAAATATGAGCGATTAGAATTATTTTAATCGATTAAAACACGTTTCAATCGATTAAAATCACTTTGGATGTCAGTATGATCGATCAGAATGAGATTATGACCGATCAGAGTTGATTATGATCGATCAGAATTGAATTATGACCGATCAGACTTATTTCAATCGATTAAACGCATTTCAATCGATTAAAATAACTTAGAAAATCTTTTCAATCGATTAAAGCGAACTTTCAATCGATTAAAATGACTTGAAAATATATGTGCAGATTTTCAATCGATTGAAACGACTTTATATCAGTTAAAATAACTTGGAAAGTTTTATAAGAAGGTTTTTAAACAAATCAATCGATTAATACGTGATTCAATCGATTGTTTTATACTTAGAAAATGTTTGTAAAACGTTTTAAGCTGATAAAAACGTGGTCGTATCAACTAAAACATTTTACGTTAAAGATCATGAACGCATTAATGGGTTGAAAGGACTTTTAGCAGATTGTAACGGCTATTTCAACGATTAAAACAAACTTTCAACAGATTAATTAATGCAGCAGATTTGAAAATACTCTTTTATAAACAGATTTGCTTGAAACTTTGAGATAGAGATCACATATCGGTTTTTACACAATTCAAGCAATCAATACAAACAACTATTAGCATTTTTCAAGAAAGATACACAAGCTGTTTTTGTGAACTTCTTTTGAAATCTTTCTTGAGGCACTTTGCATTTCTTTGAAGAAGATACTGATCGTGGATTGGTGTAATCCGGTTTGAGCTTTCTTTGTTTCTTCTTTTCAATTTCTATTCATTCATTTGTCTTGTTTTGTACACTGGAATTTGGGTACAAGTTTTACTGCAGTTGTTGTAGAAAGTTGCCAAGAAGCTGGAATTTGGTTCTTGGTGGAAAGGTTAAAGCAAGAGCTGGAATTTGGTTCTTGTGTGTGGTGCCTGGAATTTGGGCACTTTGGTTTCTCTGCGATCTGGAATTTGGTTGCGAGAGGTTTCCAAGAGCTGGAATTTGGTTCTTGGTGGAGAGTTAGAATAGGTGTAAGAGGGTGAGTACGTAAAACATCTATTCTAGTGGAACCCAGTTGGAATTTGGTTGGAGAGCTGGACGTAGCCCTGGTATTGGGTGAACCGAGTATAAAATTACCGGTGAAATCTTTCCTAACCTTTCTCTCTTTAATTTCGATTCTCTGCGCTTATATTGTTTGATTGCTTGGTAATTCAAAAGATTTTTAGAAACTTAATTTTCGAATTAGATAATCGAGATTTGCGAAAAACTTTCAAAAAATCAATTCACCCCCCTCTTGATTTAAAACTACTTTTCTAACAATTGGCATCGAGCAAGGTGCTTGAAAGTTATTCAAGTCTCTTGATCCATGGTGAGAAACAGATTCTGGTTTTACGAGGGGGCATCTATTAACGAGACCTCCACTATTACTGTGGAGCAGATTATCCTTTACGGAAAATTAGGATGAAAATCTTCATTGAATCCATTGACGAAATGCTTGGGATGTTATTACTAATGGTCCTTTAATTACGAGATAAAGGATGGTCAAGCTTGAATGAAGAAGAAAAGAAGAAAGTTCAAAGTGAGCTGTAATGCAAAAAATATAATTACTTACGCTCTTAACATGGATGAATTTTTCAGGGTGTCCCAGTGCAATTCCGCCAAGGAGATGTGGGATGTTCTTGAGGTCACTCATGAAGGGACTCGAGATGTTAAAAGAGCCGAGAAAACACACTTTGATAAGAGAGTATGAAGCTGTTTAAAATGCGAGAATGGTGAAAGCATCGCGAGATGTGCGAAACGCTTCACGCACATCATCAACCATTTAATGGGCCTAGGTAAGACCTTTGATAAGGAAGAATTAAATATTAAAGTGTTGAAATGTCTTGACAGGTCCTGGCAGCCAAAAGTCACTGCAATATCGGAATCAAAAGATCTGTCCACCATGACAACAGACCTCACTTGTTTGGAAAACTCGAGAGAACATGAAATGGAAATCACAAGATTCAATGAGCAAGAAGTCTCGAGAAGAAGAACAGAAGCATTGCACTTAAAGTTGAAGAAAATCAAGAATCGGAAGAAGATAATGAGAACCTTGGACTGCTTGTTAGGAAATTCAACAAATTCCTCAAGAAAAAGATCCAAGACAAGGAAAGACACAAAAGGTATGAGAAAGAAGCTGATTCTTCTAACTTTAAATGTTATGGTTGTGGCAAACAGGGCCATGTTAAAATGGAATGTCCAGAAAGAAATAAACAAAGTGAAAAGAAAGAGGAAAAATCAAAAAGAAGAGCCTACATAGCCTGGGATGATAATGATACGTCATCAACGAGATAACTCCGAAAATGAAGAAGCCAATCTTTGCTTAATGGCGAGTCAAAATCCACAAACCAGCCAGGTAAGTTCTAGCTCCTCTTCAAATATAGTTAACTATGATGCATTACAAGAAGCATTTAATGAAATGCATGAGGAGGCTAAGAAACTTCAAAAAGAAAATAATAGGCTAAAAGGATTAAATAAGCGGCTAGTTAACAAGGTTGATTCTCTGGAAAAACAGATTAGTGAAAATGAAACTGATAATGAATTCTTGAAAGCTGATTCATGATAACTCTGATTGTAAATGCAATAAACCATGCAATAAGCTGTCCTGAATTGCAAAAGAAAATTGAATTCTTATCTCAAAGCTGTTTCAAAGTTCACTCGGGGGCAAGCTAATCTTGATATATTACTTGGATCTCAAAAATTAATGTTTGACAAAGCTGGAATAGGCTTTAAATCTAGATCCAGGTAAAACAAAAACAAATAGGAATTCATACTCTACAATCAAATGTTTCTACTTGCATGAAGAAAGGGCATTCAGGTAAAATACTTGCAGAATTAAAAAGTATGCTATTCCTAAAGGGAGAATGAAATGGGTTCCAAAGATTAATTCTTTTCAAATAACATGATCAGGACCCAATAATTATAAAGGGTACCAGAAAAATACTTAATTGTTTTGCGAGGAACAAGTCTGGGAATCCCTTGAAGATCAGAGTGCATGAAACCAGGTTACGTGTATTTAAATTAATTGTTTTAATTGATATAAATCAATATTAATCGATTAAAATAACTTACTGATATCTGTCAGTACTATTTTAATCGATTGAAATATCGAAATAATCGATTGAACTGATCTCGAGGATTTTGGTTTAATTGTTTTAATCGATTGTAATATCTGTATATCAACTAAAAACACTTAGGTATCAAAATTAATCGATTCATTCACGTTTTAATCGATTTAAATTCTGGTGTCATGTTATTGATTTCATTACTGTATTAAACTAATCGATCCTTTTATAAAACAAATCGATTAATTCACTGTAGATGTTTTCAACTCTAATGACAAGAATCAAATTAATAGATAATGAGTTGATTAATCAATTGATTAGGATCTGTAAACAAGACTTATAACATCTAATTGAAGTTTGACGGGGAAATTCAAAACAAAAACTCGATGTCTATTATCTGCAATAAATCTTTAAAGATTTCCTTGACCAAATCAACATTATTCCCAAGAACAAATTAAGCTGATTCACCCATCGTCACTGTAAATTGTGTCGCACATGCTTGAACAGATCTTTAATTAGAAACTAAGACTAGTGGAATAAATGTGCTAAAGTTATTGCCGATTGAAATACTTGCAAACTTTACATGTAGGAAAGTTATCCATAGATGAAAATGTTATTTTAACAATCGATTAATTCTCTGTAGATGTTTACATTTCTCTTAATACTTTACATGGAATGCTTGCGTAGTAATACATTGAAAATCAAAGGAATTATCAAAGAATGGACTGTAACTTTTCTTATAGACACTAGTTACAAACGAGGTCAAAGCTGTTAGGATCTGAAAACATAGTTTATCAAAATTTTTTTAGTGATAATTGTTTTCGGTAATAAGTTATTCATTACTAGGAAATCCAATAAATACATGTTTTCATTAAATTTCTTGATATTACATTGCAATATATTTGAAATAATTTTGAGCATGCATTGGTTCAAAACTCTTGGTGAAATTCATTGGAACTGTGCAACTTTGAATATTTGCTTTAATCATCAATGTCACGAGGTGACACTGTAAGGAAACCAATGCGGGACGAGCAATTCAAGAATTGAATAACGTGGTACAGGGAATGTATGTTTTATGGTCGATACAGGGGATAAATTTTATATTGTTTTAGAATTACGGATTGATTGTCATCACCTGTCCTCATTACTAATCATTGCCCACTCTACCAGAATAACATTCCTCAAAAGTTAATGATGACTGGTTCACTATAAGTGAGAATAACACCCATCATACTACATTAATAAGAATGCGAGTTATTTGCTTGGATAATGACAACTGCAGGGGTTCAAAATGGGTTGGCTATTATGAAAGAAAATTCCTATCTCGGTACATCATTAACTCTGTGATTCATGCAATTTATGGTATCATGCATTCTATGTGGGATTTGGTCGGTACATGATTATGCCTCTGATGTGTAGTAGAAATTCCGAGTGTGGTGTCAACCATGGATGTAATGCGATCAATAATAACGATAAGCTGCTAAAAGATTTCTCTTCGGGAAAAGCTTACGTATGCATTGCGTACTGAGAGTGACGACGAGTTGTTGACTCAAATAGTTGATAGAGCAAAATTAGTTCCAGCAAAAGGAAAGCCTATTATCTTTTGATATTGGTGGGAATCAAATGAATGATCACCAAGTCTGGTGGATAAGCGGTTCAATCAGGGAAATTGGGATGACTAGTTCCCCTCATCATCTTTATCTTACTGCTTATTTCTATCTTTATATTGTTTGCATGGATGTGATATTAAGCTGGTGTTATACCAGGAACATTTGCCTTAACCTTTGGTTAAATATGGTTTAGGATCTAATCTAGATCAGACTGGCGTAAATAGAATTTAAATAGATCCTCGAGAGCTTTAGCTAAATAAGACTTTATTCGATAGATCTATTAGCTAAGATAGTCTGTTAGTATTGTTAAAACATCCTTCTAAATGATCAGTTTTACAAAATATGCATTAAACATTACTTCATTTTCAAAGCTGATTGTTTTAATCAATACAACATCTTGTTAATCGATTAAATGAACTTATACAACATGTTTTAATCGATTCAAAATCGAAATAATCGATTATTTTTACTAAAGTTTCATGTTTTCAAAATCTTAAATGTTTTAATCGATTAAACTTTTCTTTCAATCGATTAAAATCATTTACCAAGAACATTTTAACCGATTATGCTCGTTTTTAATCGATTTTTATTACGGGAAGAAAGATTAAAGGCTTTAGTTAATGGTCATTTCTGTAAACATGCTACTAAAGCGTGATTCCCTTATCTTTACACGTGTTAATTGTATTCATTACAAACGTGTTAATGGAGATAAGTTTGAATCAACTTTAATTGATTCTTTTCATGAGTGAAATATTGATTCACTTTTGTATTTTCAAAAACTTGAGCATATTTTTCGAAACCTTACATTCTTCTCTCTTCTATTCCCTATTTTTGATGAAGTCAAAAGGGGAGAAATAGTTGCATCACTTTAAGATAAATTTAAGAACAACATTTTAGGGGAGAAATAAGTTTTAGGGGGAGAAACAAAACTTTATTACATTCTTATATTTCTCACCTAACTTGCATTATCAAGTGACTTATTTTGCAGAGATTGTTTTTTTCAAAATGGTGTTTGTCTTCATCAAATAGGGGAGACTGAAAGTGATCCTAGCAAAGATCTCATTGATTTGATGAAGTCAAAGATAAAGTCAAGGGTCAACTCTGCGACGGTCAAACAAGTCACTCGGAACAAAGGAGGCTGAAGACTTAGTGTGTCTAAACGAAAGCTTAGGTAAAACCACTTTACCTTTTCCACTTGCATAAAGCTTCTTCACTCAATTTGCAAAATGCCTCAAAAATAGTTTTAAACAAATAAAAAAACAAAAGCATTTTGGCAAAGAATTTTCTTAAACAAGTTATTAAGCTGATAAAGGTTTGAAAGAATCAATTTAAAACACTTAGAATGTTTTAAAAAGTGTTTTTACAATATTTTAATCGATACAAACTTCTTTTAATCGATTAAAACTCTTTATGATCAGATTAGAATTCGAATGTAATAGGTCAGAATGCAATATAATCGATTAGATCTTAAATATGAGCGATTAGAATTATTTTAATCGATTAAAACACGTTTCAATCGATTAAAATCACTTTGGATGTCAGTATGATCGATCAGAATGAGATTATGACCGATCAGAGTTGATTATGATCGATCAGAATTGAATTATGACCGATCAGACTTATTTCAATCGATTAAAACGCATTTCAATCGATTAAAATAACTTAGAAAATCTTTTCAATCGATTAAAGCGAACTTTCAATCGATTAAAATGACTTGAAAATATATGTGCAGATTTTCAATCGATTGAAACGACTTTATATCAGTTAAAATAACTTGGAAAGTTTTATAAGAAGGTTTTTAAACAAATCAATCGATTAATACGTGATTCAATCGATTGTTTTATACTTAGAAAATGTTTGTAAAACGTTTTAACTGATAAAAACGTTGGTCGTATCAACTAAAACATTTTACGTTAAAGATCATGAACGCATTAATGGGTTGAAAGGACTTTTAACAGATTGTAACGGCTATTTCAACAGATTAAAACAAACTTTCAACAGATTAATTAATGCAGCAGATTTGAAAATACTCTTTTATAAACAGATTTGCTTGAAACTTTGAGATAGAGATCACATATCGGTTTTTACACAATTCAAGCAATCAATACAAACAACTATTAGCATTTTTCAAGAAAGATACACAACTTGTTTTTGTGAACTTCTTTTGAAATCTTTCTTGAGGCACTTTGCATTTCTTTGAAGAAGATACTGATTGTGGATTGGTGTAATCCGGTTTGAGCTTTCTTTGTTTCTTCTTTTCAATTTCTATTCATTCATTTGTCTTGTTTTGTACCTGGAATTTGGGTACAAGTTTTCTGCAGTTGTTGTAGAAAGTTGCCAAGAACTGGAATTTGGTTCTTGGTGGAAAGGTTAAAGCAAGAGCTGGAATTTGGTTCTTGTGTGTGGTGCACTGGAATTTGGGCCCTTGGTTTCTCTGCTGGTTGGAATTTGGTTGCGAGAGGTTTCCAAGAGCTGGAATTTGGTTCTTGGTGGAGAGTTAGAATAGGTGTAAGAGGGTGAGTCTGTAAAACATCTATTCTAGTGGAACCCAGCTGGAATTTGGCTGGAGACTGGACGTAGCCCTGGTATTGGGTGAACCAGTATAAAATTACCGGTGAAATCTTTCCTAACCTTTCTCTCTTTAATTTCAGTTGCTGCGCTTATATTGTTTGATTGCTTGGTAATTCAAAAAGATTTTTAGAAACTTAATTTTCGAATTAGATAATCTGAGATTTGCGAAAAACTTTCAAAAAATCAATTCACCCCCCCTCTTGATTTAAAACTACTTTTCTAACAGTCTCGACTTTCCAGACGGCGGTCTCGACACTCGCAAAAACGAGACGGCGGTCTGGGTTTTCCAGACGGCGGTCTCGATTCTCGCCAAGTCGAGACGGCAGTCTGGATTTTCCAGACGGCGGTCTCGACCCCGTGACATGAGCGAGACGGCGGTCTCGAATTACGAGACGGTGGTCTCGACCCTGTCAGGCGAGAACAGCGGTCTGGACCCTGACAGCGCGAAAAACTATAAATAGGGGCTCTCCCCCCCTCATTTCCACACAGAAAAAGCAAAGGCTCTCCCTTCTCTCTAGAATTTCTCTCTCTAAGAATCCCTCCAAGGCATTTCCGGAGCTTCTGAGTGTCTTTAGGCATATACAGAGTGTCCTAAATCTTCTTTAGAATCCCTCCGAGGCATTACCGGAGTTTCTGAGAGTTGTAGAGTGAAGGGTTGCCAAAACGCACCCTCTCTTTTTGTTATAAAGCTTGCTTTGGAGGTGCATATCCTCATTATCTTTTTAAATTACTGCTATTTAAATTATGCAATAAAAGCTAGGGCAATGTAGTCACATATTTAAATACCGCATAATAAAAGGGTAAAAGCGCAATTTTCCAAGTTTAATTATTCGCAAATAGCCGGCCTATCATAGGGAACCCGAAAGGGGCGTCGTAAAGGGACTAATACTCCCTTTACACGTAACTAACTCCCTTACCCAACTCTGGTTCTAATGACCAAAGTTGGTTTTCGAAAACCAACGCCTTTTCAAAACCCCTTTTCCGATGTTTACGGTAAAAATATCGGTGGCGACTCCATAGAACCCAAAAATAAGTCCTTGGGTTAGCCCGGTTGTCGGACAACTCAAGGACACTTTTCGAAAACCTCGTCTCTAGGTTAGCCCGGTTATCGGACAACCTAAGGACGTTGTAACCACCAATAAAAAAACGCGAGAAGAGTCGAAAAACCATCGCGTTGCTCCGACCGACCATCTCTCTTTTGAGATGGCGGCGACATTCACTGAAATAATCGATTAACACTCATGTTAATCGATTAACAGGCCTGTTAATCGATTAACAGGGCTTTTAATTGATTAAAACAGTGAGTTTTGGAGTTCTGTTGATTTTGGCTCTGTAATAATCGATATTAACACTTCATTTAATCGATTATTTCAGTCAGATTTTGATTTTCAACTTCAAATCAACCCTATTTTCGAAAACCCTAATCCCAAGACTCCTAGTTCCAAAATTCTCAATTCCCAAACCCTAATTTCTCTACTTAAGCTTCTCTATGACACTCAGAAAATAAGAACAACCTTTTTCAAACAAAAGTTAAGTGCTATGAGTGCCAGAGAACTGTTTGTTGGAGGAAAAAGGGGCTTTTGGAACCTGGTGTGGGCTAGAAGCGATAAGAATCACTAAGTGGAGTTCTTAGTGGATTGTGTGTTGTGCTGTCTCTGGGGAAAGTTGTTCTTCATCTCTTGTGGGTTTCAAGAGAGGTGTTTTCTTTACTTTGTATTTTCAATTATTATCTGTTTGTAACAACTTTGATTATAGTGACATCGTTAATCCTGTGTTTGAGTGATTAGCAACTGGACATAGGGTCTTTTGATCCGAACCAGTATAAATCTCCTGTGTAAGACTCTATCTCTATCTTATTTACGTTTACACAAATTTTTAATCGGTAAAATTTGGGGAAAATTTTGAAAACCTAATTTTTGTTAAGAAACCAATTCACCCCCCCCCTCTTGGTTTTTGTCCGACCACGCGAACATTCCGCTGCACGATTCTAACAAGCTCTTATTTCTTCTGAGTGATTTCATGGCGAAAAGTCGTACTTCTTTCTTGAGGGAGAGCAATATTTGGAGTCTTATTATTTTCCTTGTGCCTTCTTTTCTGGGTAGAAGGATAGTGGTTGGAGCTTTAACTTCTGGAAGCTCTTATTTTGCTCTAAGTTGCTTAATTATTGGTGGCAACTTGCTCTGCTTTCTTGAGGGAGAGCATTATTTGGAGACCTATTTTTGGCGCTTCCTGTTTTCAATCACAAACATGGAGCTAGTCTCCTTATATGCATGAGTATTATTTTTTGTTTATTTACTTACGGATATTTTTTATTTTTTTTATTTTTTTATTTTGACAGAGTCATATTGTGCGACTATTGGTGTGTGGATGTCCTAAATGCAATCTATCCTTGCATCTAGAGAAGTAACTGGCATTCTCCTGTTGGATTTTCATGAATAAGCTGATGGGCCCCTCTCTTTTGGTTTAACCCTAACTTTTGTCTAGACTGCCCTTTTGGGGTTTTCAATCTAGCGGGCTACCTTAATTTTTACCTAGGATATCTTAGTGGGCTCTTCCCTTTTTATTAATGCCTTAACTTTTGCCTAGACTGCCCTTTGCTGGTTTTTCATCTAGCAGGCTACCTTAACTTTTGCCTAAGAATCTCCTAGTAGGTATTTCAGTTAATTTTTCAAAAGGATTAACCGATGTACTTTTATTTCTGATGAGCTTCTCACATCATGCTTAGTTGTACCGACTTTGCCATCTCGGGTTTGCCATGACTGAAGAATAGTTGTTTTGATTGTAGAACGACTTGCCATGTTAGTGCGCCCCTCCCTTTTCTTGGGGATGTCAATCCTCCTATTGATTACTATCTCCACATTTTCCTACTAATTACTAGAATGTCGTAGTGGTAAGGGTCAAGAGAAAAGAAGGAAAGTTATTTATTCAAAGGCTTGTGTTTTAGAAGTGTTTTATTTTTTACAAAAATGGTTTTTGTAAGCACGACTAGCCAAGGTTGGTTAGAGTGTTTAGGCTAGTTTAGACAAATATTTTGTTTATGGAATGACGTCTTATTCTATGGCGCTTGCTATGACTGATTGATTTTCCTAGTCTGCCCTTTGAGTTTTTAGTCTAGGATGTTGTGTTTTTGTCCTAACTATTGTCTAGGTTTCCTCTTTTCTTGTTTTGGGAATCCTAGCGGACTTTATTTTGTAACCCTAATTTTTGCCTAGGCTACCCTTAATTGTTGTTCGGGTCTCCTAGCGGGTTTACCCTAACTTTGCATAGCCCCTTAATGTGTTTCCTACCGGGTATCTTGCCTTCTCTTTTTGGCCTTTAACTTCTATGAGCTTCTTTTGATTTTGTTTTCTTTTTGCACAACATTGGCGAAACAAAAATTTATTTATGATGAGGTAAAATTTTATTTTGTGCTTGTAGTCAATCAGTGGTGATGGATTTGACTTTTATCTTGGTCAATGGCATAGTTTGATTATTTTGACGCGTTTTGAAAATGTTGCTTAAACATGGTTATTAATGAGGTTTAGATATGAATAGTAGGAAGAGAAGCAAATAGTAAGAATGACATTCTTTGTAATTAATAGGGAAATATGTGCCCTGCAATGCTCGGGGATCAGGCTAGCCCCGAGGAGTAATCTCTAATAGTCATTGGGTTTACATCCCTTAGAATTGGAAGAAGAATACTTAATGACTAAAGTCGTTCTTGACGCTTGGACCCCTTCGTTTGGGAAAATCTTATTCGAGGTGCGGAGAGGAGACTTCCCTTTTCTCTGTGCAACTTGATCCTTTGTAGGGTCATAACCTAGGCCATGCTTCAAAGGATTGTCTTTAAAATCTGGTGGCTCCCTTACTCCTTGATGGTTTCTAATGAGCCCTTGGTTTGGGTGGTATCCATATTTTCTCATCATGTGGGTCACCTTCATATTGTTGGGGAAGTCTTTTCATATTGGCAAAAGATATTTCAAAGGTCCTCTTCAACCGCATTCATTCAAGGTAGGGCAGACGGCTTGCTGATCTGAATGTCGTCTTTAGCTTGAACCGTGACCAGCTTATTGCCTATCGTGAGTTTGTCTTTTTGGTGGAGCGTTGAGAGAATTGCCTTAGCGTCGTGAATCCAAGGTCTACTCAGTTTCCTCTTTGGATTATGTTTTTCTTCAGTCTTTTTATTTTTTTCCTTTATTCTTAGGAGCTTCATCTTATAGCTCCTTGGGGGAATAAATTCTTCCACTTCTAATCTTGCCCCCCAACTATGCTGGAGATATCCTCATTGATGAGCGATGTTTTTGCGTATCTCCATGGTACAACTTTATCCAATTTAAGGCGTGAACAAATGTAACGACATCCTTGCCCCCTTTTCCTTATTAATTTGGATACCCAACGGTTGAGGCTTATTATCCACCTTAGGCGGATCAACCGTTGGAGAGAACTTGACGACGAAAGGTTTACTCTTCATCTTATTCCGATTCATGGGAAGCACATTAATTAATCCTTTCTTTTTATTATCTTATTATTATTAAAGTGAGGATGAATGAATCCAATTATGAATAGTTGAAGAGATGATGAAAAAGATAATTTTATTTATTTCATCCAGAAGGTGTACATTTCTCAATGCAAAGCTTCGAAGCACATTTTTAAAAGCAGAAAGCCTAAAGGAAACCATAGGCGGGTTAAAATTTCTGGGGATTTTTTTTTTGTACTTCCTGTGCATGGCATGTAAATGTTCTATCCTCTTTACACGGTATTGAGGAATGTCCACTTTCTTTAGCTGCCTACTAGATGCATGTTATGATGAAGTTTGGTGGATGCATGCATGCAGGTGTTTGTTTTTTCCTAAACATTATCATGTTTTATTTTCTAACATGATGTATGATAGTTTTTGGGATTTTGTATTTTTTTGTATGCGGATGAGGGCTGAAGAATACCAGCCGCTTTCAAGAATACAAAAAGAATTTTACTGATTAGAATGAACGATTTATGGGATGGATATGCCTTAAGACAATGGCTTAGGTATCCTCCTTAAAGCTTACGCTTTGTGGGGTATCATACCCACCTCAGTGTAATGGTTTTTCTCCATCACAGATTTGACAAGTATAATGGAGGTCACCATCATACCTTAGTACACTTGTCCCTTCTTTGTCACGACGGTCACAAATGCACTTGGGTCTCTTTTGTCCTTGTCTTAAGGATATCTAGTATTTCCTATCATTAATGTATTTATGAATGAGAGATTTTTATTAAAATGATGTTTATGCAAATCTTTGTTTATGCATTTATTTTCTCTCTTGGTTTTACCACTTTATGAAATGATGTGGTATGAATGATACGACTTTGTCAAAAATTATATTATTATGTCTTTTATTTTGAGATGAATGTTTTTGTCAAAATCGTTTTATCATTTTATTTTTATTTTGAAATGAATGTTTTGATTTTATCAAAATTGTTGTATTATGTTTTTGTGATTATTATTATTATATTTTGACCCTTTATCTCTTCTGTTGGTCAACGTGGCTACTTAGCTTACAAAGAACCTGAAACCAGGATAGCTTAAATGAAGACTGTCCGAGATAAAGTCGTTTACTACAAAAATAAAGGTTTCTATTTGTTTTTATGACCCCTTATCTCTTCTGTAGGTCAGCGTGGCTACTTAGCTTACAAAGAACCTGAAACCAGGCTAGCTAAAATGATGATTGTCCGAGATAAAGTTGGATTATTACAAAAGAATGGTTTTCGCATCCCTTATCTCTTTTGTCGGACTGCATGACTACTTAGCTAACAATGAACCTGAAACTAAGCTAGCTAAAATGCAGACTGTCTGAGATAAGGGTATTTATTATGAAAAAGGGTTTTTAGGATTTTATTTATGGTGGTATGATTATGCAATGCAACAAACAAATGCACAAACAATTCACTCATCTGCGAACCGTGAGATGACGTCTTTATCATAAGGTAGGGGTATCCTACAGAAAGGTGCGTATTCAAGGTAGTTCTAAATATCCTCACCGAGGCCAGGCCCCCAAGGTGGCCCCATTATAGGGTCCCCACTCTCCTAGCCTTCAGACCATGCATGGAACTAGGGCCTTGTCAGTCTTTAGAACAAAAGAGGAAGGTTATCACCTTGAGTGGTGGTTTCTGACCATACCGGTGGGCTCGTGGCCGTCACTATGGAAAATCGTACAATGTCACCCACTCCCTAAGGTTTTCCCACTTGCCCCCGGGTATAGGGGGAACTGTTGTGTGCAAGGGTTTGTGTACAATTGTTATTTCAAACAATTGTATAAAGTAAGCATACAACAGTTATTAAAGCCAAACAATAAATCATGTTATAAAAGCAAGAAAGGGTAAAAGCGTAATTTTAAGTTTTTATTTTTTGAGCTAGTTCATCACTAAATGAGATCAACTCTCTAGTTTCCCCAGTGGAGTCGCCATCTGTCGCTGCCGTCAAAAGGGGCGGTCAGAGCTACTCGATAGTCTTTTTGAATCGCGTTTTTTAATGGTGGTCAACATTCTTAAGATGTCCGATAATCGGACTGACCTTAAGAATGAGGTTTTCGAAAATGGTTCTAGGGAGTCGCCACCGATGTTTTTACTGAAAACATCGAAAAAGGAAAAAAAAAAAGGCATTGGTTTAGAAAAACCAACTTTGGCCATTACAACCAGAGTCGGGTAAGGGAGTTAGTTACGTGTGGGGATGGTATTAACACTCCCACAATGCCCCTTTCAGGTTCCCTATGATGGACTATTCTTAAAATAAAGACAATAAAATTATGCTTCTACCATATCTATTTATTACAGAATTTAAATATCTATTTACATGATCCTAATATCTAACGCATACAAGGAAAACGATAAAAGAAAGCACGAGAAGAGATATGAAGGAGAACCTCCGAAGCGAGCTTTCATAAACGTTGAACTTGAGGACGCTTTTTGGTAGTCCCCGCACTCTACAGAGACACTCCTCCCTCGATCAAAAAATAAAGGTGTCACCCTACCGAGGGCCGGATGTCTAAAAAAAAAAGAGACATCCTTAACTGATTTCTACCTTAACGGAAATCAGAAAGCTCACTCGAACTCTGGAAAAATGCTCAAAGTCACTCTAAAGTTCCAAAAGGCTTCCTAGAGAGTGGTAAGAGTGAATGGTGTGTAAAAATGGATGGAATGAGGCTCCTATTTATAGGAATTTGTGCCCATTAGTCCAAAAATTCCTTCTCGCCATTTGCCATTTGGGAAGGCCTTCTCGCCATTCGAGAAGGCCTTCTCAAAAAATTTCTTATAAAGGGTTCCTTCGATCACTGTAAACCCTACGACTCTCTTTCGAATGGTCCTTTTATCATTATCATTAATTCCCCGGGATATTCGCCCTTCGTGAGGTATCGGTCGATGTCATGATACCATGGGGATTTGTCTCCCTTGCTAGTTACTGCCATACAAAAAGCTTGTTTATCATGCAACCTAATTTGGATAATCAGTATCTCACGTTCTTGATCTAAGGCGAACATGGATGACAAAGTAGCGAGAGCATCTGCGAACTTATTGTCTTCTCGAGAGATGTACTTAAAAGTGACGTTTTCCATCCTCGAAATCATATTCCGGATGTACTCTAGGTATGGGATCAATTTGGAATTTATGGTTTCCCATTCACCCTTGAGTTGGTAGATAACAAGGGACGAGTCACCGAAAACTTTGAGTTTGGTCACCCCATGATCTAGAGTTGCTTGGAATCCTAGGGTGTAGGCTTCATACTCAGCCATGTTATTGGTGCAGTTGTTACCGGGATGTGCTTATTTTCAGGGGATATTAAAACTGCTCCTATCCCATGTCCAAGCATATTCAAGGCTCTGTCAAAGAACATAGTCCATTTTAGACCCCAAATCTTGCCTGGCCTCACAATAAATACCAAAAATCCTCTGTTTTGAAGATGAATAAGGCTTCATAAGGCCCTTAGTAGTGTTTACTAGACTTCATTTAGGGAAAGGAGGGTTTTCTGAGAAAATAAAAAATAAAATTTTGTTAGAACTTCCAGATGGCTGTCCAAAATGTCCAAATGGTTGTCCAGAACGTCTAGATGGCTGTCTAGATTGTCCAGATGGCTGTCCAGAATGTCCAGAGCATCCAAAGCATGCGGATGGCCATCTAGAGTGTCCAAACGACCATCCATGATGACTAGACGGCCATCCACCCTGATTTTGAGTCCTAGACGGCCGTCCATGATGACCAGACGGTCGTCCACCCTAATTTTGAGCCATGGACGACCATCCATGATGTCCAGATGGCCATCCACCCTCCCAGGCTCGCTCCCCTATAAATAGGATCCTCATTTCACGTTTTTTCACACACCTCTCCATTCCTACACTCTCTAGGAATCCTTTTGGCACTTTAGAGTGACTCTGAGCATTATTCCAGAGTTTGAGTGAGCTTTTCGATTTTCGTTTAAGGTAGAAATCGGTTAAGGAAGTCTCCTTTTGAGAAGTCCGGCCCTCAATAGGGTGGTACTCTTATTTTTTGTTCGAGGGAGGAGTGACTCTGTAGAGTGCGGGGATTGCCAAAAAGTGTTCTCAAGTTCGAGATTTATAAAAGCTCGCTTCGGAGGTTCTCCTTCATATCTCTTATCTTTTACTGCTTTCTTTTATTGCTTTCCTTATATGCATTAGATATTAGGATCATGTAGACATTTAAATTCTGCCAATAGATCAAATAATAGGGTAAAAGCATAGTTTCTTTAAGTATTTATTTTCTAAACTAGTCCATCATAGGGAACCCGAAAGGGGCGTTGTGGGGTGCTAACACTTTCCCCACACGTAACTAACTCCCTTACCCAACTCTGGTTCCAATGACCAAAGTTGTTTTTTTCTAAAACCAATGCCTTCTGTTTTTTTACCTTTTTCAGTGTTTAAGGTTAAAACACTAGTGGCGACTCCTCGAACCCTTTCGAAAACCTCGCCTTTAGGTCCAGCCCGGTTATCGGACAACCTAAAGGCCCACTTCTTTCAAAAAACGTGAGTCAATCACAACCATCGTGTTGCTCCGACTGCCTCTTCTGACGACAGCGAAAGATGGCGATTCCACTAGGGAAGCTAGAGAGTTGATCCCATTTAGTGATGGACTAGTTTAATAAATAAAAAACTAGAAATTACGCTTTTACCCTTCCTTGCTTTTATAACATGTTTTATTCCATGGCTTTAATAATTGTTGTATTGTTTTCTACAATTGTTTGAAATAAACTGTATACAAAATTTTGCTCACAACAGTCTCTCTATACCTGAGGGCAAGAGTTAATACACATAAGGAGTGGGTGACAGGTACGACCAACCATGGTAATGTCCTTAGTGCCAATAGGTAGTTGTCGGAAACCACCACTCAAGGTGATAACCTTCTTATCTTGGTCATAGAACGTCGACAAGGCCTTTTTGCCATGCATGGTTCAAAGACTGAGACATTGAAGGGTCCCTATAATGGGGGCACCTTGGGGACCTGGCCTTGGTGAGAACAATTAGAACCTACCTTTGCTAATGCACTTTTCTACAAGAAAACCCTACCTCGTGAATAAAAATGTCACTCTATTTCCGGATGAGTGAATTGCTTGTGCATTTGTTTGTTGCATTTATTTGTAGTATAGCATAATCATACAACAGCAAAAATAAATAAAGTAAAATCTCAAAAACCTTTTCATAATAAACACCCTTATCTCGGACAATCTACAATTTAGCTAGCCTGATTTCAGGTTCTTTGTAAGCTAAGTAACCACGTGGACCGACAGAAGAGATAAAGGATTCTAAAACCATTCTTTCCAATAAACCAATTTTATCTCGGACAACCATCATTTTAGCTAGCCTGGTTTCAGGTTCTTTGTGATCTAAGTAGCCACGTTGACCTATAGAAGAGATAAAGGGGTCACAAAACGAATAAAAAACAAAATAATGAAATTTAATAAAACGATTTTGACAAAGTCAAATCATTTATATCACATCACTTCATAAGTGGTAAAACCAAGAGAGAAATAAATGCAGAAGAAAGGTATGCATAAACATCATTTTAATAGAAATCTCTCATGCATAAATGCATTCATGCTAGGGAAGGAACCATTACACCAAGGTGGGTATGATACCCCATAAAGCGTAAGCTTTAAGGAGGATACCTAAGCCATTGTCTTAAGGCATATCCATCCCATAAATAATTCATTTTAAACAATAAAATTCCTTTTGTATTCTAGAAAGCAGCTGGTATTCTTCATGCCCTCATTCGCATACAAAAAACACAAAATCCCAAACACTATCATACATCATGTTAGAAAATAAAACATGATAATGTTTAGGAAAATACAAACACCTGCATGCATGCATCCACCAAACTTCATCCTCATAACATGAATCTAGTAATAGGCTATTAAAGAAAGTGGACGTTCCTCAATATCGTGTAAAGAGGATAGAGCATTTACATGCCATGCACAGGAAGTCAAACAAAGAAAATACACAGAAATTTTAACCCGCCTATGGTTTCCTTTAGACTTTTCGCTTTTAAAAATGTGCTTCGAAGTATTGTATTAAGGAATGTACACTTTCTAAATAAAATGAATAGATATTGTCCTTTTCATCATCTCCTCGACTGTCTATTGCATTCATAATTTGCATACATTTATCCTCACTTTAATAATAATAAGATAATAAAAAGAAAGGATTAGTTGATGTCCTTTCCAAGAATCAGAATAAGATGAAGAGCAAAACTTTCGTCGTCAAGTTCTCCCCAACGGTTGATCCGCCTAAAGAGGATAATAAGCCTCAACCGTTGGATATCCAAGTTAATAAGGAAGAGGGGGCAAGGATGTCATTGCATTTATTCATGCCTCGAATCGAATGCAAGGTCGATGACATTCATGCTTCTCTCCTCCCTCTTGCTAAGGAACTTTTTGAATGATGTGTGTAGACCCCAAATATTGTCCGACCTCAAAATAAAGAGCAGAAGACTTCCGTTTGAAGATGGACAAGGCCTTAAAGGTCCCTAGGATTATTCACTAGGCTCCATGTCGTCGTGATCAAAAGAAGGCGATCGGAGTGACCCGATGGTTTTGCTTTGACTCGCATTTTTAAAGTGATGTTACAACACCTTTAGGTTGTGCAATAACTGGGATGGACCTAAAGGTGAGGTGTCACCGCCGTCCGTTTCGACGTCCTGGGACGTCTCGAACGTTAATGCGAGCGGTCGTGAAAAGATGGTTGAGACTCGCGTTTTTGTTAAAAATATGTTCATTGCTTCCGAGGCGTTCAACACTGAACTATCCTCTAATAGAAGCAAGGTTTTCGAAAAGGGTTCTTTTGGAGTCGCCACCAATGTTTTGACCATAAACATTGGAAAAGGAGAAAAAGGCATTGATTTTAATAAAAACCAAACTTGGCCATTATAACCAGAGTCGGGTAAGGGAGTTAGTTACGTGTGGGGAAGGTATTAGCACCCCACAACGCCCCTTTCGGGTTCCCTATGACGGATTAATTCATTTAAGTAAGGATTACGAGAAATTACGCTATTACCCTCTTTTATTCATACAGTATTTAAATATGGCTATCTACATGATTTTATCTACATTGCATACAAAAAGTAATAAATAAAGCAGTAAAAGAGAAGAGAATTGAGAAGAACCTCCGAAGCAAGCTTTATATTATAAGTCTTTTACAAAGAGGATGCTTTTCGGCAATCCTTCGCTCTACAATGACTCTCCTCTCGAAAATAATATCGACTCGACTAAACTTTTACTGAAGAATCGAATGCCGGAATACAAATTCCTTAACTGATTGTTACCTATTAAAGGCAATCAGAAAGATCATTCGAAGGAGGGAGAGAAGAAGACAAGTCTTGGAGTTGTCTGGGGTGTGGAGAATGACCTAGGGCCTCCTATTTATAGCCTTTTTTCGCCTGGAACTTTGGGATGGTCGTCTGGGTTGGGACGACTGTCCCAACTGCAAAATTTGCACTGAGTCAGGTTGGGACGACCAGTTGTGTTTGGGACGGCCCTCCCAGTTGAATTTTTTGTTCTTGACTCCACCCCTTGGAAGTGTGGGATGGCCAGTGTCATTTGGGACGGCCGTCTCGACTGTCCTAGGTTTTTTGGGACGGCCGTCCCAACTTTGGGACGGCTGTCTCGACCTGTTTTCAGCAGCTCTTGTGTTCTGGGACCCCCGGGAAGCTTTCTTTGCTATTTTCGGACGTAGATTGATGTCGATATATGTCCGTTGAAGCTTTATCTTCGTGTAGGAAGTCTTCTTGATCCTTGTTGAGATGTCGGGCGAGCTTTATCTTTGTGTAGGAAGTCTCCTTCGTCTTTATTGTATGGATGGGTGAACTCCGTCTTGTTGCGGGAGGTCTTTCTCAGTTTTTGATATGAAGCCGGGTGAACTTTATCTTTGTGTGAAGTCTCCCTAGCTTTTATTGAGAGGCCGGGCAAAATTAGGGGTCTACAGCTGCCCCCCCTTCACCTGCCTAAATAATTTGTTGGTTTTAATATACCGACAAAGTTATTCGGCAGGGGAAGGAGTTAACCCTTTTGCCCAGTTATCCTTCGGATGCTACTTCTTTGCTGATCCTCTGGATGATAAATATTTTGATAGGTACCAACCCCTATCCGGATTGAGCCTCCTTTTATAAAGCTCTGGTGAGTACTTACCCTCACCCGATATAAGTCTGTATTTTACTAGACTTTTGTGGGTACCTACCCCCACTAGGTATGAACCTTGTTCTACAAGGTTTTGGTGAGTACCTACCCTCACCTGGTATGAGTTCGCATTTTGCTAAACTCTTGTGGGTACTTACTTCCGAGGTGCTCAACACTAAACTATCCTCTAATAGAAGCAAGTCTTTGCACCCGTTTTTGAAATGCTTAGGTGAGTATTTTTACTCCACCTAATGCATTCTGCTAAGTTTTGATGAGTACCTACCCTCATCCGGTACAAACCTTATTTTTAAGGTTTTGGTGGGTACCTATCCCCACCTGGTGCGAATCTGCATTTTGCTAGATTCTGATGAGTACTTACCCTCATCCGGTCTGAACCCCGTTCTGCAAGGTTCTGGTGGGTACTTACCCCCACCTGGTTCGAATCTCGTTCTGCAAGATTCTGATGGGTACCTACCCCCACCTGGTCCGAATCTCGTTCTGCAAGATTCTGATGGGTACCTACCCCCACCTGGTCCGACTCCCGTTCTGCAAGATTATGATGGTTACCTACCCCCACCCGGTCCGAACCCCGTTCTGCAAGGTTTTGATGGGTACCTACCCCCACCGGTCCGAATCCCGTTCGCAAGATTCCGATGGGTACCTACCCCCACCCGGTCCGAACCCCGTTCCGCAAGGCTCGATGGGTACCTACCCCCACCCGGTCCGAACCCCGTTCTGCAAGGCTCCGATGGGTACCTACCCCACACGGTCCGAACCCCGTTCCGCAAGGCTCGATGGGTACTTACCCCCACCTGGTCCGAATCCCGTTCGCAAGATTCGATGGGTACCTACCCCCACCCGGTCCGAACCCCGTTACGCAAGGCTCGATGGGTACCTACCCCCACCCGGTCCGAACCTTGTTCCGCAAGGCTCGATGGGTACCTACCCCCACCCGGTCCGAATCCCGTTCGCAAGATTCCGATGGGTACCTACCCCCACCCGGTCCGAACCCCGTTACGCAAGGCTCCGATGGGTACCTACCCCCACCTGGTCCGAACCCCGTTCCGCAAGGCTCGATGGGTACCTACCCCCACCCGGTCCGAATCCCGTTCTGCAAGATTTTGATGGGTACCTACCCCCACCCGGTCCGAACCCCGTTCTGCAAGGATTTGATGGGTACCTACCCCCACCTGGTCTGAACCCCGTTCTGCAAGGCTCTAATGGGTACCTACCCCCACCCGGTCCGAATCCCGTTCTGCAAGATTCTGATGGGTACCTACCTCCACCTGGTCCGAACCCCGTTCTGCAAGGCTCTAATGGGTACCTACCCCCACCCGGTCTGAACCCCGTTCTGCAAGGCTCTGATGGGTACCTACCCCCACCTGGTCCGAATCCCGTTCTACAAGATTCTGATGGTGACGACACTCAAACAGAAGGGAAACAATTTAGGGTTAGGTTTTAAGAGTTGATTTGATTAGAAAACAGAAAAACATAAAAGATTCCGTAGGCGCCACAAATAAGAATATTTGATAAGCCAAGAAGGATCGCCATAAGAATCGAATAATTCTTGATAAGATCAAGTGATGCAAGGAAGAACCCTAGCAGAGCAACAACTCACAAAGTAATCTGAATATTACGTACCTTCCTTCTGAATTCCCAAATGTTTAATACAACTTAAGTTTATGAGTTTGTCTCATTGCAGGAAATAAAGATAAATTAAAATCCTAATATCCCAAGCAAAGTTAAGTTGCCCAGATGGTTTAGTGAAGGCATTATAAGCTTTGGGTCTTGGGTTCAAATCCCCACTGTAGCAAATAAAATATTAATAATAATAAAAACTAAATCTTTTAGTTGGGCCTCCTAGCTCTCCAAACATTCTATGCATGTGATAGGTCTAGACTCCTCCATGTTTGGATCTTTTAATAGTTGGGCCTTTAGCAAATTGGTCACTTTGTATTGCAATGCCTCTTGTGCTTTTCTGAGCCTGCCTCTTGTCATAGGTCCACCTAAGTCTTGGATTGGATCTTGGTCTTGATCCTTCTCGTTATGGGCTTGGGCCTTTATGTCCACATCATTCCCTCCTTCTTGGGCAGCATTTGTCCTCAAATCTATGAATTCATCTCCTGCATCAAAAGGAGTCAAGTCAGCAACATTAAAAGAAGAACTTACATTATACTCTTCTGGTAGATCAATCTTATAAGCATTATCATTGATCTTCTATAAGACTTGGAATGGCCCATCTCCTTTAGGTTGAAGTTTAGACTTTCTTTGTTCAGGAAACCTTTCCTTTCTCATGTGTACCCAAACCCAATCACCAGGTTGGAACACCACCTTTTTCCTACCCTTGTTAGCTTGTCTCGCGTAGCTCTCATTCTTCTTTTCAATTTGAGTTTTTACTTGCTCATGCAGCTTCTTCACATATTCTGCTTTAGCCTGTGCTTCCTTATGCTTAAACATAGAAATGTTAGGCAAAGGCAACAAATCAAGAGGAGTCAAAGGATTAAATCCATACACAATCTCAAATGGTGAACAATTAGTGGTGCTATGGATAACCCTATTATAAGCAAACTTAACATGCGGTAAACATGCTTCCCAAGTCTTAAGATTTTTCTTTAAAATAGTCCTAAGCAATGTGCCCAAAGTCCTGTTGACTACCTCAGTTTGACCATCAGTTTGTGGGTGACAAGTAGTAGAAAACAATAATTTAGTACCAATCTTACCCCACAAGGTCCTCCAAAACTCGACTAAGGAATTTTGAATCCCTATCACTCACAATGCTCTTCGGCAACCCATGTAGCCTTACTACTTCCTTGAAAAACAAATTAGCCACATGACAAGCATCATCTACCTTCTTGCAAGGTATGAAATGTGCCATCTTAGAAAACCTATCAACAACAACAAACACAGAATCCTTTCCATTCTTTGTTTTAGGCAGCCCTAAAATAAAGTCCATAGAAATGTCGGTCCAAGGATATTCGGGAACAGGTAAAGGAGTATACAACCCATGAGGCTTAACCTTAGATTTAGCCTTTTTACACACAATGCAGTGATCACAAAACTTATTCACATCACGTTTCATATGAGGCCAAAAGAAATGCTCTTGCAAAATTTCTAAAGTCTTTTGAACCCCAAAATGACCCATCAAACCCCCTTCATGCGATTCACTCACAAGCAAGTCTCTAATGGAACACTTAGGCACACACAATTTATTTGCTTTAAACAAAAATCCATTATGCCTAAAGTAACCATTTTTAGAAATCCTTTCACATGTAGCAAAAGTTTCAGCAAAATCCACATCATTCACATACATGTCTTTCAAAGATTCAAGACCAAACAATTTAGTTTCAAGCATAGAAAGTAATGCATATCTCCTAGAAAGTGCATCAGCTACTACATTGCCTTTTCCCTTTTTATGCTTGATGACATATGGAAATTGCTCCAAGAACTCAACCCATTTGACATGCCTCTTGTTTTACTTACCTTGTCCCTTTAAGTATTTCAAAGATTCATGATCACTATGAATTACAAACTCTTTTGGTAAAAGGTAATGCTGCCAAGTTTGTAAAGCACGCACTAAGGCATACAATTCCTTATCATAGGTGGGATAGTTTAGGGCACCCCCATTCAACTTCTCACTAAAATAAGCAATTGGATGACCTTCTTGTAGCAAAACAGCCCCAATACCCACATTAGATGCATCACATTCAATTTCAAAAGATTTTGCAAAATTTGGTAATGCAAGAATGGGGGCATTAGATAGTTTGTGCTTAAGTTCAGAAAATGCCTTTTCTTGTTTTTCACCCCATTTAAACCCAACATGCTTTTTGACTATTTCATTAAGAGGTGCAGCCAAAGTACTAAAATATTTAACAAACCTCCTATAGAAACTAGCTAACCCATGAAAGCTTCTCACTTCACTCACATTCTTAGGGATAGGCCACTCTTGGATGGCTCTAATCTTTTCCTCATCAACTTGTACCCCTTTAGAACTCACAACAAATCCCAAGAACACAACATGATCAGTGCAAAAGGTACATTTTTCAAGATTAGCAAATAATTTTTCCTTCCTAAGCACATTCATGACATCACGCAAATGTTCAACATGCAAATCAAAGTTAGTGCTATATATCAGAATATCATCAAAATACACCACTACACATTTACCTAAAAACTCTTTCAAGACATGGTTCATCAATCTCATAAAAGTGCTTGGAGAATTAGTTAACCCAAAGGGCATAACTAGCCACTCATACAACCCATATTTAGTTTTAAAATCTGTTTTCCACTCATCTCCTTCTCTAATTCTGATTTGATGATATCCACTTTTCAAGTCAATTTTAGAGAAGATACAAGCACCATATAATTCATCCAACAAGTCATCTAACCTAGGAATGGGATGTCTATACTTTACCGTGATGTTATTGATAGCTCTACAATCTGTGCACATCCTCCAAGTTCCATCTTTCTTAGGGACTAGAATGACTGGGACTGCACATGGACTCAAGCTTTCTTTAACCCACCCCTTTTGCATTAAGTCTTCAACTTGCTTTTGAATCTCCTTGGTTTCTTGGGGATTGCTTCGATAAGCTGGTCTATTAGGCCATGAAGCTCCTGGAATAAGGTCAATTTGATGCTCAATACCCCTAAAAGGGGGTAGACCTATAGGCACTTCTTTGGGAAAAACATCTTCAAAATCCTGCAACAAAGAAGAAACCTCTTTTGGAAGAGAGTTAGTAAAACATGGACTGTTTGATTTACTTTCTTTACTCAAAAGTAAAAGTATTGGCTTTCTCAATTGCATAGCTCTTTTGACTTCTTTTTCTTTTATAAACAAACTTGATTTTTTTCTCTCTTTCTCTTTTTCTTCCTATTTTTCCTTTTTCTTTTCACTCTCTTTTTCTTTTCTCTTTTCTCTCTCTTTTTCTTTTCTTTCTTATTTTCTTTTCTTTCTCATTTTCAGTTGATCCTCACTAACTTCTCTTGGAACCAAAGGTGCAAGAGTAGTTTTGCGGTCTTTATGCATAAAAGAGAACTTATTAGTGAAACCATCATGCATAACTCTCCTATCATACTGCCATGGTCTCCCAAGAAGTAAATGACAAGCCTCCATAGGCACCACATCACACAAAACAGAATCTTCATATTTCCCTATGGAAAAACCCACTTCAACTTGCCTATTCACGGTCATCTCACCATCTTCACTAAGCCATTGAAGTTTGTAAGGTCGCGGGTGTGGCTTAGTCTCCAAATTCATTTTTGAAACCAACCGTGCACTAGCCACATTAGTGCAACTCCCACCATCAATGATCAAAGAGCACAACTTCCCTTGAATGAGGCACCTTGCATGAAAAATATTTTCTCTTTGACAATCATCCAATTCAACTGATTGACTACCCAACATCCTTCTAATCATGAACAAATCTCCTTCTAACTCTCTTTCATCTTCATGCTCATTTTCATCACTAGATGAAGAATCTGAAGAAGATTCACTAATTATTTCTCCATCCTCCTTAAGTAACATAGTCTTCTTAGTAGGACATTGAGAAGCTATGTGACCTCTTCCCAAACATTTGAAACACTTAACCTCACTACTTCTTGTTTTCTTAAGTGTCTCATCAGACTTATTTTGATTTCTATGAGCTATAACATTGGAATTGCTTGTTGATGATCCTCCCTCCTTCTTATATTTGTCCTTCCAACTAGGAGTGTGAAAATTAGATGAACTCCTCCTCATGGCACCCTTTCTCTTCAATTGTTGTTCTACCTTGGAAGCTTGATGTACTAAATCCTCCAACTCAACATAATTTTGCAGCTCCCCAACATCCCTTATATCACTATTTAGCCCATGTAGGAATCGGGCCATAGTAGCCTCCCGTGCCTCCATAACATTAGTCCTAATCATGGAAACCTCCATCTCTTTGTAATATTCATCAACACCTCTACTACCTTGTATGAGTCTTTGGAGCTTGTTGTGAAGATCTCTTTGATAATGAGAAGGAACAAATCTTCTTCTCATCAGCCTCTTCATTTCTTCCCAACTTTCCACCAAGGGTTCTTCATATCTCACCCTTTCCCTTTGTAATTGGTTCCACCAAATGAGAGCATAATCAGTGAATTCCATGGCTGCCACCCTCATCTTTTTATCTTCTGTGTAATTATGGCATGCAAACAGTTGCTCAATTTTTATCTCCCACTCCAAATATGCTTCTGGATCACTCTTTCCTTGAAAAGAGGGTATGTTCAGCTTTACTCCTTCAATTCTGTTATCTCTAACATCACCTTCATTATTTCTCCTTCTCCTCCTTCTACCTCCACCATCATCATCATTTCCTTGATTTTCTAGTTGTTCAATTCTCCCATACAACTCCTCAGTATGTTCTGTCAACATTCTTTGCATTTGGGCTGTAATGGCATCAATCAATAATCTATTGTCACCCCCTAGAGGAGGGGTACCACCACCTGCACCTGCCATCTTTCAAGTAAAAAAAGAAGAAAGGACCAAACAAATGAAGTAATAGGACCTCACCACTCTTCTAACGTGTTTGCACTCAAAGATGTACCACTCGTGTTTACTCTCAATTTGGCTTTTGTATAATATGCACTCTTGCCTTTTTTCACTTGTTCTCTGACTTATGGTTCTTACAAGAATCAAACAATCTATAGTTCAAGAATCACTTTCAACTGTAGCAATCACAAGGAATAAAACAGAATTGTAGTACCAACAAAGGACAAGTAGCAAAGAACAATTTTACTACTAATAACAAGCAAGACAAATTTAAACTATGGAAAAACAAAGATTAGACAAAGACGTTTGACACTTAGGAATTTTATCAAACAGCTAATGTGCACTGAAATTTAAAGAAAGAACAACTGCCACATATATATATAATTTTTTTTTCTGATTCTTTTCTTCTTTTGATTCTTTTTTTTAATTCTTTTCCTTTTTTTTATTCTTTTTTTTGTTCTTTTCCTTTTTTTTTGTTCTTTTCTCGAGAAAACTAATTTCAAATACAACTTTGATATATATATATATATATATATATATATATATATATATATAAATGAAATTCAATATCAAAATTGCATAAACAACAATTTTTTTTTGAACGAGTATACTGAACGATGATGGACAGATATACGTGAACGAGTATAATGAACGATGACGTGAACGAGTGACAATGAACAGTACCACGTGAACGAGTAACAATGAATAGTACGTGAACAGTGACAATGAACAGTACCGTGAATAGTGTCAGTGAACAGTGCAATGAACAGTACCGCTTTTGAACCTTGCTCTGAATACCAAATGACGACACTCAAACAGAAGGGAAACAATTTAGGGTTAGATTTTAAGAGTTGATTTGATTAGAAAACAGAAAAACATAAAAGATTCCGTAGGCGCCACAAATAAGAATATTTGATAAGCCAAGAAGGATCGCCACAAGAATCGAATAATTCTTGATAAGATCAAGTGATGCAAGGAAGAACCCTAGCAGAGCAACAACTCACAAAGTAATCTGAATATTACGTACCTTCCTTCGAATTCCCAAATGTTTAATACAACTTAAGTTTATGAGTTTGTCTCATTGCGGGAAATAAAGATAAATTAAAATCCTAATATCCCAAGCAAAGTTAAGTTGCCCAGATGGTTTAGTGAAGGCATTATAAGCTTTGGTTCTTGGGTTCAAATCCCCACTGTAGCAAATAAAATATTAATAATAATAAAAACTAAATCTTTTAGTTGGGCCTCCTAGCTCTCCAAACATTCTATGCATGTGATAGGTCTAGACTCCTCCATGTTTGGATCTTTTAATAGTTGGGCCTTTAGCAAATTGGTCACTTTGTATTGCAATGCCTCTTGTGCTTTTCTGAGCCTGCCTCTTGTCATAGGTCCACCTAAGTCTTGGATTGGATCTTGGTCTTGATCCTTCTCGTTATGGGCTTGGGCCTTTATGTCCACATCAGATGGGTACCTACCCCCACCCGGTCCAAACCCCGTTCTGCAAGGCTCTGATGGGTACCTACCCCCACCCGGTCCGAATCTCGTTCTGCAAGATTCTGATGGGTACCTACCCCCACCCGGTCCGAACCCCGTTCTGCAAGGTTCTCAGGATGCACTTTTTGGTAGTTAATCCTGTGATTATCTGTTTTTGGAGATATGTTGGCGACTTATTGTTTCTGTTCATGCGCCCATTCCGTGGGGAATATTTGATTTAACTTTTTGACTTTTCTTTTAGTCATCCGGTTTTACTGGGGATTCTTTGTTTTTGGCTTTTTCGTTTTAGCCATCCAGTCTTGCCGGGGATTCCTTGTTTTTGGCTTTTCTGTTTAGCCATCCGACTTTTGCCGGGGATTTCATTGTTTTGGATTTTTCTTTTAGCCATCCGGTCTTGGCGGGGGATTCTTTTATTTTGGCTTTTTCTTTTAGCCATCCGGCCTTTGCCGGGGATTCTTTGATTTTGGCTTTTTCTTTTAGCCATCCGGCCTTTGCCGGGGATTCTTTGATTTTGGCTTTTTCTTTTAGCCGTCCGGTCTTGGCTGGGGATTTCTGATTTTTGGCTTTTTTGTTTAGCCATCCGGCTTTGTCGGGGATTCTTTGTTGGTTGCCTCTTGTTTAGGCAGGAATCCTTTGGGGATTTTGAATTCTCTTCTTGATTGTGCCTCTTGATTAGGCGAAGATTCATTTGAGAATTTTGTTGTGCCTCTTGATTAGGCGAATGCTTCAATAATGGTGAAGACTTTGAGGTTTTGGATTGCCTCTTGCATAGGTTGATTTCCCATTTCTTGGGGATATTAGTTTTTTGCTTGCTTTGTTGTAAGTGAAGGCTTTGTGCTTCACTATGGATATCCGTCTTTGGGCGTTATGAGCGATTAACTCCCTGTGGATATAATTTTGTAGTTTGCCTTTGTCGTAGGCTCACTGGGGTAGTTTTCTTGTTGATGATCCATTGGGGAATTAATTTCATTCCGGATATCTGTCTTGAATTGTCTCTCTAGGGAGAAATGGAGTTTTTCGACTCCTTATTGACTGCTGTTGTTTGAGCTGGTTTTGCCTAAGCTCTTATTTTGCTGGGGGATGGATTTTTACCCTTTTCTCGCAATTTCTCTTTTTTTGCGATTTTGGATTTTTGTTTTTGGATGCGTGTGTCTTTTTTCTTTTGTGCACACAGGCTTTTTATCTTCTGCTGGGGATGAAGAGATTTTCTTTTCTTCTCTTTCCTTTTTATTGGCCCTGGGGAATTTGTTGGCTTCCTGGGGGTATGATGGAGTTCTGGCTCCTGGCTTTGTGAATTTCTTATTTGATCTGGAAGATGGAAATTTTTGTTTTTTCCTTTTTTGTGGATATTTTTCTTGATATGCTCTGTTTAGAGATATTTATTTGGCCTTTTTTCTATAGTGGCCTCTGTTAGGGGATGAAAAGTTTTTCCTTCTTTTCCTTCTGTTGCCCCCTGGTGATGTGGAGGATTTGACTCCGTATTTTCTTTGATGGACTCTTATGTAGTCCTTATTCTCCTTTGGGGAATGAAACGGAGATTCTGGATGAGTTTGCTTGATGACTCATGTGGTAATGAAGTTGAGTCATGGAGTAATAATTTTTTATTTTGCCTTTGGAATAGGCAAGGATCCTCTTGGGGACAGTCGAGCCTTTCCGTCGGCCTTTCTTCTTTGTTGATGTCTTTTCTGGGTGGAAGGATGCTGATTGCAGCTCCAAGTGATTTATGTTTGACGACTCATGTGGTGGTGTTGAGTCAGGAAGTAATTTTTGCCTTTGAATAGGCAAGGATCCTCTTGAGGATGATGAAGCCTTTTCCATTGGCTTTTCTTCTCCTTTTTTATTGGTGTAGAAGGTTGATGGTTGGAACTAGTTTCTTTGAAGTTCCTTATTTTGCTGAAGATAATTTTGATTTTGCCTTTTTCTATCACGATTTAATTTTATCGTGAATTTTTGAAATCTGGCTTTTTAGTATATCATGTGTGCCTTTTATTTTATAGTTTTTGTACACATGGGCTTTTGAAATATGAAACAGAAATAACTACTTTTATTTATTACTGCTTTTTGTTTGGTACATTCAAGCCTTTTTTTTTCAAAATACTGAAAAAACTATAGAAAGACTACTCCTAGTCATCCGCCTCCGGACCGGAGTGAGCGAGATGGTACCGGCGAAGGGAAGCGGCGGAGTAGGCGGCGTTGGAACCTCGCCCGATTCCGGACCAAGCTTTCTATCCGGCGGTCC
Source organism: Sphenostylis stenocarpa (assembly GCA_963425845.1). NCBI lineage: Eukaryota > Viridiplantae > Streptophyta > Magnoliopsida > Fabales > Fabaceae > Sphenostylis > Sphenostylis stenocarpa. The sequence goes on along the minus strand of OY731406.1, from coordinate 31,948,192 downwards.
GTCCTATCTTGCCTAACGATCAACCGAATGAACTGGCGGCGTATGAACTGGAACTCTCCTTCCATGTATGCATGCTCCTCATCCAGGTGTCGGTACAAGCTGGGGAAATCTGAATCGCGTGACTGCTGCTGGGATTCGGAGGTAGTAGGGATGTCTTGCGGCGTATCGAAGTCGCGCATATCCCATGAAATCGAGATGATAGGGTTCAAGATGAACCCTATCCCTTGCCTGCCGAGGATGTTCATGTGTGTCGGCACTCCTCCGTTGATAGGCTCGGTTGGAGTTCAGCTGGGAGATCTTCCCCATCGAGTGCATCCCCAATACTCAGCCAAAGGGGTAAGGAGGGGAGCCACCATGATTGCTCCCGTTGGTCCCCGAGTACCGCATTCCTTTATGGCCTTCGAGAAAGCGTATCTCGGGTTGCACTTATGCCCTTGGTGCATACGAGTAGATGATGAAAAGGTCGGCCAGGTGTTACCTTCCTCCGGCTCTCCTTCCGGCCGTGTAGGGTCCCAGCCGAGTAGTTTGTGACATAAGCGGAGCGGAGGAGAGAAGGATGCCCCCTTCGGGTGTGTTGGCGAGGTTGTGAGCTCCAAGTGGTCTCTTTCCACATGCTAGTGGTGGTGAGAACAACAGGTTTTTCCATATATGCGGACCGATATTCCGGTGTTCTTGTATCCGCTCGTTGGCGAAAACCCATGATGACATTAAAGTCATCCGGAACAGTGGTCCGGTAGGCTCCATCCATCCAAGTAGGAGACGACTCGAGTTGGTGGCACTCCGGGAGTTGCGGATGGCATTTCCATCATGTTGACGGAGGCAAGAAATTCCATTGTGGCGGTGCGGTGGATCCGAGTAGGTAGCTCACGGAGCGTGAAAGTCCCATCCTATGTTGTGGATGAACTTTCTGACATCTTGCTCCCAGCCGAATGTAGCTGATATCTCGAAATCCAGCTGCAGCATAGGATACCAGGCAAATTGTTGGATATTTGCCAGACGTTGTTGATGTGCTTCTGCTAGCAACATGCTGGTGACAGGAGTTCTTCTACCAGTGGTCCTGGTGCGTTTTCTCCTGGATGATGCTTCTCCACGTTCCATTGTGAGCTTTACTCTCTTAGGAATGCTAAAAATGTATAGAGAAGGAGGAAAAGCAAGATAGGAAGCTTGGATTGAGGTACTGGAGCCAAAACCCGCGCCCCACCTATATAGGCCGCGCAAGGGAGTTTGGGACGGCCGTCTGGGTTGGGACAGTCGTCCCAACTGCAAAAATTACACATAGGCTAACCCCCACCTGGGACGTGCGTCCAAACTGAAATTTGGCACTTGGGACGGCCATCTGGACTTTGGGACGGCCGTCTCAAGCTTCTTAAGTGGATTTTTGAATTTTTTGAGTTAATTTTCGTGTTTTTTGATGAAATTGAAGATAGGATTCCCTTCATTTATGCTTTAATGCATGCAATGCTTCATGATATGCATTCTATGATCTATTTCAGTTAATATTTTGAAAGTTTTAATTGATGTGCTTTGACTTCGGGCACATTCTCGCTGTTGTGCCTTTACGTCATCTTGCTTCTTGGTCAACAAGCTAAGCTGTATAAGTATGCGGATATGGACCTTTCTTGATATGGCCGAAGAGCTTTCTTTCGTTCGTAGGGCAACTGCCATATCGATGCCCTCTTTCCTTTCCTTCGGGATTTCGACCTTCCTATTGATCACTATGTTACCACATTCCCCTTTATTACTTGAATGCTTTATAGTGAAATGGTCAAGAGAAGAGAAAGAAAAGGATTTACAACAAAGGTTTGTGTTTTAGAGGGATATTTTTTTTTATAATAGAGGTTTTTGTAAGAATGGCTAGCCAAGGTTGGTCGGTGTTTAGGCTAATTTAGATAAACGTTTCATTCTTATGATGTGGCGTCGTTGTTTACTGATTTATGGCGCCTTTTTGTGATCGATTAACTTCCCTAGGCCGCCCTTTCAGGTTTTCAGTCTAGGATGCCGTGCTTATGTCCTAACTTTTGTCTAGGTTTCCCTTTTTTGTATTTATTTTTAAGGAATACCTAGCGGACTTTTAATAACCCTAACTTTTGCCCAGGTTACCCTTTATTATTGTTCGGGTCTCCTGCCGGGTTTACCCTAACTTTTGTGCAGCCCCCTTTGTGGGTTTCCTGCCGGGTATTTTGCCCTTTTATTTTCTTGTCTCGACCTTTGACCTTGACGGGCTTTTCTTTTATATGCATATTCATTTTTTTTTTGCACAACATTGTCGAAACTTGATTTTGTCAAGATAGATTTCATTTGTGTTTCTAGTTAATCAATCATTTTTACTTTACTTTGTGGCGCTTTAATTGTTCGGACGCATTTGGAACAAAACGTTTTATCTAAACCTTGTTTATTAAAATGGGGTATAGATACATTTAGTAAGAAAAGAAGCAGATAGTAAGAATAGCATTCTTTTGTAATTTCAGGGAAATGTGTGCCCTAAAGATGCTCGGGGGTCGGGCATACCCCGAGGAGTGATCTCTAATAGTCACTAGGTTTACATCCCTTAGAATCAGAAGAAGGGCACCTAATGACTAACGCTACTGTCGCCACCGTCCCTTTCCGACGTCCAGAGGACGTCTCGAAACGTTTATGCGAGCGGTCGCGAAAAGATGGTTTAGACTCGCGTATTTGTTTTAAAAGGTTTTCGAAAAGAGGTTCTTATGGAGTCGCCACCAATGTTTTAACCTTAAACATTGGAAAAGGAAAAAATGTTGATTTTAAGAAAAACCGCACTTGGCCATTATAACCAGAGTTGGGTAAGGGAGTTAGTTACGTGTGGGGAAGGTGTTAGCACCCCACAACGCCCCTTTCGGGTTCCCTATGACAGATTAATTTATTTAAATAAAGACTACGAGAAATTACGCGATTACCCTATTTTATTACATAATATTAAATGGCTATCTACATGATTTTATTCTATGTTGCATGTATAAAATGATGAATAAAGCTAAATAAAGCAATAAAAGTGATATTAAAATAGCTATCTACATGATCCTATTCTACATGACATAATAAAGCTAAATAAAACAATAAAACAATAAATAAAACAATAAAAGAGAAGGGAATTGAAAAGAACCTCCGTAGCAAGCTTTATATTGAGAACCTCGAACCGTGAGGATGCGTTTTGGCAACCCCTCTCTCTACACGGACTCTCCTCACCAATACAAGATCGACCCCACTAAAAATTTAAAGAAGAATCGAATGCCGGAATATAATTCCTTAACCGATTGTTACCTATTTAAGGCAATCTGGAAAGATCATTCAAGAGAAAGAAAGAAATAGACAAGTGCTCTGAGTTTTAGAAAGTGTTTCGGAGCTCTCGGAGTGTCTGTGGTGTGAAAAAGTGGCAAATGAGCCTCCTATTTATAGTTTTTCGCAGCTGGCGCACTTTGGGACGGCCGTCCGGGTGGGACGGCCGTCCGGACTCGGGACAGCCGTCCCAAATGGCAAAATTACACAGGCTGGGACCCCCGGGAACCCGAGACGGCCGTCCCACATAATCGGGGCTCGGGACGGCCGTCTCGGACGCGTCCCAACTGGTCGGGACGGCGGCGTCCCAACTCGGACGCGTCCCAGCGGCAGGGCTGGGACGGCCGTCCCAACTGGGACGGCCGTCTCAACCTGTTCTGGCCAGTTTCGCGCATTTCGGGACTCCGGGAAGCTCTTCTTGCCTGTTTTGGACGTCAATTGATGCCGATATGTGTCTATTGAAGCTTTATCTTCATATGGAAAGTCTCCTTGGCTCTTATTTGTAATGCTAGACGAGCTTTATCTTGTTACGGGTGATCTCCTTTATCTTTATTTGAGAGGCCGGGCAAAATTAGGGGTCTACAGCTGCCCCCCCTTCACCTGCCTAGCTAATTGGTCGGCTGGATATGCCGACAAAATTAGTTGGTAGGGGAAGGAGTTAACCCTTTTGCCCGGTTATCCTTCGGATGCTGCTCCTTGCTGATCCTTCGGATGATAAATATTTTGTGTTGTTGTCTTCAGGATGCTTCCTTGCTAGGGAGGCTGATCCTTCAGTCGATATGTGTGAAGCTTCAGGATGCTCCTTTGATACGGTAGCTGACCCTTTGGCTAGTGAATGAAGATTTTTCCCTTAGGGTGCTCCTTTGATGCGGTAGCCGACCCTCGGATAATGAATGTGAACCTCAGGATGCTCCTTCGATGCGTAGGCCGATCCCGTGGTTGATGAGTATGAATTTTGTAGTTTTGGGATGCTCCTTCGATGTGGTGGCCGATCCTTCGGTGTACAGGATGCTCCTTTGGTGAGGTAGCCGATCCTTCGGTGTGCGGGATGCTCCTTTGGTGAGGTAGCCGATCCTTCGGTGTGCGGGATGCTCCTTTGGTGAGGTAGCCGATCCTTCGGTGTGCAGTGATGCTCCTTTGGTGAGGTAGCCGATCCTTCGGTGTGCGGGATGCTCCTTTGGAGAGGTAGCCGATCCTTCGGTGCGCAGGATGCTCCTTTTGTGAGGTAGCCGATCCTTTGGTGTGCGGGATGCTCCTTTGGAGAGGTAACCGATCCTTCGGTGTGCGAGGATGCTCCTTTGGTGAGGTAGCCGATCCTTCGGTGTGCGGGATGCTCCTTTGGAGAGGTAGCCGATCCTTCGGTGTGCAGGATGCTCCTTTGGTGAGGTAGCCGATCCTTCGGTGCGCAGGATGCTCCTTTGGTGAGGTAGCCGATCCTTTGGTGTGCAGGATGCTCCTTTGGAGAGGTAGCCGATCCTTCGGTTTGCAGGATGCTCCTTTGGTGAGGTAGCCGATCCTTCGTTTTGCGAGGATGCTCCTTTGGAGAGGTAGCCGATCCTTCGGATGATGAATAGTTTTGATAGGTACCAACCCCTATCTCGGTTTGATGAGAATGAACCCTCATCCGATTCGAACCTTCTTTTGTAAGGCTCTTGTGAGTACAAACCCCCACCCGGTTTGAGTCTGTATTTGCTAGATTTTTGTGGGTACTTTCCCCCACTATGTTTGAGTTCGCGTTTGCTAAACTCTCTGACGAGCCTCGTTTTGCAAGGCTCTTAGGATTCTCTTTTTGGCGGTCAATCTTTTGATGAGTACAAACCCTCACCCGGTTTTTGGATGTGTTGGCGGCTTATTGTCTCTGATCATGCGCCTCTGGGGAGTAATTGATTTTTCTTTTTGACTTTTCTGTTTTAGTCATCTGGTTTTACCAGGGATTGCTGTATTTTGGCTTTTCTTGTTAACCATCCGGTATTGGCCGGGGATTCTGTCGATTGCCTCTTTTTAGGCGGGAATCCTTTGGGGATTTTGAATTCTCTCATTGATTGTGCCTCTTGATTAGGCGAAGATCCACTTGGGGATTTTGTTGTGCCTCTTGATTAGGTGGGAATCCATTGGGGATTTGTTGATTTTTGATTGTGCCTCTTGATTAGGCGGGTGCTTCGATAGTGGTGAAGGCTTTTTACTTGTTGTTCGCCTCTGAATAGGCTCGATGTTCTACTTGAGGATATTTGTTCTTGATAATACCTCTGAGTAGGTAGATGTTTCTTGAAAGCTTTGCTTGTATTACCTCTTATAGGTTGATTTCCCGTTTCTTGGGGATATCGGCTCTTTGCTTGTTTCGAGTGAGCATAGGCATTCTTGGGAGTGAAGGTTTTGTACTTCGCTGGGGATATTCATATTGGGTGCTTAACTCCTTGTGGATTTGTAATTTGTAATTTTTCTTTGCGGTTAGGCTGATCTGGGAGAAAATTTTCTTTTTGGTGATCCACCGGGGGTTGATTTGCCTTCCTGTGGATGGAATTTTCTCATTTTCTTCTTTTATAGATTTTTCTTGATGTGCTCTTCTTGGGGATTTTTCTTTCGGCTTTTTCTTGCAGTGGCCTTTGTTAGAGGATGAAAGGCTTTTCTCTTCCTTCTTTTTGTTGCCCCCGAGTGATGTAGGGGATTTTGACTCTGCTTTTTTTTTTTTTTTTTTTTTTATGGACTCCTTGAGGCGGCGACTCTCTAATGAGTGTGCTTGATGACTCACGCAGTGATGTCTTCGAGTCGTGAGGTAATCTTTTTGTCTTGCCTCTAGAGTAGACAAGGATCCTCTTGAGGATAATTGAGCCTTTCCGTTAGCTTTTCTGTTTTGATGACTTCCTTCTTTTGGATGGAAAGATGTTGATTGAGGCTTCAAATGATTATGGTCAACGACTCATATGATGATGAGGATGAGTCATGAAGTAATTTTTGCTTTGCCTCCGGAGTAGGCAAGGGTCTCGCTTGGGGATCATCAAGTCTTTCCGTTGGCTCTTTTCCGTTTTTGATGTACCTTCTTTTATTGTTGTAGATGGTTGGAGCTAGTCTCTTTGAAGCTCCTTATTCTCGCGAAATGGTTTTTGGTTTTGTCTTTTGCGATTTTGATTTTCATATGGAGACTAGATTCTGGCGCCTCCTGTTTTCAATCACGAGTATGGAGACTAGCCTCCTTATATGCATGTTTAATATTCTTGTTTGAAGAAAATTATTTTTTTTTAATTTTGACAAAGTCGTATTATGCAACTATTTTGTGTGTGGATGTCCTAAATGCAATCTAATGTTTATTTATTTTTGATGCATTTAGAAAGTAACTGGCCTTCTCCTGTTGGCTTCTCATGAATACGCCGATGGGCTCCTATCTATGATCATGATGATGGGCTTCTCTTTTTATCCATCTCTTGTTTTTAGCCCTATCTTTTGCCTAGATTGCCCTTTACGGGTTTTCAATCTAGCGGGCTGCCTTAATTTTTGCCTAGAATATCTTAGGGGGCTTCCGATCTAGCAGGCTACCCTAGTTTTTACCTAAGAAAAAGTCTTTGCGCATATTTATGATTTATCAATAAAGAGGCATTTCCATAATATTTGGTCAAGAGAAAGGAAATGAAAGGGAATTTTATTGATAAATGAGCAAAAGTTTTATTTCTTTTATAGAAGGATTTCAAAAGGTATTTAGAAGAATGGGTGGTCAGGGTTGGCTGTACTGTTTAGGCTTATACAGTCATGTCTATGATATTTGCTCCCTGGTTCTCCTAATTGCTTCAGTTGAGATGCCTGAGCTCAGAGTGAAGATCATGCAGACTGCTTGCTTCTGGAAGAATGCTACCTTAGCCGCCTTTCGGTTTTCGACTAAAGTAACCATTGCTCTTAGTTAGTTTTTTTTTATATACTTTTATTTTTTACCTCTTCTTTTTGCCTAGGACGTATCCTAGCGAGGAATATGGACCCTATCTTTTGCCCAAGAATGTCCTTTGCGGATTTTCATTCCTGACGGTCTTGAGCAATGTCTTCAAGCATAATACTTCTTCATCGTACCGGAGTTGATTAGGTGTCACAGCTTCTTTTCCATCCATACTAACGAGGATAAGAGCCCCTTCCGAGAAAGCTCATTTGACCACAAGGGGTCCTTCATAGTTCACTCGCCCATTTTCCAATTTTATTATTCTGGACTCGGAAGCAACTTATTTACCATTAAGTCCTTCTTATGGTAAATATGAGGGTTGACCTTTTTGTAAGCCTTTTTTCTTTTCCTTTGATAGGCTTGTCCATGACATATCATATTCAGCTGTTCTTCTTCAATAAGGTTTAGCTGGTCATATCGGCTTTGAACCCATTCAGCTTTCGTTAAGTTGAATTCCATCATCATGTGCTTTTGTCAACATGATTAGCTGTACTCGATTTTCCGTCTCTGATCTTTGCTGTAACCGAAGAGTAATTCTTTTGAATGTAGAGCAATTGTCATGTCAATGCCCCTCTTCCTTTCCTTAGGGATTTCAATCCTCCTATTGATCACTATATTTCCACATTTCCCAGTCAATTACTTGAATGCTTTACAATGAATGGTCAAGAGAAGAGAAAGAAAAGGGATTTATTGCAAAGGCTTGTGTTTTAGTGGGATTTTTTTTGAAATAATAGTTTTTGTAAGAATGGCTAGCCAAGGTTGGTCGGTGTTTAGGCTAGTTTAAACAAACGTTTTGTTTTAATGATGTGGCGTCATCAACTGCCTATTTGTGACTGATCAACTTTCCTAGTCTGCCTAGGATTTTGCCCTTTTATCTTTTTGTCTTGGTCTTTGACCTTGATGGGCTTCTTTTAATAATAATTTCTTTTCTCAAACATTGTCGAAACACGATTTTCTTATTTGTGTCTCTAGCTAATCAATCATGTTAACTTTGGCTTCATTTTGTCTATGGCATTTTGACGCATTTTGGAACAAAACGTTTGTCTAAACATTGGTTATTTAATGGGGTATAGAAATGTTTAGCTAGAAGAGAAGCAGATAGTAAGAATAGCATTCTTTTGTAATTCAAAGGGAAATGCGTGCCCTAAAGATGCTCGGGGGTTCGGGCCTACCACGAGGAGTGATCTCTAACAGTCATTGGGTTTACGTCCCTTAAAATCGGAAGAAGGACATCTAATGACTAATGCTACCCTTGATGCTAATATCCCTCCTTTTCGGAAGATCGTCTTTTTAAGGTACGGAGGGGAGACTTCCCTTTTCATCGTATAACTTGTTCTTTTGTAGGGTTGTTCTTTAAAGGGTTATCCTTAAAATCTGGTGGCTCTCTTATTCCTTGAGCATCCTTTCCAAGCCCTCGTCCTGGGCTATATCCATTGAGCTTATTTTTTCAATAGTCTTTGCATGTCCGGGGAAATGGTCCCCTCCTCACCGTCCGACTTAGTCCATTCGCCTTCGGCTTTTAGATCCCGCAGAGAGTTTTCAATCACGGACATGACTGTTTATATGGTATATATTTGGGTGTAGATGTTATTCAATTATTTTGGAATGAGAGAGAAAAGAATGAGAAGCATATGAATATTATGAAAATGCCTCATTGTATTGATGAAAAGAGAAATATATATAAAGCCCACTTTAATCAGAAATCTCGTGATCAAGGGCGAGGATCACGAGAGATACATCGGAAGCTTGAATTATTTCTTTATGTTTATTGCAAAAAATGGTAAAAATGATGAGCCCTAATCTGCTGGTCTCCCTTATCCCGTCTTTTACTCGGGCTTCGATAAGGGTTGGTCGTCCACCTTTGGAGTAGATGCGTCAAAGGTAATCCATCCCGCATTCAACAATTCTTGAACCCTATATTTTAAGTTGATGCAATCTTCCACAGTAATGCCCAGGAGCGCCTGAGTGGTAATCACATTTTTCGTTGAGCTTGTACCAACCGGGTAAGGTGGATCTTTCTTCTTTGGAGGGATACGTGTTAGGAGCTTGGCCTCTAACAGTTTTGGCAACAGGACTCCCATAAGAGGTTGGAATGGGGGTAAATTTCTTCTCTTGTCTGCGTGATTGCCCAGCTGGTGGTGAAGAGGGAGAAGGAGTAGCAAGGTTGATGGCATTTACGCTTCCTTCCTTCTTCTGGCCAAAACCTTTTTTAACGTCAGGAGTAGAGGAATTAGAGGAAGTATGTTGTGCAATTCTTCCGCTTTTAGACCTTGCTCTACTCTTTCTCCTATAGTGACCACATCCGCAAAGAGTGTTGATGTGTTCCCTATCATTTTGTCATAATAGGGACCAGTCGGAGAATTGATGAACATGGACGTAGTTTCCTTGTCTGGATAGAGGAGGTTCCACTTGTGCTGCCAATTCCCTCCATCTTTGAGCATATGCTTTAAAAGATTCATCGTTTTTCTTGCTTAGTAGTTGTAGATCTACTCTTTCAGGGGTCAGATCGATATTGTATTTATAACGACGAAGAAACGCATCTCGCCATATGTCTCCAGGTTTGGATTTGCCCTCCTTCCAGCTTGCATATACCAGTTTAAGGCCGATTCAGCCAGTGCTCTCCTGAAAGCAGTGGATCAAGAGTTTTTCATTATCAAGCATGTGCAGCCATCTTACTGCAAGTACATTGTAAGATGGCTTCTTGGGCAGGTTGTTCCCATGTATTTTGGGAAGTCCGGAGTTTTGAACTTGTTAGGGAATTGGATGTTTTTGACGAGGCACATATCAGCCGCCTCTTTAACATCAAAATTATGCCCCTCCATGGCTCTCAATCGCTCTTCAAGGGCAGTCACTCGTTGTTTTGATACTTCTGGTGCATGAATATGCACTCGCCCTTGTATCAGATTGATCGTGCTCATTTTGAGGTTCCTCTTCTTCTTCCTGGTGAGAGGCTTGTCCATTCCGAGGACCCTCTCGATGAAGATTCTGTTGATGCATCATTTCTAACATTTGAGCCATTTGTTCTTTCAACGTAGTAAGCTCAGCTGTGAACTTTCGGTTTTGTTCTTCTAGTTGTTCCATCTTCTTAGCCTTTTGAGCACGAGTGAGGACTGGCGGAAGACCAGCCACCTTCTAAATGATTTTAAAGATTTTTATTATTATTCTTTTTTTATTATGAATGATCAATGTGGGATAGATATGCCTTAGACAATAGTTTTGGTATCTTCTCAAAAGCCTATGTTTTAAGGAATACCATACCCACTTCAAGTGTGATGGTTCCCTTTTTCAAAGGTTGCCAACATACCTTAGCGCACTCATCTCTTCTAGGAAGGTGATAAACGCACTTGGGTCTCTTTCGTTATTGTCTAAGGATATCTAATGCATCCTAGAATAAATGTGCTTTATGCATGCAGTACAAAAATATTTTTTATGACAGCAGATATTGAAAGTGGCATAACTTTTGACTGGGTTGTCCGATTTGGACGCACAGCATGTCAAAACGAAGAGAAAAGGGTGAAGAACCAAGCTGCAAATGCCGAAGGCAATTTGGCCCAGTAATTTTCCCAAAAAACGTCTCTAAGACCCATTTTTTGAAGGTTTATTAAAATGATGCATATTTTTCTTAGTGCATTTGTTTTCTCTCTTAGTTTTACCACTTATTGGATGATATGGTATGAATGATACGACTTTGCCAAGAATTTTGTAAAAAGGTATTTTTATTTCTTTAACTTGTTTTTATATTTTTTTTATGACCCTTTAGGGTTTTTTCATTATTTTATGATTTTTAGGGTTTTTCACTTTTTTATGATTTTTAGGGTTTTTCATTTTTTTGTCTGTTATATGATTACCCTATGCTAATGCATCAATACAAATGCAGCAAACGTATGCACACACAATTCATGCATCCACGAGCAGAGCCACGCTTATTTAATCACGAGGTAGGGTTTTCCTGCAGAAACGTGCTTGGTTTAGGTGGTTCTAACTGTTCTCACCAGGCCAAAGGTCCCCAAGGTGCCCCCATTATAGGGACCTCTCAATCTCTCAATCCTCGGGTCATGCACGGAACTTCGTGGCGACACCCTTAGACCAAAAGAAGAGAGTTATCACCTTGAGTTGGTGGTTTTCCGACAACGGCAGTAGCCCCGTGTGCCAACTAACCGATCGTATCTCGCCACCCACTCCCTATAGATATTCACTCTTGCCCCCGGTATAGAGGGACTGTTGTGTGCAAGGGTTCTTGTGTGCAATTTATATTTCAAACAATTGCGAAATAATCATACAGCAGCTTATTAAAGCCATATAATAAAAACATACGTAAGGGTAAAGGCGTAATTTCAAATTTTTACTTAGTTTGAATTTATCTCGTCACTAAATGGGATCAACTCTCTAGCTTCCCAGTGGAGTCGCCATCCGTCGCCGTCGTCCTTTCCGACGTCCGGAGGACGTCTCGAAACGTTTATGCGAGCGGTCGCGAAAAGATGGTTTAGACTCGCGTATTTGTTTTAAAAGGTTTTCGAAAAGAGGTTCTTATGGAGTCGCCACCAATGTTTTAACCTTAAACATTGGAAAAGGAAAAAATGTTGATTTTAAGAAAAACCGCACTTGGCCATTATAACCGTAGTTGGGTAAGGGAGTTAGTTACGTGTGGGGAAGGTGTTAGCACCCCACAACGCCCCTTTCGGGTTCCCTATGACAGATTAATTTATTTAAATAAAGACTACGAGAAATTACGCGATTACCCTATTTTATTACATAATATTAAATGGCTATCTACATGATTTTATTCTATGTTGCATGTATAAAATGATGAATAAAGCTAAATAAAGCAATAAAAGAGATATTAAAATAGCTATCTACATGATCCTATTCTACATGACATAATAAAGCTAAATAAAACAATAAAACAATAAATAAAACAATAAAAGAGAAGGGAATTGAAAAGAACCTCCGTAGCAAGCTTTATATTGAGAACCTCGAACCGTGAGGATGCGTTTTGGCAACCCCTCTCTCTACACAGACTCTCCTCACCAATACAAGATCGACCCCACTAAAAATTTAAAGAAGAATCGAATGCCGGAATATAATTCCTTAACCGATTGTTACCTATTTAAGGCAATCGGAAAGATCATTCAAGAGAAAGAAAGAAATAGACAAGTGCTCCGAGTTTTAGAAAGTGTTTCGTAGCTCTCGGAGTGTCTCGTGGTGTGAAAAAGTGGCAAATGAGCCTCCTATTTATAGTTTTTCGCAGCTCGGCGCACTTTGGGACGGCCGTCCGGGGTGGGACGGCCGCTCGGACCGGGACAGCCCGTCCCAAATGGCAAAATTACACGGCCGGGACCCCCGGGAACCCGAGACGGCCGTCCCACATAACTCGGGGCTCGGGACGGCCGTCCCAACTTCGGGACGCGCGTCCCAACCGGCTGGGCAGGTTGGGACGGCCGTCCCAACCGGGACGGCCGTCTCAACCTCGCTTCCGCCGTTCGCGCGTTTCGGGACTCCGGAAGCTCTTCTTGCCTGTTTTGGACGTCAATTGATGCCGATATGTGTCTATTGAAGCTTTATCTTCATATGGGAAGTCTCCTTGGCTCTTATTTGTAATGCTAGACGAGCTTTATCTTGTTACGGGTGATCTCCTTTATCTTTATTTGAGAGGCCGGGCAAAATTAGGGGTCTACAGCTACCCTTTGCGCTAATACCCCTCCTCTTTGGAATATCGTCTTCGAGGGGTAAGACTTCCCTGCTTTCCGTATAGTTTGATCTTTTGTAGGGTCGTACCCTAAACCATACTTTAGCGGATTATCCTTGAAATCTGGTGGCTCTCTTATCCCTTGAGCATTCTTTCCGAGCCCCTGTCCTGGGCGATATCCATATTTTTTCATCATATGGGCCACCTTCATATTACCAGGGAGTCTTTCTATGTTGGCAATTTCGAGTGCTTGAAAAGACGTTTCAAGAGCTTCTTCAGCCGCATCCACATATGGTTGGACAGACGGTTTGCTAATCAGAAAGTCTTCTTCAGCTTGAACTGTGACGAGTTTATCATTTATCACAAACTTGACTTTCTGGTGGAGCGTTGAAGGTATTGCCTTAGCGCTATGAATCCAAGGTCTACCAAGGAGACACCTGTATGCTGGCGTGATGTCCATCACGTGGAAGTCTATGTTGAAGATAGTAGGGCCAATTTGGATTGGTAGACTGATCTCTCCTACTACTTCTCGTCTTGATCCGTCAAAGGCTCGAACAACTGTATTACTCAGGCGCATGTGGGTTCCTTGCACTGTTATCTTGTCGAGTGTACTTTTAGGCATAACATTTAAGGATGACCCATTATCCACAAGAACTTTGGAAATGAGATATTCCTTGCATTTGACAGAAATATGCAAGGGCTTATTATGATTTGACCCTTCCAAAGGGAATTCTTCATTGGTGAAGGTAAGGTGATTATCGGCTGTAATATTACCAATAATTCCTTCAAACTTGACTTGGGATATTTCATGCGGAACAATTAACGGTGTTTGTTTGTTATTATCTTCGGGTTTATTGACCGTCGTAGAGATTTTGATGACGAAAGGCTTCTTTTCCATTTTTCTGATTTGTGGAAAGCACATCAGTTAATCCTTTCTTTTTATTATTTTTATTATTAAAACGAGGAGGGATATGTGAATGTATGCAACTTATGAATGCAATAGACAATTTAAGGAGAAAAAAAATCCTTTTATTAGAAAGTGTATATCCTTTTATACAATGCTTTGAAGCAAGTGTTGACAAAAGCGAAAAAGCTTGAAGAATCCTATAGGTAAATTAGGCTTTCTTCGTAATTCGTCTTCAGTTGTTATCACGTGATTTCTGAGCGTCTTGATTTGCTTAGATACCGCCCGGCTCATATCTTCACTATATCGACGAGCCTCTTTTATCTTCTCTTCTTGATGAACGATCAAGGCATGCTGCTGATCAGACCTCTCTATTATTCGGTCTCTTTCAAGAAGTAATTGACCATACTAAGCTAATCCATCTTTTTCTTTCTCATGTAGCTCCTCTAGGTCTACTCTGTATTTTTCAGCGGTTTCCCACCACTTCTGTGCTTCTGGCCGAGTATTTGCTAGGTCATCTTGTATTAACTTGATCGTTCTTGCTTGTTCCGCAAGCGTGCTCTCAAGATGTGCTATTTCGTCATTCATGTCCCGAACGTGACTATCTCGCTCAAGTCTCGGAATCTTCAATGCTTGTTTAGTATCTTCCCGATAGTCAAGCACAATCATTCTTAAGACGCTCTATTTCGTGGTCCTTCTTTCTACATTGCCTTTTTAGACCATCTATTATAAGGGTTGATTCTTGCTCTTTTTCTTCAAAAGCCCTTAGCTGAGCTTCCATGACTTCAACCCTCTTGTTTAAGGCATTGACCTGCAATTGTAGCTCTTCACTGACTAACGTTTTAGTGAATGCAGCAGATGGTTGGGGTATCCCTTTATTTTTCCTCCATTCTTCATATTCATGGGATGTAGATACCTGAACCTTTCCGAGTTCTTTATCTCCCATGTAGATTGGTCTTTCCCATGCTTTCCGGACAACAGATACTTCTTCAAAGCTATGGGAATAATGGCATAGACTCAGCCCTCTGAGCTCTTCCTGAGTTGGCGCGGTCTGGGTTCTCATAAGTTGTCTCATAGCCATCTTAGGAGAGTAGGCTATACAACCTCTGAGACCTAGAGGTGGTATGCTCAGGTAATCTCCGCATCGTACGAGAATATAACCGGGTCGGAACCAAGGGCAAACCCATGATACATGCTCTATGTTCCAGTTTTCTAACTCGGTTTTCCACTCTAAGGCTTGACGATGTTGAAGAGGGATTTTTGAAAAACTCCTTAGAGGATCAGGAAATACGCCCATGTGGCTTGAAGCGTAGAAATGAGTGACGCCCCATACGTATAGCAACGAAGTGCAGCATCTATGTGTTTTCCCCTGTTTCCGTAGGCAAAAATCTACGGAAGCGGTGGTGTCAGCGAGGATTGCAGGTATAGGACTCTTTGAGTACACATCCCGTGCAAAAAATGCATCTATTGCAACGATGATCCACAATGTTCACATGAAATGGGAATAATATGATTCCAAACATTGCCAATGCTAGAGTTTTGTTGAATGTAGACCAATCTTTCTTTTCAGCCAGAGAAACTAAGTGGTCTTCTATTACAGCCATTTTCCAACCTCTAATATTCCCTTTTCCCTCTAGGGTGGATTGATGAGGAGGCAGTCGTATGATAGTAGCAACCTTACTCACGGCTACGTATACTCCCGAGCAAACATAGACCCCAACTGACTGAGGCCATCTGACCATGACTTCATATTCTTCTAAGGTTGGTACCAAGTCAAACTGCGAGAACTCAAAGCAATGTAGATTGGGACTCCAGAAGTGGACCAATGCTCTAACAAATATTGGATCAATACTGATCTTCAAGAGGTCAAGAATTCTTCCATAAGATTTCTCAAAACTAGCGCAGACCTCTGGCGGCATATATGTACACAACTGCCTTAAGTTCTCTACACGGCATAGAAGGATCTCCACTTTCTTTAACTGTCTATTACCGGATCCCTCCATTATCTAGCAAAAGTGAAAATGCATGATATGAGGATGAATTTTTGTAAATGCATGTATGCAAGTACTGGGTTTATCATGTTTTATTCCTAATATGATGCATGATAGTACTGGGTTTTTCTTGAAAGGAAAGCTTATCTATATGAATGTTTATGGATTTTAATGAAGAGAGTCCTATTTTCTTCTCTTTATTTTTATGAGCAACGAATGGTATGAATTATAGGACTTTTATTCAAAAACTTTTATTTTTGTAACAGAGATATTTTCATGACTTTGATTTGTTTTTATATTTTTTATGACCCTTTATCTCTTCCGCTCTGGCCAACGTGGCTACTTAGCTTACAAAGAACCTGAAACCAGGCTAGCTTAACTGAAGACTGTCCGAGATAAAGGTCTTTTATCTTATCACTTTTTGTGATTTTTAGGGTTTTTCATTTTTTTTTGTTTGTTGTATGATTACCCTATGCTAATGCATCAATACAAATGCAGCAAACGTATGCACACACAATTCATACATCCACGAGCAAAGCCACACCTATTTAATCACGAGGTAGGGTTTTCCTGCAGAAACGTGCTTGGTTTAGGCGGTTCTAACTGTTCTCACCAAGGCCAAAGGTCCCCAAGGTGCCCCCATTATAGGGACCTCTCAATCTCTCAGTCCTCGGATCATGCACGGAACTCCGTGGCGACAACCTTGGACCAAAAGAAGAGAGTTATCACCTTGAGTTGGTGGTTTCCGACAACGGTTGTAGCCCGTGTGCCAACAAGCCGGTCGTATCTGCCACCCACTCCCTATAGGTATTCACTCTTGCCCCCGGGTATAGAGGGACTGTTGTGTGCAAGGGTTTTGTGTGCAATTTATATTTCAAACAATTTGCAAAAGTAATCATACAGCAGTTATTAAAGCCATACAATAAAAATACAGAAAAGGGTAAAGGCGTAATTTCAAATCTTTACTCAGTTTGAATTTATCCGTCACTAAATGGGATCAACTCTCTAGCTTCCCCAGCGGAGTCGCCATCTGTCGCCGCCGTCCGTTCCGACATCCTGGGACGTCTCGAACATTAATGCGAGCGGTCGCGAAAAGATGGTTGAGACTCGCGTTTTTGTTAAAAATATGTTCATTGCTTCGGAGGCGTTCAACACTGAACTATCCTCTAATAGAAGCAAGGTTTTCGAAAAGGGTTCTTTTGGAGTCGCCACCAATGTTTTGACCATAAACATTGGAAAAGGAGAAAAAGGCATTGATTTTAATAAAAACCAAACTTGGCCATTAAAACCAGAGTCGATAAGGGAGTTAGTTACGTGTGGGGAAGGTATTAGCACCCCACAACGCCCCTTTCGGGTTCCCTATGACGGATTAATTCATTTAAGTAAGGATTACGAGAAATTACGCTATTACCCTCTTTTATTCATACAATATTTAAATATGGCTATCTACATGATTTTATCTACATTGCATACAAAAAGCAATAAATAAAGCAGTAAAAGAGAAGAGAATTGAGAAGAACCTTCGAAGCAAGCTTTATATTATAAGTCTTTTACAAAGAGGATGCTTTTCGGCAATCATTCGCTCTACAATGACTCTCCTCTCGAAAATAATATCGACTCGACTAAACTTTTACTGAAGAATCGAATGCCAGAATACAAATTCCTTAACTGATTGTTACCTATTAAAGGCAATCAGAAAGATCATTCGAAGGAGGGAGAGAAGAAGACAAGTCTTGGAGTTGTCTGGGGTGTGGAGAATGACCTAAGGGCCTCCTATTTATAGCCTTTTTTCGCCTGGAACTTTGGGATGGCCGTCTGGGTTGGGACGGTCGTCCCAACTGCAAAATTTGCACTGAGTCAGGTTGGGACGGCCAGTTGTGTTTGGGACGGCCGTCCCAGTTGAATTTTTTGTTCTTGACTCCACCCCTTGGAAGTGTGGGACGGCCAGTGTCATTTGGGACGGCCGTCTCGACTGTCCTAAGTTTTTTGGGACGGCCGTCCCAACTTTGGGACAACTGTCTCGACCTGTTTTCAGCAGCTCTTGTGTTTTGGGACCCCCGGGAAGCTTTCTTTGCTATTTTCGGACGTAGATTGATGCCGATATATGTCCGTTGAAGCTTTATCTTCGTGTAGGAAGTCTTCTTGATCCTTGTTGAGATGCCGAGCGAGCTTTATCTTTGTGTAGGAAGTCTCCTTAGTCTTTATTGTATGGATGGGTGAACTCCGTCTTGTTGCGGGAGGTCTTTCTCATTTTTGATATGAAGCCGGGTGAACTTTATCTTTGTGTGAAGTCTGCCTAGCTTTTATTGAGAGGCCGGGCAAAATTAGGGGTCTACATGAGGTTTTCGAAAAGGGTTCTAGAGTTGTCACCAATGTTTTATCCATAAACATTGGCAAAGGAAGAAAAAGAAGGCGGTTGTTTAGAAAAACCAACTTTGGCCATTATAACCAGAGTTGGATAAGATTGTTAGTTACGTGTAGGGAAGGTATTAGCTTCCCTACGATCCCCTTTCGATTTCCCTATGATGGACTGTTTATTTTATAAATAAAAAACTCTAAATTTATGCTTTTACCCTTATTTATTCATTTACAGAATTTAAAATGTTGACTACATGGCCCTAACAGCTAATGCACAGATAGATGTAATAAGAAAGCGGTAAAAGAAGATAAAAAGTGTAGGAACCTTCAAAGCAAGCTTTTGTATTAATATTCTTGGTAAAGAAAGGCGCTTTTTGGTAACCTCCACGCTCTACAATACTGATCGCTCTTTCTCGCAACACTACGGGACGCTTACAAAAAATAATAAGAAACTCCAGAAATGCTTCGAAGGGATCCTAGGAGAAGAATTTGAGAAAGTTGCAGAAGGGAAAGTTCTTCTGTGGTGTGAAAAGGATGAGGTTGCCCCCCTCCTTTTATAGAAATTTGCACTTGTCAGGTTGGGACCGTCGTCTCGCCAAACGAGATGGCGGTCTCGCCATTGGCGATTGGCGAGATGGCAGTCTCGCCATTGGCAAGTGGCGAGACAGCGGTCTCGGCCCTTTAGGTTGAATTTCTTATTTTTCCCATACAAAAAAACCTTCCTATTCTAACATGGGGCCTATTGATCTATCCTAGGGACCTTCTAGGCCTTGCCCATCTTCGAATGGAAGTCTTCTGCTCTTTATTTTGAGGCCGGGCAAGATTTGGGGTCTACAACTACCCCCATTCACCTGACTAGCCGACTGTTGGCTCAACATGCCAAAAAGATCGGCTGAAGGGTGAAGGAGTGAACCCTCTTGCCCGACTGTCCTTCGGATGCTTCTTCTTGCAGTAGCCAACCCTCTAGACGAAAAAATATGTGTGTGTGTGCCTCTGGGATGCTCCTTCTTGCAGTAGCCGACCCCTTTGGACGAAAAAGGTGTGAACCTCCGGGATGCTCCTTCTTGCGGTAGCCGACCCCATTAGTTGACATGTGGTAGAACCTCAAGATACTCCTTCTTGCAGTAGCCGACCCTCGGTTGATGAGTATGAACCCCCATCCAATTGCTTGTAGCTTTGGGATGCTCCTTCTTACGGTAGCCAACCCCTCAGCTGACAAGTGGTAAAACCTCAGGATGCTCCTTCTTGCGGTAGCCGACCCCACAATTAATGAGTATAAACCCCCATCCAGTTCGTTGAGTTTGCAGTCCACCATTGTAGGACTGGATGAGTATAAACCCCTCATTTGGCTGGTAGAGTTTGCAATCCACCATTGTAGGACTGGATGAGTATGAACCCCTCATCTGGCTGGTATGGTTTGCAGTCCACTATTTGTTGAACATACAAGGACTTGATGTTGAACTTACATGGACATTAAGCTTGTTGATTTTGATGATGATTCAAGAACAAAGAAACTTAGAGTGTTGAAGACTTGTATTGTTGTGTAATAACTCTATTTTGATGAGTTTGAGTCTGTAATATTAGAGTCTAAGATAGCCGGTACATAATCTACTCTTTAGAAGCTTCAAAAGCTCATATTTATCAAAAAGCCTCGGGTTTACTCGATTAAATCACCAGATAATCGATTATTACAGTGAGAAAAACCATTTTTTGTATCTGTTCACTGTAATAATCGATTAACACATCTATTAATCGATTAACAGGCCTATTAATCGATTAACAGGGCACTTAATCGATTAAAACAGAGAGTTTTGGGGTTCTGTTGATTTTGGCTCTGTAATAATCGATTAACACTTCATTTAATCAATAATTTCAGTCAGATTTTGATTTTCAACTTCAAATTAAACCTATTTTCGAAAACCCTAATCCCAATACTCCTAGTTCCGAAAATCCCCAATTCCCAAACCCTAATTCATCTACTTAAGGTACTCTAAGGCTCTCAGAAAATAGAACAACCTTTTTCAAAACAAAAGTTAAGTGTTGTGAGTGCCAGAGAACTGTTTGTTGGAGGAAAAAAGTGGCTTTTGGAACCTGGTGTGGGCTAGAAGCGATAAGAATCACTAAGTGGAGTTCTTAGTGAATTGTGTGTTGTGCCGTCTCTAGGGAAAGTTGTTCTTCATCTCTTGTGGGTTTCAAGAGAGGTGTTTTCTTTACTTTATTTGTTTAATTGTTATTTGTTTGTAACAACTTTGATTATAGTGACAGCGTTAATCCTCTGTTTGAGTGATTAGCAACTGGATGTAGGGTCTTTTGATCCGAACCAGTATAAATCTCCTGTGTAAGACTCTATCTCTATTCTATTTACGTTTACAAAGTATTTTAATCGGTAAAATTTGGGGAAAAATTTTAAAACCTAATTTTTGTTAAGAAACCAATTCACCCCCCCTCTTGGTTTTTGTCCGACAACGCGAACATTCCGCTGCGCGATTCTAACAAGTGCTATCAGAGCTTGCTTTGATAGTCATTCAATCTTTTTGAAAATGGCCGGACAAAATCAAACTTTTGCCAAAGGTGCATCTATCAACAGACCCCACTTTTTGCGGGTCAAAATTATCCTTTCTGGAAAGTAAGAATGCAAATTTTTTTAGAGTCTGTTGATAGCGGCATTTGGGACGCTATTTTAAACGGTCCCTATATTCCTAAAGTTACAGAGAACGGTGTAGACGTTCCTAAACCTTTTTCTAGATGGACAGTAGAGGAAAATAGAAAAGCTCAATTTGATGTTAGGGCTAGAAATATTATTTCATCTGCTTTAACCCTCTACGAGTTTTACAGGATCTATGTTTGTAAAAGTGCTCAGGAGATGTGGCAAATGCTAAGAGTGACCCACGAAGGTACCGATGACGTTAAGAGAGCACGAAAAAATTCCCTAATCCAAGAATACGACCGGATGCAACAAGGCGAAATGATATTTGACGTTCAAAAGCGCTTCACTCATATTGTGAACTATCTCACCGGATTAGGTAAAATCTTTGACGTTGATGAATTTGTTAGAAAAGTAGGCTGAGATCAAGAGGGGGGGTGAATTTATCTTTGAAAGATTTTCGCAATTAACAGATTATCTATTTGTAAAAATAAGATTTCAGATCTGTTCTTGAATCACAAAGTAAGCAATCAAAAAATAAACGCAGCAACAGAATTAAAGAAGAGAAAGGTTTAGAAAGATATCACCGATGTTTATACTGGTTCACCCAATACCAGGGCTACGTCCAGTCTCTAGCCAAATTACAGCTGGGTTCCACTAGATCAAATGTTTTACAGATTACAATCTTACACTTAATCTACCACAAGAACCACAATTCCAGTTCCTGCACCTAACCTTTCACCAAGAACCAAATTCTAGTTCTTGACAACCTCTACAACCAAATTTCAGCTGCAGAGAAACCAGTGCGCACAATTCCAGGCACCAAACAATACTGTAAAAGAATGAAAAGAATTGAAAAGAAGAAACTAGAATGCTCAAACCAGTTTTATGCAATTCTGCAGTAAGTGTTTCTTCTCCAAAAGAAAGCAATTTGCCTCAAGAAAGAATTTCAAAGAACTTCACAAAAACTAGCGCGAATCTTTCTTGAAAGAGTATTAAAGTAACCTTTCACCAAGAACCAAATTCCAGTTCTTGACAACCTCTACAACCAAATTCCAGCTGCAGAGAAACCAGTGCCCACAATTCCAGGCACCAACACCTAACCTTTCACCAATAACCAAATTCCAGCTGCAGAGAAACCAGTGCCCACAATTTCGGGCACCAAACAGTACTGTAAAAGAATGAAAAGAATTGAAAAGAAAAAACTAGAATGCTCAAACCAGTTTTATGCAATTCTGCAGTAAGTGTTTCTTCTCCAAAAGAAAGCAATTTGCCTCAAGAAAGAATTTCAAAGAACTTCACAAAAACTAGCGCGAATCTTTCTTGAAAGAGTATTAAAGTTTGCTTGCTTGATTGCTAAAGGATATGTAAAAGATTGATATTCGATGATGTTTAAAAAGTTCAAGCCAATCTGTTTTTATAGAAGATTTTCAAAACTGCTGGTTTAATCAATCTGTTAAAATAATCTTTTAATCTGTTAAAAGTGTAGTTTTAATCTATTAAAACTTCTTTTAATCCATTAAAACGTTCTTGATCCTTTAACTGATTTATTTTAACTGATACGACAACGTTTATATCAATTAAAACTCTTTACAAAAAATCTTCTAATTTGTTTTAATCGATTGTTTCGTGATTCAATCGATTAAAATACTGCAAAACTTTTTTGTAAAATTTTCCAAGTGATTTTAAATGATAAAAATAAGTTTTAATCGATTAAAACGTTGTGTAGAAATTTTCTAAGTTGTTTTAATCGATTGAAACGTGTTTTAATCGATTGAAAAAGTTTTGATCGGTCATAACTCAATTTTGATCGATCATATCTGATTCTGATCGGTCATAATTGCATTCTGATCGATCCTCCTGAACACTAAGTGGATTTAATCGATTAAAACCAAGTTGTATCGATTAAAATACTGCAAAAACGCTTCTCTTAACATTTTAAGTGATTTTAATCGGTTATTTCGAAGCTTTATCAGTTAAAACACTGACAGAAGATTTTCAAAACTTTCTTTAATGAAAACAACCGGTTATTTCGAAATTATATCAGTTAAAAACTTGTTTAAGAAAGCTTTTGTTAAAATACTTTGTTTTTAACTGCTTAAACATTTTTAGAGGCATTTTGCAAAATCTTTTAAGTGAAGAAACCTCATGCAGCAGAAAAGATAAAAATGATTATACCTAAGCATAGCTGCGGACACACTAATCCCTCTATTCTTTTATCTAAGTGACTGTTGACCGCTACAAAGTTGACTTTGACTTTATCTTTGACTTCATCAAATCAATAAGATCTTTGCTAGAGTATTTCAATAAGATCTTCATCACTTTCAGTCTCCCCCTATTTGATGAAGACAAACACCACTTTGAATAATAACTCTGCAAGAGAAGTCACTTGATAAAATAGATTAGTTAGAAATAAAAAAATGAATTATTTTCCTATTTCTCCCCCTAAATTGTTGCTTCCCCTAGATAATCCTAAATTGTTTCTGATCAATAGTAAAGCAACTATTCTCCCCCTTTTGACTTCATCAAAAATAGAGATCAGAAGAGAAACAATGCAAAGGTATGTAATAAGTTTGAGATTTTGAAAATAGAGAAAAAAAATGAATACGATATTTTACTCATGTAAAGATCAATCAAAGTTGATTCAAACTTATCTTCATTAACACGTTTGTAATGAATACAATTAACACGTGTAAAGATAAGGGAATCACGCTTTAGTAGCATGTTACAAGAACAACCATTAACTAAAGCCTTTAACTTTTCTTTCCAGAATAAAAATCGATTAAAAACAGGACAAAATCGATTAAAAAGTTCTTGTTTAATGATTTTAATCAATCGAAATAAAGGTTTAATCGATTATTTTGTTGTGAAAGTGTTTCCTTTAATCGATTTGATCGATTAAATCCATTTTGTATAAGCTAACAATATTAGGAATCTATGTTAAATTCTATCTAGGTTTTCCTGATTTGACTTAAAACCTACATTATATTAATCAAAGCTAAAAATATTGTTTCTGGTTAATAACTAGTTAATATTACAGTCCATAAAAGAGATTTTAGAAGTAAAAGAAATATGACGTAAAGAGAGAAAAAAAATAGATAAGAATGGACCCTTTCTGTCCGAAAAAAAACTCAATCATCCCAGTTGCCTTGGTTCCACAATAACATCTGAAACTCCTTTAGAATTATTGAAAGATCCTCTTGTTGGTTTGTTGTTAGGGATGCCAGATCATCAGTATAAAATTGATCCTTGTATTGCCAATAAAACACACATACCCTGTGCCAATTTTAGCTTTCCATTCAATTCTGGAATTTTTGTCTCAGATTTGTCTTCTTACAGTATTACCTCGTGACCTTGATGATTAAAACGAATTATCAAAGTTGCACAATTCCAATGAATTTTGCCAAGAGTCTTGAACCAATGCATGCCCAAAGTTATTCCAAATGTATTGCTAGGTAATACCAATAAATTTAATGTAAACGTGTGTTCATTGAATCTCCAAGTTATCTGTTCGCACTTCCTAGTAATCAACAACTTATTATCAGAAGCAACCATTACTGAAAAATCCTTGATAAACTATGTTTTCAGTTCCAACAACTTGACCCATTTGTCACTAATGAAATTATGTGTACTCCCAGAGTCTATAAGAAAAGGGACAGTCTACTTCTTGATAATTCCTTTGATTTGCAATGTATTACCACCCAACATTCCATGTAAAGTATTAAGAGAAATGTAGACATCTGCAGCTTGAATCATGTGTATGTTGTTGTCAAAATATAGTTTGTTCTTCCGCAAAGTCCATGACTTACACTATATCGGCCTCAATTTCTTCCTGGGCAAAGAAGATAGCGTTGGGCTTACCCCAAACTTTACATTTCAACTTATGATTTTTATCTAATTTGTCACCACATAACCTACATAATCACTTTGCAAACATGTCAGTAACTTCCTTTCTAAATATGGAAGTTGAGGTGCTACCTTTCGAATCGGTAGTTTCTGAAAACACCTAAAGCTTTAAACTGATTGTAGAATGACTCTGCTACAAATTAACCGAAGTTGACCTTGTTTGTGTTTCCGAATTGGACTCTTGTTTGCACCAATTTATTTTCGAAAACTTTTAAAATTCCCTTTTGAAGTCTTGCAAGATGCATACCTTCTTGCAGAGATTGTGGTTTATGAATTCTCACAGATTTTTCCTGTTTAGTTTTCATACCTAACAAAGAAAAACTTAATGTCATTGACTCAGATATAACTACATGAGCCAAAAAAAAATAAACTTCCAAATATTCTCCCAAATCTTCCTCTTGTTGCAATCTTGATAATTCAACAATATCCTCAAAAGCACGATCATCAAATCGATATGACATATCTTGTGATATTTGTTCCCAAGATTTATTCTTGAAACTGGGTTGATGCATGCAATGTCGCTGCCATGAAAAAGCCTTTCCATCCATGGATAACAGCAATAACTTTCCCACATTATGCCACTAGTCTGGTTTCCAATTCAAAGATTTGTTCAGCCTTCGCTAATCATGAAAATTTGTGCCATGGAAAGGAAATTGGATGTTCCTTAACAGACTACTCGAATATAGACATGTCCGAAACTCATTCGGCATTATTCATGATTGCCTTGCCGCTATTCATGACAGTAATGGAAGAAACTAAATTCTCTAATGTATACTACAGTGAATAGGAGATTTTGAAAATATGAAAACAGAAGAAAGATGATAATTGGAGAAATGATAAGTTCAGAACCCGGTTTGACGAAGAAACGAATTTCAAATTTTTGAAATCCAAAGAGACAAAACTACAATGTTTCGGCTTTAACTGCAATTGTCCCCTTTACCAAAGTCAGAGGCACAAATTTCTGGACGTTGGGCACATCATCTATTTTGTTCTTGGAAAGATGTTTGACTTGGTCAAAGAATATTTAAAAGCATTATGCAGATTTTGATTACCATAAAAGCTTGAGATTTTGACTTTGATTTGCTTACCAATTTTCAATTGGATGTTATAAAACCAATTTTCAGAAAAAAATTAATCTAACCTATTAATTTGATTTTTAATACTAGGTTTGAGAATGCTACAGTGAAATAATCGATTAATTCATAAAGGAATCGATTAGTCTTGCACAGGATGAAATTAATAAAATGATAACAAAATTTGAATCGATTAAAACGAAAAAGAATCGATTAAATTTGACATCTTAGTGATTTTAGTTGATATAAATCCTTTTTAATCGATTAAAACAGCTAAACTCAAATCCTGAGAACTTTTGAATCGATTAATTTGCATTTCAATCGATTAAAATGGTACGGACATATTTTCTGATATCCTC
>OY731406.1:31879530-31921958 GCA_963425845.1 Sphenostylis stenocarpa | reverse complement strand
ATTTTGATTGGAAATAAGTGACACACCATAAGAATTATGAGGTTTTTCTAGGGGTAATCTTTATGCTTATTGAACACATTCCCCATTGCTCCTTTCTCATTGGTTACTAAGCCTAAATGACTTTCTCATCTAACCTTAACCTTGGCCACATTACAACCTAAACAAAGTCCTTTGATCTTGAAATTGAATTGAGGCTTGTCAAAACTTGGATGTGCTAGTTTTCATGATGTGTTCAGTGTAAATATGTCCCTAAACACTTGAGAATTGAGTGCAAACACTTTCCTGTGAGATCTGTCATTAATGGATCATTCTTTGGTTTATTTTGTCCTCTTACTTGCTTTAAATGTCAATTATGTCTTATAGATTGTTTGTTACCTTGATTCTAGGAATGTTTGTTCTCTTTCTCTTTTCTATGCATTGGAAAATCATTAGAAAGTTATGAAATTTTGTAAATTATTTCTTTTTGTTTTTCCTTCATATTTGTATAAAATTTTCAAGTTTTGCCCGGAGTGCAAAGATTTAAGTGTGGGGGTATTTGATAGATACATTTTTACTCATTCTTTTATGTTTGGTTTATAGTATTTTAGGCTAGTGTTGATGTTATTTTGTTATTTTTTAGATTTGTTTTGATTTAATAAGTCAATTTAGACATTAGTTGTAATTTTTGGTTAATTTTCGTATTTTTCCAGTTTTGTACAGTTTTCTTGCGCAGGACATATCTGGAGCTACAGACCTCGGATTTGGACATTCTTGGTGTCGTTGGAAAGATAAGAAAAAGATCTGCAACTTCTCTCTTGGACGAAAGACCCAGTTCAAACTTTAAGGATGTAGAATTTTGCTTACAAAATTACAGCCCTGGGCAGATTTTTAGATTAGGACTTAATGAATTGTAATTAGTGTTTTAGCGGCTTAAACTTTGGGCCAGGTCATGTTTAGTCAGATTTAGGCTCATTAAGCCATTTACATATAGAAAAAAAATTACATTAGGGGGGAGAATTTTGTTGGACGCTCATATTTTTTAGGGAGTTACGGTTTCTGTTTTTGGGTCCCAAGCTTTTCTTCTCTCTCATGAACTCTCTTTTTCTCCCTGGAGATTTCTGTCTTCTCTTTCGCGTTTTGGTGCTGCAACATGATAATGGTGCAAGACTAATTCAATAATCGGTGAGAGGTTCAAAGATATGGTATGTTTGAGTTCTAAAATTTTTCCTCCGATTGAATTCTTTCCTCTATACTCTTCTCTGTTTTGTTTTAGGTTAAAAATGGATTGCATGATTATGAATTCGTTTTTCTTCCATGAATAGATTAGAGATTAAATTTAGATTTGAATTGACTTAAATCAATTTTAATTCAACCGATTACTTTCATGAATTCTTATTAGGACATTGTTGCGTGATTACATTTCAAGTTGTAGTAAAGATTCATAATCAAGATTTTGATTTCTGTTGTTAATTTGGGTTTGGATTTGTGATTGCAAGTTCATTGAATTAAGATTGGTTGAGTGAGAATTTGAATTTAACTTGAACAATGAAAGCAACCATAGGGACTGAACCTTAAACCGATTCCAATTGTTAAGGGAGAAATTTGTTTTAATTTCTGTTTTTGATTTCTGTTTCAGAAAATTAAACCCCCAAATCTAACCCTAATTCCATGATAAAAAAAATTGAAAATAAAATGCATCTTGTTGTCCCTGAGAATTCGACCTAGGTTAGCTACTAATTCTACATTCATAAATCAAGAAACCTAGTTTGTTTGTTAACCCTTACGACATGGTTACCAATGAGTCATCCAGCACACTCACCCAAAGTCTCCTCCACACTCGCCAATGGAGAATAAAGGCTTCAAGAGCCCATCATCATCAACAGTAACAAAAGTCCAATCTCCATACCAACAAGGGCTCAACATAAAAAGAAAAAAAAAGAAAACTCTTGCATCCCTAGAGGATGTCCAAAAGAAAAGGCAACAATAGAGAAGGCCGAATAAAAATCCTCAAGTGGATCCCCTAAAAAGTCTACAAAAAAGAATCAGAAATTCCCATCCTCCAGTGGAATAAGAGCTTCACAAGTTTAGCTCGCATCAACATCAATCAAGGAGCCAAGACTCCATCCCTAGAAAAGAAAAATCAGATCCCCAGGGAGTCAACTAATTCCCTGGTGTATCACCAAAGAAAGAAAACTTCATCCTTAATGGACCTCCCATAAAGAAGGAAAAAAGCCAGCGTAATAAAAAGAGACTAAAAAGTAAAAAGGCTTACGCATTATCCCGAAAAAGCCAAATTTCAAATCGTGAAAAAAAAGAGATAAATCGCGGAAAAAGGCGAAATCAAATGGAAATCCTTGCTCCCTAAGTGGGTCACCTCAGAAAAATAAAAAATCAACAAAAAGAAGGAATTGGAAATTCCATTCCTTCAACAGAATAAGACCACCACAAAAGCCAGCTCGCACCCACATCAATTAAGGAGCCAAGATTCCATTCCCCCAAAGGGGCTACCAAAATCTGACCCCCGAGAAGTCAACCAATTCCCCGGTGGATCAATAAAAAAGAAAGATCATCCCCAGTGAGCCTACTGCAAAGGAAAAACTTCAGATTCATCCTCAGAATATCATTTGCCTACACATAGGCAAGACCTGACAAATAAGAGCCAGCATCCCCATAGGGGAATATCAGCCTAGTCAGAGGCAAAACAAATGCAACCAAAAGTCTTCACTTCCGATGAAGCATTTGTCCACTCAGAGGCATTACTAGAAACTCAATGGAGTATCTGCCTGCTCGGAGGCACCATCAAAATTAACAAATTTTCAATGGATATCTGCCTACTCAAGAGGTGTCACCAAGATCAGCAAATCCCTAGAGGATTTCTGCCTACCTAAGAGGTACTCATCAAAAATCCCCGACAACCAACAAAGTTGGATGACCACTACCAAAGGATCAAAAACAAAGAATCCCCAACAAACAACAAGCTGGATGGCTATCAGGAAAAGCCAAAAAACAAAGAATCCTCGGCACACCGGAAGACTTCACCAGAAAGGTCCAAAAACATTTACCAAAACAGAAATCACTCCCCATGGAGTCGGCGCATGAGCCACCCGAGCAGTAAGCCGCCACCACCACCAGTCCAACACACAGCGGACTGTAACTACTAGCCTGATGGGGGGTTCATACTCATCCAGTCCTACGCAGTGGGCTGTAACTACCAGCCTGATGGGGGGTTCATACTCATCCAGTCCAACACACAACGGACTGTAACTACCAGCCTGATGGGGGGTTCATACTCATCCAGTCCAACACACAGCGGACTGCAACTACCAGCCTGATGGGGGGTTCATACCCATCCAGTCCAACACATAGTGTGAAGCACTTGGTGGATTTGATGAAGACATAGATATAGCTTAGGTTGTGGGTGTGTAGATGATTAGGTTTTTAGTTTAAGCACTTAATCTCTTGATAGGCCATTATATTGTGTGATAAGTACCTTATAATGTTGCATCTCATTGAAAATCATTTTTTTGCATGAAAAACTTACATTTAAGTATTAAAAGAATAAACTAAGTTTTTTTTCAATCTGTTGAAAAGGATTTTCAATCTGTTAAAATCACTTAACATAATAAGTGGTCATACATAGTCGTATTTTCAATTGATTGATTCGCGGAATCAACAAGTTAAAATAACTCAATGAATTTTTCAATATCAAACTTTCGCATTTTCAATCTGTTGAAATGATTTTTAAATCTGTTGAAACAGAAAGATTTTTTCAGTCTAAGAGTTTTTAGAAAATCAATCTGTTGAAATATTTTTCAATCTGTTGAAACAGAAAGACTATTTTTTCAGTCTAAGAGTTTTTCAGAAAATCAATCTGTTGAAATATTTTTCAATTTGTTAAAACAGAGAGGCTATTTTATTAACTAAGTGTTTGCAGGATTTCAATCTATTGAAATAAATTTTAATCGATTGAAACAGAGATTGTCATTTTTCTAAAGTCTGTTTCAATCCATTGAAAACTCGAAACAATCAATTGAATGAACTTTTAAATGAAATCAATCGATTGAATCGTGGTTTCAATCGATTGAAATGTATTCTGATCGATCATAGTTTCATTCGATCGATCATAACTCTGATCCGATCGATCATACTTCGGTTCTAATCGATCAGAGTCTCTTCTAAACTGTTATACTCTCAAACTAATCGATCTTTTGACTCTCTCAAACAGTTTTTGACAGATGAAACGTTCTGATTCTTTGTTTTACTCTATATATACAAAATTGATCTATCTTTTGAAATATATACAATACACTACTTGAGAAAACTTGTGAAATCAATCTGTGAAACTTTCATATACGTGACTTTCTCTGCATTCAAGAAGCTTTTCATATCATAAGGTGTCTGTGATCGAATTGTGGTCAATCAAAGAGAGAAAGTGTTGTTAGAATTTGTTCGGACAATTAGAACTTCAAGTCCAGGTTTTTTCTTTCCATACTCTTTTGTAAAAGTGTGATTGTGCAGAGTTGGATTGTGATCTCGCACTTGGTACAAGAATCGGATTTGGTTACTCGGGTGGTTTTCAAGATTCTATCTTGTGGGTTTGCAAGATAGTTCTTGGGGTAGATTGGTGAGTATCTACTGGTTGTAATTTTCACTTGGTATTAGTGGAACTTGACTGGTTTGTCAAGAACTGGATGTAGCTCTGGATTAGAGTGAACCAGTATAAATTTGTGTGTTAAATTTCTTCTTTCATCTCTTTTATTTTCTGTCTATAAACTTGTTGTGTTTAAACCAAATTACCTTCGCAAAGATTGAATAAAGATAACTCATTCTTCCAAAAGAAAGTAAGTTTTGCGAAAAAGTTTTAAAGTTCAATTCACCCCCCCTCTTGAACTCAACCATTAATTCTTTCACAGTGGACTGCAACTACCAGCCTGATGGGGGGTTTATACCCATCAACCGAAGGATCGGCTACCGTCAGAAGGAGTATCCTGAGGTTCTACCACGTGTCAACCAAAGGGATCGGCTACCGTCAGAAGGAGTATCCTGGAGGTGCACAAGACAAATTTTTCCCAGAAGATCAACCACCATAAGACTGAACATCCGAAGGGTAACCGGGCAAGAGGGTCAACTCCTTTACCCTCCAGTCGATCTCCTTGGCACAACAGGCCAACAGTCGACTAGTCGGGTAAAGGGGGGGGCAGCTGTAGACCCCAAATCTTGCCCGGCCTCATAATAAAGACCAGAAGACCTTCTATTTAAAGATGGATGAAGCCTAAGAAGCCACTAGGAGAGACTATTAGGCCCTATACTAGGATAGGAGGGATTTTCGGCATGTAAATAAGGATTTTCGCCTTTTAGGGTCGAGACTGTCGTCTCGGATTCGAGACCGCCGTCTCGCCTTGCGAAAGTGGCGAGACCACCGTCTCGTTTGATGAGACCGCCGTCTCGACCTGACAGGCACGAATCCCTATAAATAGTCACGCAATTCCCCTCATTTCACACAGTTCTTCCATTCTCTCTCTAGTCACTTCCTCAAATTCTCTTTCTAGAATCCCTCCGAAGCATTTCTGGAGTTTCTGAGAGTTTTCTAGAGTTTTTATAGCGTTTTTGAGAGATTTCGGCGTTGTAAAGAGGGAAGGGCTTCCAAAAAGCACCCAAATTACCAAAAATTAATAGAAAGCTTGCCTCAGAGGTTTCTACACTCTCTCTCTCTACTTTACTACTTTATTTTCAATTATGCGATAGATATTAGGTCCATGTAGTCGTAATCTTAAAATTTCGCAAATAAAGGGTAAAAGCATATTTTCACCGGTTTATTTATTCAAAGTAGCTGGCCTATCATAGGGAACCCGAAAGGGGCGTCGTAAGGGAACTAATACTTCCCTTACACGTAACTAACTCCCTTACCCAACTCTGGTTCTAATGACCAAAGTTGGTTTTTCGAAAACCAACGCCTTTTAACTCCTTTTCTGATGTTTCCGATAAAAACATCGGTGGCGAATCCAGAA
Organism: Sphenostylis stenocarpa; assembly: GCA_963425845.1. NCBI lineage: Eukaryota > Viridiplantae > Streptophyta > Magnoliopsida > Fabales > Fabaceae > Sphenostylis > Sphenostylis stenocarpa. The sequence continues at coordinate 31,915,971 of OY731406.1, read as the reverse complement.
GAACCCTTCAAAGCTAGTTCTTGGGTTAGCCCGGTTATCGGACAACCTAAGAGCGCCCTTTCGAAAACCTCGCCCCTAGGTTCAGCCCGGTTATCGGACAACCTAAAGGCGTTGTAACCACACCAATAAAAACGCGAAAGTCAGAAAGTCGGAACCATCACGTCGCTCCGACCACCTCGTTTTGATGGGGGCGACAGCCCCGTTCTGCAAGGCTCTGGTGAGTACCTGCCCTCACCTGGTACGAGTCCGCATTTTGCTAAACTCTTGTGGGTACCTACCCCCACCTAGTACGAACCCCGTTCTGCAAGGTTCTTTAATGAGCCCCGTTCTGCAAGGCCCTCAGGATGTTCTTTTTGGTAGTCAATCCTATGTTTGATAAGTACAAACCCTCATCTAGTTTTGGAGATGTGTTGGCGGCTTACTGTTTCTAATCATGCGCCCATTCCATGGGGAGTGATTGATTTTTCTTTTTGACTTTTCTGTTTTAGTCATTCGGTTTTACCAGGGATTCTTTGTTTTTGGCTTTTCTTGTTTAGCCATCCGGCCTTGCCAGGGATTCTTTGTTTTTGGCTTTTCTTGTTTAGCCATCCGGCTTTGCCGGGGATTCTTTGTTTTTGGCTTTTCTGTCTAGCCATCCGGTCTTGCCGGGGATTCTTTGTTTTTGGCTTTTCTGTTTAGCCATCCGGTCTTGCTAGGGATTCTTTGTGTTTTGTCTTTTCTTGTTTAGCCATCCGGCTTTGCCGGGGATTCTTTGTTTTTGGCTTTTCTGTCTAGCCATCCGGTCTTGCCGGGGATTCTTTGTTTTTGGCTTTTCTGTTTAGCCATCCGGTCTTGCTGGGGATTCTTTGTATTTGGCTTTTCTGTTTAGCCATCCGGTCTTGCCGGGGATGATTTGTTGGTTGCCTCTTATTTAGGAAGGAATCCATTGGGGATTTTTTTATTGTGGCTCTTTATGTAGGCAGATGCTTCACTGTTGGAGGCTTTATGCTTTGGGCTTGTATTGCCTCTTACATAAGTTGATTTCCCATTTCTTGGGGATATTGGCTCTTTGCTTACCTCTGAGTAGGCAGAGGCTTCATTGGAAGTGAAGGCTTTGCATTCCACTGGGGATATCCATATTGGGCGTTATAGGCACTTAACTCCCTGAGGATATAAATTTGTAGTTTTGCCTTTGCTGATAGGCTTACTAGGGATAGTTTTTTTCTTTTTGATGATCCACCAGGAATTTGATTGCTTTCCCGAAGATCTATTTTGACTTGCCCCCTAGGGAATAATGGAGTTTTGACTCCTTGTTGGATACTGTTATTTTGAGCTAGCTTTGCCTATGCTCTTATTCCGCTGGGGAATGGTTTTTTATCTTTTTCTCGCGATTTTATCTCTCTCTCTTTTTTTTCACGATTTTGAAATTTGGATTTCTTAAATGTATGCGCCTTTTTACATTTCTTTTATGCATACAGGCTTTTTATTATCTGCCGGGGATGAAGAGATTTTCTTCTTTTTCTCTTTTCTTTTTGGCGATCCCCCGAGGAGCTTGTTGGCTTCCTGGGGATCCAACTTTGATTTGATTTTTATAACGCAGTCTTGGCTCCTGGCTTTATGAAGCTCTTTATTGAACTGGAGGATGGGAATTTTCTTGTTTTCCCTGTTTTGTAATTTTTTTTGTAATGCTCTGCTTGGAGATATTTATTTGGCATTTTTTGTGGCCTCTATTGGGGAATGAAAGGTTTTTATTTTCTTTCTTTTTCTGTTGAACCCCTGGGGATATTGAGATTTTGACTTCATATCTTCTTTGGTTTATCTTTGTGTAGTCCTTATTCTCCTTTGGGGAAGTGGCGGAGATTCTGGATGAGTGTGCTCGATGACTCATGTGGTGATGAAGCTGAGTCGTGAGGTAATCTTTTTATTTTGCCTCTGGACTAGGCAAAGATCCGCTTGGGGATGATCAAGCCTTTCCGTTGGCTTTTCTATGTTGATGGCTTCCTTCTTTCTTGGATGGAAGGATGGTGGTCGGATCTTTAAATGACTATGTTTGACGACTCATGTGATGATGATGCTGAGTCGTGGAGTAATTTTTGTTTTGCCTCTAGAGTAGGCAAGGATCCGCTTGGGGATCATCGAGCCTTTCCGTTGGCCTTTTCTGGTGTACCTTCGCTTATTGGGGTAGAAGGTTGGAGCTAGTTTCCTTGAAGCTCTTTATTCTGCTAAAATGGTTTTGATTTCGCCTTTTCTTTCGCGATTTTGATTTTTATTTGGAGACTGGATTCTGGCGCCTCCTATTATCAATCACAAGCATGGAGACTATCCTCCTTATATGCATGTTTATTATTCTTATTTGAAGAAAATTATTTTTTCTTGATTTTGACAAAGTCGTATTGTGCATCTATTTTGTGTGTGGATGTTCTAGATGCAATCTATTTGTTTATTTATTTTTGATGCATTTAGAAAGTAATTGGCCTTCTCCCGTTGGCTTCTTATGAATACGCCGATGGGCTCCTCATTTATGACCATGATGATGGGCTCCTTTTTTATTCATCTTTTGGTTTTAGCCCTATCTTTTTTCGATCTAGCGGGCTGCCTTAATTTTTGCCTAGAATATCTTAGGGGGCTTTTGCCTTATCTTTTGCCTAGACCATTCTTTTGGGATTTCCGATCTAGCAGGCTACCCTAATTTTTACCTAAGAATATCCTAACAGGCTTTTATTCCTTTATTATTTTTTTTATGCTTCCTCTTTTTTAGATGCATGCTTGATCTTTGATTAAAAGTCTTTGCACATATTTATGATTTATCAATAAAGAGGCATTTCCATAATATTTGGTCAAGAGAAAGGAAATGAAAGGGAATTTTATTGATAAATGAGCAAAAGTTTATTTCTTTTACAGAAGGATTTTAAGGGTATTTAGAAGAATGGGTGGTCAGGGTTGGTTGCACTGTTTAGGCTTATACAGTCATGTCTATGATATCTGCCCCTAGTTCTCCTAATTGCTTCGATTGAGATGCCCGAGCTCGAGTGAAGACTATGCAACCGCTTGCTTACGGAAGAATGTTACCTTAGCCGCCTTTCGGTTTTCGACGAGGTAACCATTGCTCTTTATTATTATTATATATATATATATATATATATATATATATTTTTACCTCTACTTTTTGCCTAGGACATATCCTAGCGAGGAATGTAGACCCTATTTTTTGCCCAGGAATGCCCTTTGCGGGTTTTCATTCCTGACGGGTCTTGAGCAATGTCTTCAAGCATAATACTTCTTCACCACATCAGAATTGATTGGGTGTCGAAGTTCCTCTCCATCCATATTGGTGAGGATAAGTGCCCTTCCTGAGAAAGCTCGTTTGACCACAAAGGGTCCTTCGTAGTTTGCTGCCCATTTTCCAATTTTATCCTTCTGGGCTGGAAATAGTTTCTTTATCACTAGATCCCCTTCTTGATAAGTGTGAGGGTGGACCTTTTTATCATAAGCCTTTTTAATCTTTGTAGACCCCAAATCTTGCCCCGCCTCCAAATAAAGACCAGAAGACCTCCTATTTGAAGATGGACGAAGCCTAACAAGCCATTAGGAGAGACTATTAGGCCCCATACTAGGATAGGAGGGAGTTTCTGTACAAAAAAATAAGTTTTCTCGCTTTGTTGGGACGAGACCGCCCTCTGGAATTCCCAGACCGCGGTCTCGCCTCATGCAAGTGGCGAGACCGCCGTCTCGCTTGACGAGACGGCGGTCTCGCCACCTGCAAAGGACGAGACGACGGTCTCGTTTCTCCAGACGGCGGTCTCGCCGTGTTGACAGGTCGAGACGGCGGTCTCGACCCTGTCAGATGAGACTGGCGGTCTCGCCACCTGACAGCGCGAAAACCTATAAATAGGGGTCCTCCCCCCCTCATTTCCACACACCACAAGCTTCTAGGTCTGCCTTCTCTCTAAAACTTCTCTCTAGAATCCCTCTGACGCATTTCCGGAGTTTCTGAGTGTCTTTGAGAGCGTTTTTCGGCGTCCAGAAGAGTTTCCGGCGTCTTGTAGAGTGAAGGGCTGCCAAAAAGCAGTCATTTCCTTTAAAGAAATAAAAAAGAAAGCTTGCTTCGGAGGTTTAAACTCTTCCTCTCCCCTTTTATCGCTTTAAATCTACATTATGCAATAGATTAGGGCCATGTAGTCAACACTTTAAATTCCGCACAATAAAAAGGGCAAAAGAGTATTTTCTAGTTTATTTATTAATAAAATAGTTGGGCTATCATAGGGAACCCGAAAGCGGCGTAGTAAAGGAACTAATACTTCCTTTACCACGTAACTAACTCCCTTACCCAACTCTGGTTCTAATGACCAAAGTTGGTTTTCGAAAACCAACGCCTTTTAAAAACCTTTTCCGATGTTTCCGGTAAAAACATCGGTGGCGACTCCACAGAACCCAAAATAAATAATTCCTTGGGTTAGCCTGGTTATCGGACAACCCAAAGACACTTTTCGAAAACCTCGCCCCTAGGTTAGCCCGGTTATCGGACAACCTAAAGGCGTTGTAACCACCCATAAAAAATGTGAAAAACAAAAGGGTCAAAAAACCATCGCGTCGCTCCGACCGCCTCTTTTAAGACGGCGGCGACAGATGGCGACTCCACTGGGGAAGCCTCAAGAGTTGATCCCATTTAGTGATGGGCCGGCTTAAATAATAAATAAACCAAGAAAATAACACTTTTGCCCTTAACTTGTATTTATAACATGTTTTAATGTTTGGCTTTAATAAATTGTTGCTTGTTTATACTTGCGCAAATTGCTTGAAATATAAACTGCACACAATCCCTTGCACACAACAGCTTCCCCTATACCCGGGGCAAGTGAGATAACCATAGGGAGTGGGTGGCAGGTACGGTTCGTCGTAGTGAGGGCCTTGAGCCCACCGGTGTGATCGGAAACCACCACTCAAGGTGATAACCTTCCTCTTTTGGCAATAAGACTCGACTATGGCCTTAGTGCTAAGCATGGTCGGACGGCTGGAGAGTGGGGACCCTATAATGGGGGCACCTTGGGGGCCTTAGCCTGGTGAGAACAGTTAGAACCAACCCTTGCCAATGCACTTTTCTGCAGGAAAACCCTACCTCGTGATAAAAACGAAATCTTGCCTGTTCGGGGATGATCGAATTGTGTGTGCATTTGATTGTTGCATTTGTCTGTTGCATAGCATAAACAAACAACAAAACAAAATCAAAAAAATATTTTTCACAAATAAACACCCTTATCTCGGACAGTCTGCCTTTTAGCTAGCCTGGTTTCAGGTTCTTTGTAAGCTAAGTAGCCACGCAGTTCCGACAGAAGAGATAAGGGATGCTGACTATTCTTTCGCATAAAGCCGTATTTTATCTCGGACAGTCTGCCTTTTAGCTAGTCTGGTTTCAGGTTCTTTGTAAGCTAAGTAGCCACGCAATCCGACAGAAGAGATAAAAGGCTATGAAATAGACAAAAATCAAAATACAAAAACACCAGAAAACAAAAAAATGAATGAATGAAACAACTTCTGACAAAGTCAAAACATCCCTACTACATCATACCATGAGTAAAGAAAAACCAAGAGAGAAAATAAAAAAATGAGAGCGCATTCAGCATCATTTAAATAAAATCTCTCATGCACGAGCATACTCATTTTAGTTCAAGCACTCAACATGCATTAATAAAACCTTTTCGGACATTCTAGAAAGTGGCTGGTCCTCTCCCCACTCGTACTCGTGCACAAAAAGCGAAGGTGATGGAAAACCTAGAGGAGCATAACAGAAAGCTCACCATGGAGGTCAATACCCTCCGCGAGCAAATGGCCCAGCTAATGGAGGTCGTACGCTAGGGGCAGAGCAAGGGCGAGGACCAAGCTGAACATGTCCCTCCTCATGAGGAAGAGGAGGAAGAATACTTTTTTGGCGAGAAGGATGCTAAGATTGCGCGCATCCTTACTCCAGAAGTGTCCAAACAACAAATCTCCGCCCTGGAGGAGAGGCTGAAGGCGGTCGAAGGGCACAACTTCGACGTCAAGGAGATAGCTGACATGTGCCTCGTGAAGGACATCCGCTTCCCTCCCAAATTCAAAATCCCGGACTTCCCCAAGTACGCCGGGATGACCTGCCCTAAGAACCATCTTACGATGTACTGTCGTAAGATGGCCGCCCACGCTGAAAATGAGAAACTCCTGATCCACTGCTTCCAGGAGGGCTTGGCGGACACAGCGCTTAACTGGTACATGCAGTTAGAGAGAGGGCAGGTCCAGAACTGGAAGCAGTTGGCTGACGCTTTTCTCCGTCATTATTGATACAACATCGATCTGACCCCCGACAGGTCAGATCTCAGAACTCTGAGCAAGAGGAACGACGAGCCCTTTAAAGCGTACGCCCAAAGGTGGAGGGAAATGGTAGCCCAAATAGAGCCTCCCCTCACAGACAAAGAAATAGTGGCTATGTTCATAGACTCACTGACTGGAGCGTACTACGACAAGGCAATAGCCAGTACCTCCAATCTCTTCTCGGACATAGTCACTGTAGGAGAAAGAGTGGAGCAAGGGCTGAGGAGTGGCAAAATAGCACGACCCTCTCCTCCCAGCACATCACTCAAGAAGCCCTTCAAAAGAAGGAAGAGGCAGTGCATGCCATTAATTTTGCAACCCCTTCCTCCACCCCTCAGGCAGAGCGGCAGCCACGAAAAAAGGAGAGGAAGTTCATGCCTATTCCCACCTCCTATGCGAAGCTGCTACCCCAGCTGCTGGAGGCCAGCCTCTTGGCCCGCGTTCCTCCCAAGAAGTAGCTGGAGCCTCCCTATCCCGACTAGTACAAGCCCAATGAAAAATGTAGCTACCACTCGGATGCACCAGGGCATTCAACCGACAACTGCTTGACCTTGAAGTATAAGGTCCAAGAATTAATTGATGTTGGTTGGATAACCTTTGATGCCTCTGCTTCTGGCGCAGATGACAAACCTCTGTCGAAGCCAGAGTAGCAGAGAGGGAGGACTGGGAGGATCAGCCCTAGGGTCTTTTCTTTTTTAAGCTTTTCTCTATATCTCCTGTGGTCCCCGCCCGTGGCCGCAGGAATTTTGATTAAAAGAGCTTGTACATACATTCTCATTTTCATTAATATACGAGGCATTTTGTCATATTCATTCTTTTCCCTCTTCTATTTATTATTCTTTCAAAAATAAAATGAATAATAAAATCTATGACTAAAACAGAACCTAAAACACATCATGTCTGTGATTGATGAATCTCCGTGGACCCCGAAACGTAAGGCGAATGGATTGAGTCCGACAAGTGAGCGTGAGATCATTTCTCCGGATATGCAAAGAATGCTCGGAAAGAGAAACGCGCATCATACAACCACACCGGGAAGAAATAGAAACCGTTAATTTGGGAAAAGAGGATGAGGATAAAAAGGTGAATATTGGCACCCAAATGGAAAGTAGCATGAAAAAGGGATTGATACAAGCTTTCCGAAAGAATATATGGATGTATTCGCTTGGTCGTATCATCACATGCCCGGGCTCGACACGAGTATAGTGGAACACAGATTGCCACTCGAAAGAGGGGTTCCGACTCGTAAAGCAAAAGCTCGGAAGAATCAAGCCCGACCGGTCTTTAATGATAAAGGAGGAGGTGCAAAGGCAACTGGATGCCAATTTCCCGGTAGTGTCCAAATACCCGGAATGGTTGGCCAATATAGTACCCGTCATCAAAAAGATCGGGAAGGTCAGGGTCTGCGTGGACTACAGGGACCTCAATCGAGCAAGCCCAAAGGATGACTTTCCCCTACCACACATAGACACACTGGTAGACCATACCGCTACCAACACGTTGTATTCCTTCATGGACGGGTATGCGGGGTACAACCAAATCAAACTGGCCGTTGAGGATAGAGAAAAAACCTCCTTCATTACACCATGGGGCACTTTCTGCTATCGGGTAATGCCGTTTGGGCTGAAAAATGCGGGGGCCACCTATCAAAGGGCTATGGTCACATTGTTTCATGACATGATCCACAAAGAAATAGAAGTATATGTGGACGACATGATCGCCAAGTCCAGAAATGAAATGGACCACATTCAATATCTCCGAAAACTTTTTGACCGACTCCGAAAGTATCAACTCAAACTGAACCTGGCAAAATGTACTTTCGGAGTACGATCAGGAAAACTCCTAGGGTTCATTGTCAGCGAAAGAGGAATCGAAGTGGACCTCGATAAAACCAAGGCAATTCTAGAAATGCCTCCACCAAGCACGGAAAAGGAGGTCAGAGGTTTCCTGGGTAGGATTAATTATATTGCCCGTTTCATCGCACAGTTGACGGATAAATGTATACCCATCTTTAAGCTGTTGCGCAAAAACCAGCCAACGGTGTGGGACGAAGAATGCCAACAAGCGTTCGATAAAATCAAAACTTGTTTAACCAATCGACCATTATTGGTGCCACCCGTTGAAGGGAGACCTCTGATCCTGTATCTATCAATCCTTGAAGAGTCAATGGGATGTGTGCTCGGCCAACATGATGAAACCGGGAAAAAGGAACGGGCCATTTATTATCTCAGTAAGAAATTCTCAGACTACGAAACCCGTTATACACCATTCGAAAAAACTTGTTGCGCATTGGTGTGGGTCACTCAACATCTCAGACAGTACATGGCTCGGCATACAACATGGTTGGTCTCCAGAATGGACCCAATCAAATACCTCTTCGAGAAGCCCATTTTGACCGGAAGAATAGCTAGGTGGCAGGTTCTCCTCTCAGAATTTGACATCATTCACGTCACCCAGAAAGCTATTAAAGGAAGTCCCCTAGCAAATTATCTAGCCCACGGATCCACAGATGAATACCAATCCTTACAAGATGACTTTCCCGATGAGCATATCATGCACATCGAACACGAAGAGACCAAAGAAGAGATGTGGACCATGTTCTTCGATGGGGCTTCCAACATGCTGGGACACGGGATAAGAGCTATTTTGATATCCCCCAAAAAGAAACACATTCCTGTAACGGCTAGGCTTAATTTCGATTGCACCAACAACATGGCCGAATACGAAGCATGTGCGCTAGGAATCCCGGCGGCTTTAGATCATGGGGTCACTAAGCTCAAAATATTCGGCGATTCATCCCTTGTCATCTGCCAACTTAAGGGCGAATGGGAAACCCGAAACGCCAAATTAATCCCATATCTAGAGTACATCAGCGAGCTGGTCTCGAGAATGGAAAGCGTCACTTTCCAGTATATCCCTAGGGAGGACAATCAAATTGCCGACGCCCTCGCCACTCTATCATCCATGTTTGCCCTGGACCAAGAAAATGAGATGCCAATCATTCAAGTCAAACTGCATGATAAACAAGCTTTCTGCATGGCAGTAAATGGCGAGCACGATCAAAACCCCTGGTACCATGACATCAAGCGGTACCTCATGAAGGGCGAATACCCTGAAGGAATCAGTGACAATGATAAGCGAACCATTCGCAAGAGAGCCGCAGGGTTCACGATTGATTGAAGAAACCCTATACAAAAAGAGCCTCGATTCCACCCTCCTAAGGTGTGTGGACCAAGAGGAAGCCCAAACATTGATAAAAGAAATCCACAAAGGAGCTTTCGGAACCCAATCACCCGGGCATGTCATGACAAAGAAAATCCTCAGGGCAGGGTACTATTGGTCCACAATGGAAGCTGATTGCCACCAATATGCCAAGAAGTGTCATAAGTGCCAAGTATACGCCGATAACATTCATGTGCCACCCGCACCTCTCAGTAACCTGGCTACACCATGGCCATTTTCTATGTGGGGCATGGACGTCATCGGACCCATTGAACCCAAAGCGTCTAACGGCCATCGCTTCATATTGGTAGCAATCGACTATTTCACCAAGTGGGTTGAGGTGGCATCATACGCACATGTAACCCGAAAAGTGGTGACCACCTTCATCAAGAAAAATATTATATGTCGGTACGACATCCCTCATAGGCTCATTACTAACAATGGGACCAATCTCAACAATAAAATGATGGAGGAATTATGCCAAGATTTCAAAACCCAGCACCACAATTCCTCTCCGTATCGACCAAAGATGAACGGTGCAGTAGAGGCAGCTAATAAAAATATCAAGAAAATCGTCCAAAAAATGGTGGTAACCTACAAAGATTGGCATGAAATGCTCCCCTTTGCCTTACATGGCTACCGAACGTCGGTACGAACCTCCACAGGGGCCACCCCATTTTCCCTCGTATACGGAATGGAGGCCGTGCTACCGATAGAAGTCGAGATACCATCCCTGCGAGTTGTCATGGAAGCCAAGCTGACAGAAGCTGAATGGGTCCAAAACCGGTATGATCAATTAAACCTAATCGAAGAAAAACGGCTGGACGCCATATGTCGGGGGCAGGCTTACCAAAAGAAAATCAAGAAAGCCTACGACAAGAAGGTCAACCCCCGCACCTTCCAAGAAGGAGATCTAGTAGTGAAGAAACTGCTTCCAGCCCAGAAAGACAAAATCAGGAAATGGGCAGCAAACTATGAAGGACCCTTTGTGGTCAAGCGAGCCTTCTCAGGGGGAGCCCTTATCCTCACCAATATGGATGGAGAAGAGCTCCGATATCCTGTCAACTCAGATGCGGTGAAGAAATATTACGCCTAAAAGACATTGCTCATGACCCGTCAGGATGAAAACTCGCAAAGAGCGTCCTGGGCAAAAGATAGGGTCTACATTCCTCGCTAGGACACGTCCTAGGCAAAAATTAGAGGTTCAAAAAAAAAAAATGAATGATGAAAATAGAGCAATGATTACCTTAGCCGAAAACCGCAAAGGCGACTAAGGTAATACCTCCGCAATAGTAAGCAGACTTCGCATAGTCTTCACTCCGGATTCGAGCATCTCAACTGAAGGGACCAGGAAAAACGGGGAAACAAAGATCACAGACATGATCGTGGCACCCTCAGACAGTTTAGCCAACCTTGGCCAGCCATGCTTACAAATTCCTTTGTAAACACCCATGTAAAAAATAAACCATCTGTTTATATCAATGAAAATTGTCTTTTCCTCTCTTTACCTTGTAGACCCCAAATCTTGCCCGGGCTCCAAATAAAGTCAAAAGATCCCCCATTTGAAGACGGTCGAAGCCTAACAAGCCACGGAGAGACTATTAGGCTCCCGTACCAAGATAGGAAGGTTTTTTGGGCCGAAAGATAAGTTTTCTCGCCTCGAAGGGACGAGACCACCTTCCGGATGACCCGCACCGCCGTTTCGCCTCGCGTAGCAAGTGAGACCGCCGTCTCGCCTAACGAGACCGGGGTCTCGTTGCCTATGAAAACGAGACCGGGGTTTCGTTCAACGAAACCGGGTCTCGCTCAACGAGACCGGGGTCTCGTTGCCTACGAAAACGAGACCGGGGTCTCGCTCACCGAGACCGGGGTCTCGTTGACTACGAAAGCGAGACGGCGGTCTCGTTCACCCGCACCGGGTCTCGTTGATCGCGAAAACGAGACGACGGTCTCGTTCACCTGCACTCGGCCTCGTTGCTTATGTCAAACGAGACGGCGGTCTCGTTGTGCGAGATGGCGGTCTCGTTGGCCGTCGGACGAGACCGGCGGTCTCGCCACCCGACAGCGCGAAAACCTATAAATAGGGGCTCTCCACCCCTCATTTCCACACACCACAGCTGCATAGCTCTCCCTTCTCTCTAAAACTTCTCTCTAGAATCCCTCCGACGCATTTCTGGAGTTTCTGAGTGTTTTCAAGAGTGATTTTCGGCGTTCGAGAGGTTTCCGACGTCTTGTAGAGTGAAGGGCTGCCATAAAGCACCCTATTTTTCCAGAGAATTAATATAAAAAGCGTGCTTCGGAGGTTCAAATTCTCTCTTTCCACCTTTACCGCTTTTATCTTAAATTATGCAGTAGACATTAGGGCCATGTAGTCATACTTTTAAATTTCGCAGAATAAAAAGGGCAAAAGTGCGTTTTTTAGTTTATCAATAAAAATAAGCCGGCCTATCATAGGGAACCCGAAAGGGGCGTCGCAAAGGGACTAATACTCCCTTTGCACGTAACCAACTCCCTTACCCAACTCTGGTTCTAATGACCAAAGTTGGTTTTCGAAAACCAACGCCTTTTTAAAACCCCTTTTCCGATGTTTATGGTAAAAATATCTGGTGGCGACTCCATAAAACCCAAAACAAATAAATCCTTGGGTTAGCCCTGTTGCTCGGACAACTCAAGGACACCTTTCGAAAACCTCGTCTTTAGGTTAGCCCTAGCATCTCGGACAACCTAAGGACGTTGTAACCACCAATAAAAACGCGAAAACAAGAGGGTCGATAAAACCATCGCGTCGCTCCGACCGCCTCGTTTTTGACGGCGACGACGATGGCGACTCCACCGGGGAAGCCTAGAGAGTTAGTCCCATTTAGTGATAGGTCGGCTTAAACAATAAATAAACCAAGAAAATACACTTTTGCCCTTAACTTGTATTTATAACATGTTTTATTGTTTGGCTTTCAATAAACTCGTTGTTTGTTTATACTTACGCAATTGATTGAAATATAAATTGCACACAAACCCTTGCACACTACAGCTCCTCCTATACCCGGGGCAAGTGAGATAACCATAGGGAGTGGGTGGCAGGTACGGCTCGCATGCGTTAGGGCCGTGTGCCCACCAAGTGTGATCGGAAACCACCACTCAAGGTGATAACCTTCCTCTTTTGGCAACAAGACCGACTCTGGCCTTAGTGTCGAGCATGGTCTGGACGACCGGAGAGTGGGGACCCTATAATGGGGGCACCTTGGGGGCCTTAGCCTCGGTAAGAACAGTTAGAACCTACCCTAAACCAATGCACTTTTCTCAGGAAAACCCTACCTCGTGATAAAAACGAAATCTCGCCTGCTCGAGGATGATCGAATTGTGTGTGCATATGTTTGTCGCATTTGTATGTTGCATAGCACAAACAAACAACAAAACAAAACAAAAACCAAAAAATATTTTTCAAATAAACACCCTTATCTCTGATACCGCCTTTTAGCTAGCCTGGTTTCAGTGTTCTTTGTAAGCTAAGTAGCCACGCAGCTCCGACGAAGAGATAAGGGACGATAAATATTCTTTCATAAAGCCATATTTTTATCTCTGATACCGCTCTTTTAGCTAGCCTGGTTTCGTGTTCTTTATAAGCTAAGTAGCCACGCTAGCCCGACGTAAGAGATAAAAGGCTATAAAATAAAAATTCAAAATAAAAAATAAAAATCCAAAAAATAAACGAAACAACTCTTGACAAAGTCAAAGCATCCATACTACATCATATCATGAGTAAAGAAAAACCAAGGAGAGAAAATAAAAATGGGAGCGCATTCAAGCATCATTTAAATAAAAAACTCTCATGCATAAGCATATCCCATGTTAGTTTAAGCACTCAACATGCATTAATAAAACTTTTTCTGGACATTCTAGAAAGTGGCCGGTCCTTTTCCTACCCGTACTCGCGCACAAAAGGCTAAGGCAATGGAAAATCTAGAGGAGCAAAACCGAAAGCTCACTCGTAGATGTTAATACCCTCCGAGAGCAGGTAGCTCAACTAATGGAGGTTATACGCCAAGGCCGTAGCAAGGGCGCCGAGGGCCAAGCCGAAAATGCCCCTTCCCATCACGAAGAGGAAGAAGAAGAAGAATACTTTTTCTAGCGGAAGGATGCCAAGACCGCAAGCATCCTTACCCCGTAAGTATCCAAACAACAACTCTCCGCCCGGAGGAGAGGTCGAAGGCGGTCGAAGGACATAACTTCGACGTCAAGGAGGTGGCCGATATGTGCCTCGTGAAAGACATCCGCTTCCCTCCCAAATTCAAGGTCCCGACTTCCCCAAGTACGCCGGCCGACTCGCTCCAAGAACCATCTTACGATGTATCGCCGTAAGATGGCCGCCCATGCCGACAACGAGAAACTCCCGATCCATTACTTTCGTGAGAGTCCGGCGGATACAGCCTCTCAACCGGTACATGCAATTGGAGAGAGGGCAGGTCCGGAATCGGAAGCAGCGCGGCGACGCTTTTCTCCGTCGCTACCGGTGACAACATCGATCCGACCCCCGATAGGTCGATCTCGTAGCTCCGAGCAAAAGGGGCGACGAGCCCTTTAAAGCGTATGCCCAAAGGTGGAGGGAAATGGCAGCCCGGATAGAGCCTCCTTTGACGGACAAGGAGACAAGTGGCTATGTTCATCGACTCACCGACCGGAGCGTACTACGACAAGGCAATAGCCGTACCTCCAACCTCTTCTCGATATAGTCACCGTAGGCGAGAGGGTGGAGCAAGGATTAAGGAGCGGGAAGATCGCACAGCCTTCCCAAGCCGGTGTCTCCTTCAAGAAGCCCGCCGGCAAGAAGAAGGACGAGTCCGTGCACGCAATCAACTTTGCCACTCCTTCTTCTACCCCACAAATGCCCAAGCAACCCCGCAAGAAAGAGAGGAAGTTCACTCCTATCACCACTTCCTACGGCCGTTGCCGCCTCACCGCTGGAGGCTAAGCTCCCGACCTGCGCTCCTCCTAAGAAGCAATTAGAGCCTCCTTACCCCGAATGGTATAAGCCGAACGAAAAATGCGCTTACCATTCGGGCGCACCCGGTCATTCTACAGAGAACTGCTTGACCCTCAAGTATCGGGTTCAAGAGTTAATCGACGCCGGGTGGATTACTTTTGACACCTCTGCTTCTAGCACCGATGACAAACCTCTATCGAAGCCAGAGTAGCAAAGAGGGAGGACTAGGAGGACCAGCCTTAGGGTTTCTTTTTAGCTTTCTCTATATCTCCTGCGGTCCCCGCCCGTGGCCGCAGGAATTTTGACCAAAAAGGGCTTGTAAATAACATCATTTTCCTTAATATACGAGGCATTTTTTTCGTCAAACATTCATTCCATTCATTCTTTTCTCTCTTACATTTATAATAATAAAATCTATGACTAAAACAGTAACCTAAAACGCATCATGTCTCGTGATTGATGAATCCCCATGGACTCCGAAACGAAAGGCGAATGGACCGAGTCCGACAAAGGAGCAGGAGACCATTTCTCCGGACATGCAAAGGATGCCGGAAAAAGAAACACGCATCATACAACCACATCAAGAAGAGATAGAAACTGTAAATTTGGGGAAAGAGGACGAGGATAAAAAGGTGAACATAGGCACCCAAATGGAAAATAGCACGAAAGAAGGATTAATACTACTCCTAAAAGAATATATGGATGTATTCGCCTGGTCATACCATGACATGCCAGGGCTTGACACGAGCATAGTGGAGCACAGATTGCCACTAAAAGAGGGGTTCCGACCAGTAAAGCAAAAGCTCAGGAGAATTAAACTCGATCGGTCTTTAATGATAAAAGAGGAGGTGCAGAGGCAGCTTGGATGCTAATTTCCTGGTAGTTTCCAAGTACCCGTAATGGTTGGCCAACATAGTACCCATCATCAAAAAGACCGGAAGGTCGTGGTCTCGCGTGGATTATAGGGACCTTAATCGAGCAAGTCCAAAGGACGACTTTCTCCTACCACATATAGACACGCTAGTGGACCATACCGCTACTAACACGTTGTATTCCTTCATGGATGGGTACACAGTGGTACAACCAAATCAAACTCGGCCATGGAGGATAGAGAAAAACCTCCTTCATTACACCATGGGGGACTTTTTGTTATCGCGTAATGCCTTTCTGGACTCAAGAATGCGGGGCAACCTATCAAAGGGCTATGGTTACATTATTCCACGACATGATCCACAAGGAAATAGAAGTATATGTGGACGACATGATAGCCAAGTCCGTAAATGAAATGGACCACATCCAATATCTCCGGAAACTCTTTGATCGACTCCGAAGTATCAACTTAAGCTAAACCCAACAAAATGTACTTTCGGAGTGCGGTCAGGAAAACTTCGGGGTTCATTGTCGATGAAAGAGGAATCGAGGTGGATCCCGACAAAACAAAGGCAATTTTGGAAATGCCCCCACCAAGCACAAAAAAGGAGATCGAGGTTTTCTGGCCGGATAAACTACATCGCCCGTTTCATCGCACAGCTTAACGGATAAATGTATCCCTATCTTTAAACCGTTGCGCAAGAATCAGCCAACGGTATGGAACGAAGAATGCCAACGAGCGTTTGATAAAATCAAAGCTTGTTTAACCAACCCACCAAGTATTGGTACCACCCGTCGAAGGAAGACCTCCGATCCTATATTTGGCAGCTTCTCGAAGAATCCATGGGATGCGTACTCGGCCAACATGATGAAACCGGAAAAAGGAACGAGTCATTTACTATCTCAAGTAAAAAATTCTTAGATTATGAAACCCGCTATACACCATTCGAGAAACACATGTTGCGCATTGGTGTGGGCCACTCAGCGCTCTCGCACAAGTACATGGCTCGACATACAACATGGTTGGTCTCTAAAATGGACCCAATCAAGTACCTCTTCGAGAAGCCCATCTTGACCTGAAGAATAGCTAGGTGGCAAGTTCTCCTCTCGAATTCGACATTATCCATGTCACCCGTAAAGCTATTAAAGGAAGTCCCCTAGCGGATTATTTAGCTCATGGGTCCACAGATGAATACCAATCTCTACAAGATGACTTCCCGATGAGCACATTATGCACATCGAACACGAAGAGACCAAAGAAGAGATGTGGACCATGTTCTTCGATGGGGCTTCCAACATGCTTGGACACGGGATAGGCGCTATCTTAATATCCCCGAAAAGAAACACATTCCTGTAATAGCCAGGCTTAATTTTGATTGCACCAATAACATGGCCGAATACGAAGCATGTGCATTGGGAATCCAAGCAGCTTTAGATCATGGGGTCACTAAGCTCAAAATATTCTGGCGATTCATCCCTCATTATCTATCAACTTAAGGGTGAATGGGAAACCCGAAACGCCAAATTGATCCCATATCTAGAGTACATCCACGAGCTGGTCGCAAGAATGGAAAGTGTCACCTTCCAAGTACATTCCTAGGGAGGATAATCAAATCGCCGACGCCCTAGCCACACTATCATCCATGTTTGCCCTGGACCAGGAACATGAGATGCCAATCATTCAAGTCAAACTGCACGATAAGCAAGCTTTCTGTATGGCAGTAAATGACGAGCGCGATCAAAACCCCTGGTACCATGACATTAAGCGGTACCTCATGAAGGGAGAATACTCCGAGGGAATCAGTGACAATGATAAGCGAACCATTCGCAAAAGGGCCATAGGGTTCACATTGATTGAAGGAACCCTCTACAAGAAGAGCCCCGATTCCACTCTCTTAAGGTGTGTGGACCAAGAAGAAGCCCAAACACTGATAAAAGAAATCCACAAGGGGACTTTTGGAACCCACGCACCAGGGCATGTCATGACAAAGAAAATCCTCAGGGCAGGGTACTATTGGTCCACGATGGAAGCTGATTGTCACCAATACGCTAAGAAATGTTATAAGTGCCAAGTTTACGCCGATAACATTCATGTGCCGCCCGCACCCCTCAGTAACCTGGCTACACCATGGCCATTTTCTATGTGGGGCATGGATGTCATCGGACCCATCGAACCCAAAGCTTCTAACGGCCATCGTTTCATATTAGTAGCAATCGACTATTTTACCAAGTGGGTTGAGGCAGCGTCATACGCACACGTAACCCGGAAAGTGGTGACCACCTTCATCAAGAAAAACATTATATGTCGGTACGGCATCCCTCATAGGCTCATTACTGACAATGGGACCAATCTCAACAATAAGATGATGGAGGAATTATGCCAAGACTTCAAAATTCAGCACCACAATTCCTCTCCGTACCGACCAAAGATGAACGGTGCAGTGGAGGCAACCAACAAAAATATCAAGAAAATTATCCGTAAAATGGTGGTCACCTATAAGGACCGGCATGAGATGCTTCCCTTTGCCCTACACGGCTACGGTAATATCAGTACGGACCTCCACAGGGGCTACTCCCTTTTCCCTCGTTTATGGAATGGAGGCCGTACTACCAAGAAGGTCGAAATACCCTCCCTACGAGTCGTCATGGAAGCCAAATTGACAGAAGCCGAATGGGTCCAGAACCGGTATGATCAGTTGAACCTAATAGAAGAAAAACGATCGAACGCCATATGTCGAGGACAAGCTTATCAACGAAAAATCAAGAAGGCCTACGACAAGAAGGTCAATCCCCGCACTTTCTAAGAAGGAGATCTAGTAGTAAAGAAACTGCTCCCAACACGAAAAGACAAAATCGGAAATGGGCAGCCAACTATGAAGGACCCTTTGTGGTCAAGCGAGCCTTCTCGGGGGAGCCCTTATCGTCACCAATATGGACGGAGAAGAACTCCGATATCCTATCAACTCGGATGCGGTAAAAAATATTACGCTTAAGGAGCATTGCTCGTGACCCGTCAGGATGAAAACTCGCAAAGAGCGTCCCGGGCAAAAGATAGGGCCTATATACCTCGCTAGGATACGTCCTAGGCAAAAAGTAGAGGCACACACACAAAAAAAAAAAAAAAAAACAAAAAAAGGGAGAGCAATGATTACCTTAGCCGAAAACCGCAAAGGCGACTAAGGTAATACTTCTAGCAATGCAAGCAAACTTCGCATAGTCTTCACTCCGGGCTCGGGCATCTCAACCGAAGTGACCAGGAAGAATGGGGAAGCAAAAATCACGGATATGATTGTGGTACCCTCATACAGCTTTAGCCAACCCCGACCGACCATGCTTACAAATTCTCTTGTAAACCTCCATAAACCATATCATTATATCAATAAAATTGTCTTTTCTTCTCCTTACCTACTTGCGTAAATGCCTCTCGTATTAACGAAATATGAGCATGCATAAAACAAGCAATTTGAGAAAGCATAATAACAAAAGACGCACATCACCAACCAGGGTCGTCCCAAGTAAAAAGTACAGTGGTAGCCTCGCTAGATCGAAAACCCGCAAAGGGCGGTCTAGGCAAAAAATAAGGCTTTTATAAAAAGGAAAAGCTCATCAAAATACCTCACGGAAAGAATTAAAACCTCGCTAGACCGAAAACCCGCAAAGGGCGGTCTAGGCAAAAGATAGGGTTGAAAAAGTGCAAAAAGAATAATCACGAGAAAACAAAAGAAGGAAAGCACCTGGCCACTTTCTAAATGTCCTCAAATAGAACTACATTTAGGGCATCCACACACAAGTAGTCACACAAAAATGACTTTGTCAAGAGTAAAACAAACAAAAATACTATAGAAAGCATTTAGCCTCATGCTTGCATTCATCTCAATATGATTTCGTCGACCTTTTGCCTCCGTTACAAAAGCCGGCGCAACAAAAAACTAAGAAAAGAAAAAAGACATATGCTCAGAAAAAGCCAAAACCCTAAGATCGCGAGAAAAAAGAGATGAAACCGCGAGAAAAGGCGGGGTTAAGTCATCGCACCAACCAATAAAGTTTCGACCACCAAACAAAAGCCAAACAAAAACAAGATCCATCCAACCAACCAAGCAAGGATTGGATGATCACTACCAAAAGAACAAAAACAAAGGACCCCGACAATCGGCAAAGGCCGATTGATCACCAACAAAATCCCCGGCATGGCCCGGATGACTATTCAAGAAATCAGAAAAGCAGTCAAATCAACACAAGCAGCACTCTCCAGAGAGCTGCGCTTGATCTGCGCCCGAGCCAGATCAGTAAGTCGCATTACCACCCTGATGGGGGGTTCATACCCATCCGGTCCCGCACAACGGATCGTACCACCCCGATGGGGGTTCATACCCATCCGGTCCCGCACAACGGACCGTACCACCCCGATGGGGGTTCATACCCATCCGGTCCCGCACAACGGACCGTACTGCCTTGATGGGGGGCTCGTACCCATCCGAGTCCCGCACAACGGACCGCAACTACCAGCCTGATGGGGGGTTTATACTCATCAACCAAAGGTTCGGCTACGTCGGGAGTAGTATCCGGAGGTCCCACCACGTGTCCATCGAAGGGATCGGCTACGTCGAAGTAGTATCCCGGAAGTGCACGAGCACAAAAATCATTCCCCGAAAGTCGGCGCATGAGCTACCCGAGCGATAAGCCGCCACCACCACTAGTCCTACGCAGTGGACCGTACCCGGCTCGATGGGGGGTTTATACTCATCAACCGAAGGATCGGCTACGTCGAAGTAGTATCCGGAGGTTCTACCACGTGTCAACCAAAGGGATCGGCTACGTCAAGAGTAGTATCTCGGAGGTACACGACCACAACATTTCCCCGGAGGATCATCCGTCACAAGACGGGACATCCGAAAGATAACCAGGCAAGAGGGTCAACTCCTTTACCCCCGGTCGATCATCCCGACAACAGAAGGCCAACGATCGACCGGACGGGTAAAGGGGGGCAGCTGTAGACCCCAAATCTTGCCCGGCTCCAAATAAAGTTTGAAGATCCCCCATTTGAAGACGGTCGAAGCCTAACAAGCCACTAGGAGAGACTATTAGGCTCCCGTACCAAGATAGGAAGGTTTTTTGGGCCGAAAGATAAGTTTTCTCGCCTCGAAGGGACGAGACCACCTTCTGGATGACCCAGACCGCCGTTTCGCCTCGCGTAGCAAGTGAGACCGCCGTCTCGTCTAACGAGACCGGGGTCTCGTCTAACGAGACCGGGGTCTCGTTGCCTATGTAAACGAGACCGGGGTCTCGTTCAACGAGACCGGGGTCTCGTTGCCTACGAAAACGAGACCGGGGTCTCGTTCACCGAGACCGGGGGGTCTCGTTAACTACGAAAGCGAGACGGCGGTCTCGTTCACCCAGACCGGGGTCTCGTTGACTGCGAAAACGAGATGGCGGTCTCGTTCACCCAGACCCCGGTCTCGTTGCTTATGTCAAACGAGACGGCGGTCTCGTTGTGCGAGACGGCGGTCTCGTTGCTGTCAGACGAGACCGGCGGTCTCGCCACCTGACAGCGCGAAAACCTATAAATAGGGGCTCTCCACCCCTCATTTCCACACACCACAGCTGCATAGCTCTCCCTTCTCTCTAAAACTTCTCTCTAGAATCCCTCCGACGCATTTCCGGAGTTTCTGAGTGTTTTCAAGAGTGATTTTCGGCGTTCGAGAGGTTTTCAACGTCTTGTAGAGTGAAGGGCTGCCATAAAGCACCCTATTTTTCCAGAGAATTAATATAAAAAGCGTGCTTCGGAGGTTCAAATTCTCTCTTTCCACCTTTACCGCTTTTATCTTAAATTATGCAGTAGACATTAGGGCCATGTAGTCATACTTTTAAATTCCACAGAATAAAAAGGGCAAAAGTGCGTTTTTTAGTTTATCAATAAAAATAAGCCGGCCTATCATAGGGAACCCGAAAGGGGCGTCGCAAAGGGACTAATACTCCCTTTGCACGTAACCAACTCCCTTACCCAACTCTGGTTCTAATGACCAAAGTTGGTTTTCGAAAACCAACGCCTTTTTAAAACCCCTTTTCCGATGTTTATGGTAAAAATATCGGTGGCGACTCCATAGAACCCAAAACAAATAAATCCTTGGGTTAGCCCGGTTGTCGGACAACTCAAGGACACCTTTCGAAAACCTCGTCTTTAGGTTAGCCCGGTTATCGGACAACCTAAGGACGTTGTAACCACCAATAAAAACGCGAAAACAAGAGGGTCGATAAAACCATCGCGTCGCTCCGACCGCCTCGTTTTTGACGGCGGCGACATACCTACTTGTGTAAATGCCTCTGTATTAATGAAAAATGAGCATGCATAAAACAAGCAATTCGAGAAAGCATAAAAACAAAAGACGAACATCACCAACTAGGGTCGTCCCAAGTAAAAAGAACAGGGTAGCCTGCTAGATCGAAAACCCGCAGAGGGCGGTCTAGGCAAAAGATAAGGCTTTCATAAAGAAAAAAGAAGCCCATCAAAATATCTCAGACAAGAATCAAAAACCCGCTAGATCGAAAACCCGCAAAGGGCGGTCTAGGCAAAAGACAGGGTTGAGCAAAAGTACAAAAAGAATAGGCACGAGAGAACAAAAAGAAGGAAAGTACTGGTCACCTTCTAGATGTCCTCAACTAAAATAAAATTGCATCAACAGCATCCACACACAAATAGTCGCACAAAAATGACTTTGTCAAAAATAAAACAAACAAAAATACAATAGACTAATAAAAGGCATTCATATAGGAAGATCAGCCTCATGCTTGCATTCATAAAGAACAACCAAAAAAGGGTATCCCGGTACGACTTCGCCGACCTTTTGCCATCCTTTCCAAAAAGTCAGCGTAACAAAAAAAGAAAACTAAGAGTAAAAAGACGTACGCTCAAGAAAAAGTCAGATTTCAAAATCGCAATAAAAAGAGATAAATCGTGAAAAAATGCGAAATCAATCCTAACTTTTAGGTAATCAATAAAATCCCTAAGTGGATCACTAAAAAGAGAAAGATCATTTACATATCTGCCTACTCAGAGGCATTACCAGAAACTCAATGGATATCCGCCTACTCAAGAGGCGTCACCAAGATCAACAAATCCCCAGAGGATTCCTGCCTACCTAAGAGGCACTCATCAAAAATCCCCGACAACCAGGAAAGTCGGATGACAAACACCAAAAGAGCAAAAACAAAGAATCCCCAGTCACCAACAAAGCTGGATGAAACACCAACAAAATCCCCGGCACAGCCCGGATGACCATTCAAGAAATCCGAAAACAATCAACTAAACACAGAGATCACTCCCCAAGGAGTCGGCGCATGATCAGAATCAGTAAGCCGTCACCACTGCCAAAGGATCAGCCACCGCAAGAAGGGGCATCCAGAGGCACCAAACCAGACGAGGGTTCATACTCGTCAGCCAAGGGGTCAGCTACCGCGTCAAAGGAGCATCCCGAGGTTTCACATCGGCGCATGATCAGAATCAGTAAGCCACCACCACTGCCAAAGGATCAGCCACCGCAAGAAGGGGCATCCAGAGGCACCAAACCAGACGAGGGTTCGTACTCGTCAGCCAAAGGATCAGCTACCACAAGATGGAGCATCCGGAGGCTAAACACCAGATGGGGGTGTAAAC
This sequence comes from Sphenostylis stenocarpa, assembly GCA_963425845.1. Lineage (NCBI taxonomy): Eukaryota > Viridiplantae > Streptophyta > Magnoliopsida > Fabales > Fabaceae > Sphenostylis > Sphenostylis stenocarpa. The sequence continues at coordinate 31,892,929 of OY731406.1, read as the reverse complement.
TCATCAGGCCTTACAAAAGGGGGCTTACCGGGTGGGGGTTCGTACCCGTCAAACACCAGATGGGGGTGTAAACTCATCAGGCCTTACAAAAGGGGGCTTACCGGGCGGGGGTTCGTACTCGTCAAACCAGATGGGGGTTCGTACCCATCAGCCGAAGGGGTCAGCTACCGCGTCAAAGGAGCATCCTAGAAGCGCACAACACAACATTTCCCCAGAAGATCATCCGCCGCAAAGACGGAACATCTGAAGGGCAACCGGGCAAGAGGGTCAACTCCTTTACCCTCCAGTCCATCACCCTGGCACAAAAGGCCAGGAGTCGACTGGTCGGGTAAAGGGGGGGCAGCTGTAGACCCCAAATCTTGCCCGGACTCCAAATAAAGACCAGAAGACCTCCTATTTGAAGATAGACGAAGCCTAACAAGCCATTAGGAGAGACTATTAGGCCCCATATTAGGATAGGAGGGAGTTTCTGTACAAAAAAATAAGTTTTCTCGCTTTGTTGGGATGAGACCGCCCTCTGGAATTCCCAGACCGCCGTCTCACCTCATTCAAGTGGCGAGACCGCCATCTCGCTTGACGAGACGGCGGTCTCGCCACCTGCGAAGGACGAGACAGCGGTCTCATTTCTCCAGACGGCAGTCTCGCCGTGTTGACAGGTCGAGACGGCGGTCTCGACCCTGTCAGACGAGACCGGCGGTCTCGCCACCTGACAGCGCGAAAACCTATAAATAGGGATCCTCCCCCCTCATTTCCACACACCACAAGCTTCTAGCTCTGCCTTCTCTCTAAAACTTCTCTCTAGAATCCCTCCGACGCATTTCCGGAGTTTCTGAGTGTCTTTGAGAGCATTTTTCAGCGTCCAGAAGAGTTTTCGGCGTCTTGTAGAGTGAAGGGCTGCCAAAAAGCACCCATTTCCTTTAAACAAAAAAGAAAGCTTGCTTCGGAGGTTTAAACTCTTCCTCTCCCCTTTTATCGCTTTAAATCTACATTATGCAATAGATTAGGGCCATGTAGTCATCACTTTAAATTCCGCACAATAAAAAGGACAAAAGAGTATTTTCTAGTTTATTTATTAATAAAATAGCTGGCCTATCATAGGGAACCCGAAAGGGGTGTAGTAAAGGAACTAATACTTCCTTTACCACGTAACTAACTCCCTTACCCAACTCTGGTTCTAATGACCAAAGTTGGTTTTCGAAAACCAACGCCTTTTAAAAACCTTTTCCGATGTTTCCGGTAAAAACATCGGTGGTGACTCCACAGAACCCAAAATAAATAAGTCCTCGGGTTAGCCCGGTTATTGGACAACCCAAGGACACTTTTCAAAAACCTCGCCCCTAGGTTAGCGTGATTATCGGACAGCCTAAAGGCGTTGTAACCACCCATAAAAAACGCGAAAAACAAAAGGGTCGAAAAACCATCGCGTCGCTCCGACCGCCTCTTTTAAGACGGCGGCGACAATCTTCTTTTGATATGCTTGTCCATGACATATAGCATTCAACCGCTTTTCATCGATAAGGTTTAATTGATCGTATCGACTTTGAACCCATTCGGCTTCTGTTAATTTTGGTTCCATTATAATTCGCAAGGAAGGTATTTCGACCTCTATTGGCAATACGGCCTCCATACCATATACAAGGGAGAATGGAGTAGCTCCTGTTGAGGTTCGTACAGATGTTCAATAACCATGAAGAGCAAAAGGCAACATTTCATGCCAATCCTTATAAGTCTTAACCATCTTTTGAACGATCTTTTTAATGTTTTAATTGGCCGCTTCTACTGCACCATTCATTTTGGGCCGATAAGGAGAGGAATTATGGTGTTGAATCTTGAAGTCCTGGCATAGTTCTTGTTAGAATCGCGCAGCGGAATGTTCGCGTGGTCGGACAAAAACCAAGAGGGGGGGTGAATTGGTTTCTTAATAAAAATTAGGTTTTCAAAATTTTCCCCAAATTTTACCGATTAAAAACTGCGTAAATGTAAATAGAGAAGAGTAGAGAAGATTACACAGTAGGTTTATACTGGTTCGGATCAAAAGACCCTACGTCCAGTTGCTAATCACTCAAAAGAGGATTAACGCTGTCACTAAGAACAAATTGTTATAAACAGATTACAAATCAAAGAGATAAAGTAAAAGATAACACCTCTCTTGAAACCCACAAGAGATGAAGAACAACTTTCCCTAGAGACGGCACAGCACACAATCCACTAAGAACTCCACTTAGTGATTCTTATCGCTTCTAGCCTCACACCAGGTTCCAAAAGCCCCCTTTCCTTGCAACAAACAACTCTCTGGCACTCACAGCACTTAACTTTTGTATGGAAAGAGTTGTTCATCTTTTCTGAGTGCCAAAGCAGAGTTTAAGTAGGGAAATTAGGGTTTAGGAATTGGGGATTTCGAAACTAGGGTTCTTGGTAATTGGGTTTTCGAAAATAGGGTTTGTTTGATGTTTAAAATCAGAAACAGACTGAAATAATCGATTAAATGGAGTTTTAATCGATTAAAACAGAGCCAAATACGTCAGAACCCAATCCTCTCTGGTTTAATCGATTATTTGGTGAAATAATCGATTATTTGTACAGAACGGTACGAAATAATCGATTATTTTGCTTTTTAATTGATTAAAACAGTGACTTAGTATAGAAAGTGGTTTTCTCACTGTTTTAATCGATTATTTACCTATATAATCGATTAAAGCCGAGCCTGCATGATAAATTTGAGCATTTTGAAGCTTCTAAGTTATAGACTATGTACCGGCTATCTTAGACTCTATAATTACAGACTCAATCAAACTAAAACAGAGTTATTACAATACAGAAATCATCAATCTTCAATCTTCAATACTCTAAGTCTTTAAGCTCTTGGATCATCATCAAAATCAACATTCTTCATGATCATTATTTGCAACATCAAGTCCTTGAATGTTCAACAGTTCTTCCATCATCTTATTATTCAAGTTGGTTCCATTATCAGTAATAAGACGATCCGGGATGCCATATCGACATATGATATTTTTCTTAACAAAGGTAACTACTACCTTTTTAGTCACATGTGCATAAGATGCAGCTTCTACCCACTTAGTGAAGTAATCGATAGCCACCAGAATGAATTGATGGCCATTGGATGCCTTAGGCTCAAAAGGTCCGATAACATCCATGCCCCACATAGCAAATGGCCAAGGGATAGCCATAACATTGAGAGGTACCGGTGGAACATGTATATTGTTCGCATGTACCTGGCACTTGTGACATTTTCTGGCATACTGATGACAGTCCTTTTCCATTGTGGACCAAAAATATCCTGCCCTGAGGATTTTCCTAGCCATGATATGCCCTGGTGCATGAGTCCCAAAGATTCCTTCATGTATTTCTTTAATCAACGTCTGGGCTTCTTCAAGATTGATGCATCTTAACAAAGTAGAATCAAAGTTCTCTTTATAAAGGGTTTCTCCTATCAACATAAACCCTATGGCCCTTTTCCGAATGATCATTTTATCATTGTCACTGATTCCCTCGGGGTATTCACCCTTTGTCAAGTATCGCCTTATGTCATGATACCAAGGGGTTTTATCTTTTTCACTGTCCACCATCATACAAAAGGCTTGTTTGTCGTGCCTTTTGACTTGGATGATGGGCATCTCATGTTCTTGTACCAACGCGAACATGGATGATAATGTTGCAAGTGCATCTACAATCTGGTTATCTTCCCGAGGGATGTACTCGAAACTAATGTTTTCCATTTTTGAAGTCATATTATGGATGTGCTCCAGATAAGGGATTAATTTGGAATTTCTAGTTTCCCATTCACCTTTGAGTTGGTAAATGACAAGTGATGAGTCACCGAATACTTTGAGTCTAGTCACCCCATGATCCAGAGCTGCTTGAATACCTAGAGCACAGGCTTCATATTCCGCCATATTGTTTGTGCAATCAAAGTTTAGTCTGGTTGTTACTGGATATACTTCTTTTTGGGAGATATTAAAATAGCTCTGATCCCATGTCCTAGTAAGTTTGAAGCTCCATCGAAAAACATGATCCACTTATTATTTTCAAGTTCTTCATGTTGGATGTGCATTATGTGCTCATCTGGAAAATCATCTTGGAGGGATTGATATTCATCAGTTGGTCCATGTGCCAGGTAGTCTGCTAAAGGACTACCTTTGATAACTTTCTGAGTGACATGAACAATGTCGAATTCTGAAAGGAGTACCTGCCACCTAGCTATTCTTCCGGTCAAGACAGGTTTTTCAAACAAATATTTGATTGGGTCCATTTTGGAAATCAACCAAGTTGTATGTCTAACCATATATTGTCGAAGGCGCTGAGTTGCCCATACCAATGCACAACATGTTTTTTCGAGTGGTGTATAACGGGTCTCATAGTTTAGAAATTTCTTACTGAGGTAATATATGGCTTGTTTTTTCTTACCCGTATCATCTTGTTGACTGAGCACACATCCCATGGACTCGTCGAGTACTGAAAGGTAAAGAATCAGGGGCTTTCCTTCCACAGGTGGTACCAATACTGGGGGATTGGTTAGGCACATTTTGATCTTTTCAAAAGCTTGTTGACATTCATCATTCCAAACTTTTGGTTGGTTTTTACCCAACAACTTGAAGATGGGCGTACACTTGTCTATTAATTACACAATGAACCATGCGATGTAATTTATTCAGCCCAAAAACCCTCTGATTTCTTTTTCTGTTCTTAGTGAGGGCATTTCCACAATTGCCTTTGTTTTATCAGGGTCTACCTCAATTCCTTTTTTACTGACAATAAACCCAAGGAGTTTTCCGGATCATACTCCGAACGTATATTTAGCCGAATTAAGCTTGATCTGGTATTTCTGAAGCCAATTGAATAATTTCTTTAAGTATTGGAGGTGATCTATCTCATTTTTGGACTTGGCGATCATGTCATCCACATATACTTCGATTTCTTTGTGGATCATATCATGAAATAATGTTACCATAGCTCTTTGATAAGTAGCCCCTGCATTCTTGAGTCCAAAAGGCATTAATCTATAAAAGAATGTACCCCACAGCGTAATGAAGGAAGTTTTTCTCTATCTTGAACAGCCAATTTAATTTGGTTATACCCTGCATATCCATCCATGAAAGAATAGAGTATTCGTAGCAGTGTGATCTACCAGCATATTAATATGTGGTAGGGGAAAATCATCTTTTGGACTTGCACGATTTAAGTCCTTGTAATCTATGCATACTCTGATTTTTCCATTCTTCTTTATAACTGGCACGATGTTTGCCAACCATTCAGGGTATTTTGACACGATTAGAAAATTGGCATCCAACTGTTTTTCTACTTTTTCCTTAATTTTCAAGGACCATTCTGGCTTTACTCTTCTGAGCTTCTGCTTAACTGGCCGAAATCCCTCTTTTAGTGGTAATCTATGCTCCACTGTGCTTTTATCAATTCCAGGCATATCATGGTAGGACCATGCGAACACGTCCACATACTCTCTTAGTAATTGTATCAACCTTTCCCTGACATCATTGTCAATTTGGGTACCAATATTTACTTCTTTCTTATTATCTTCTTGTCCCAAATTGATGCCTCAGTTTTTTCCTGATGGGGCTGTATTGATTGAGCTTCTTTTTCCAACAGTCTTTGCATGTCCGGGGAAATGGTCCCCTCCTCACTGTCTGACTCAATCCATTCATCTTCGGCTTTCGGATCTTCCAGAGAGTTTTCAATCACAGACATGACTGTATGGTTATGCTTTGTTTTTTAGATTTCTTTATTAAATGTGTGAGAGGGAAAAGAATGAAAGAGAATATGAATATTATGAAAAATGCCTCGTTGTATTGATAGAGAGAAATATTTACGAAGCCCACTTTAATAAAAAATCTCGTGATCATGGGCGAGGATCACGAGAGATACATCGGAAGCCTTTTTATTTTTATCATTTATTATATTTTCTATATTTGTTATTATTATTTTTTAGAGATGACAAAAATGATGAGCCCTAAATTGCTGATCTTCCTTATCCCGTCTTTTATTCGGGCTTAGATAGAGGCTGGTCATCCACTCTTGGAGTAGATGCGTCAAAGGTAATCCACCCTGCATCTACTAAATCCTGGACCTTATGCTTTAAGGCCACACAGTTATCTACGGAGTGTCCTAGAGCATTCGAATGATAATTGCATTTTTCGTTTGGCTTATACCATTCTGGACATGGTGGCTCTATTTTCTTGGGAGGGATGCGTACAAGGAGTTTAGCATCCAACAATTTTAAAAGCAGACTTCCATAGGAGGTGGGTATTGGAGTGAATTTCCTTTTCGGTTTGCGTGACTTGGTCTGCTGCAAGGAGGAAGAAGGAGTGGCAAAGTTGATTGCATTCACGGTTCCTTCCTTCTTCTTTCCAAAGCTCTTTTTAACGTTTGGGGTGGAGGAATTGGAGGAAGTATGTTGTGTAATCCTTCCGCTTTTCAAACCTTGCTCCACTCTTTCCCCTATAATTACCACATCCGCAAAAAGTGTTGATGTGTTCCCTATCATTTTGTCATAATAGGGACCAGTTAGAGAATTGATGAACATGGATGTAGTTTCCTTGTTGGATAGAGGAGGTTCCATTTGTGCTGCTAATTCCCTCAATCGTTGGGCATATGCCTTAAAGGATTCGTCGTCTTTTTTGCTTAGTAATTGTAAATCTGCTCTTTCTGGGGTCAGATCAATATTGTATTTATAATGACGAAGAAAAGCATCCGCCAGATGTCTCCATGTTTGGACTTGCCCTCCTTCCAGCTGCATATACCAGTTTAAGGTTGACTCAGCCAGGCTCTCCTGAAAGCAGTGGATCAGGAGTTTCTCATTGTCAGCATATGCAGCCATCTTACGGCAGTACATTGTGAGATGGCTTTTGGGGCAGGTTATTCCCATGTACTTTGGGAAGTTCGGAGTTTTGAATTTGTTAGGGAATTGGATGTTTTTAACGAGGCACATATCAGCCGCCTCTTTAACATCAAAGTTATGCCCTTCCATGGCTCTTAACCTCTCCTCAAGGGCAGTAATTTGTTGTTTCGATATTTCTGGAGCATGAATATGTACTGCCCTTGTATCAGATTGGGCATGTTCACCGTTAGGTTCCTTTTCCTCTTCTTGGTGAGAGGCTTGTCCACTCTGAGGACCCTCTTTGTGGAGATTTTGTTGACGCATCATTTCCATCATTTGAGCCATCTGCTCTTTCAATGTACTAAGCTCAGTGGTGAGCTTTCAATTTTGTTCTTCTAATTGTTCCATCTTTTTAGCTTTCTGAGCACGAGTGAGGACGGGCGGAAGACCAGCCACTTTCTAAATGATTTTAAAGATTTTTATTATAGCTTTTTATTTCAAATGATTAGTGTGGGATAGATATGTCTTACAATAGCTTTGGTATCCTCTTAAAAAGCCTATGTTTAAAGGGTACCATACCCACCTCAGTGTGATAGCTCCCTTTTTTTCAAAGGTTGCCATCATACCTTAGCGCACTTATCTCTTCTAGGAAGATTATAAACACACTTGTGTCTCTTTCGCTATTGTCTAAGGATATCTAATATATCCTAGAATGAATGTGTTTATGTATGAGAAATTTTATTATGATGATGTTTATGCATACTTTTCTTAGTGCATTTATTTTCTCTCTTAGTTTTACCACTTATAGGATGATGTGGTATGAATGATACGACTTTGTCAAGAATCTTTTTATTGTAAAAGGCATTTTTATGGCTTTAATTTGCTTTTTTATATTTTTTATGACCCTTTATATCTTCTGTTGGTCAACGTGACTACTTAGCTTACAAAGAACCTGAAACCAGGCTAGCTTAACTGAAGAATGTCCGAGATAAAGTTGGTTTATTCTTATCACTTTTATGATTTTTAGAATTTTTTGTTATTTTTGTCTGTTGTATGATTACCCTATATTAATGCATCGATACAAATGCAGCAAACAAATGCACACATAATTCATTCATCCACGAGCAGAGCCACGCTATATTCAAGGTGGGGTTTTCCTGCAGAAACATGCTTGGTTAAGGAGGTTCTAAACTGTTCTCACCAAGGCCAAAGGTCCCTGTCGCCGCCGTTCGTTCTGACGTCCTGGGACATCTCGAACGTTTATGCGAGCGGTCGCGAAAAGATGGTTGAGACTCGCGTTTTTTGTTAAAAATATGTTCATTGCTTCCGAGGCGCTCAACGCTGAACTATCCTCTAATAGAAGCAAGGTTTTCGAAAAGGGTTCTTCTGGAGTCGCCACCAATGTTTTGACCATAAACATTGGAAAAGGAGAAAAAGGCATTGATTTTAATAAAAACCAAACTTGGCCATTATAACCAGAGTCGGGTAAGGGAGTTAGTTACGTGTGGGGAAGGTATTAGCACCCCACAACGCCTCTTTCGGGTTCCCTATGACAGATTAATTCATTTAAGTTAAGATTACAAGAAATTACGCGATTACCCTTATTTTATTGCATAATGTTAAGAATGGCTATCTACATGATTTTATTTCTTATTGCATACAGAAAGCAATAAATAAAGCAGTAAAAGATAAGAGAATTGAATAGAACCTCCGTAGCAAGCTTTGTATATCAAATCTTGAATCACAAGGATGCGTTTTGGCAATCCTTCACTCTACAAAGACTCTCCTCTCCAAATACAAGATTGACTCGACTCAATTTTACAGAAGAATCGAATGCTGGAATATGATTCCTTAACTGATTGTTACCTTATAAAGGCAATAAGAGAGTTCATTCGAAGAGGGAAGAGGATAGACAAGTACTGGGAGTTGTCTGGTGTGTGGAACAGTGGCAAATGAGCTTCCAATTTATAGTTTTCGCTGCCTGCACCCTTGGGACGCGCGTCTGGAGTGGGACGGCCGTCTGGGTTGGGATGGCCGTCCCAAATGCCACTTTTACACTGACTGGGACCACCTGGGGAGCTGGGACTGGCAGTCCCATTTGGGACGGCCGTCCCACTTGGCCAGGGAAGGTTGGGATGGCCGTCTCGACCTTGGGACGGCCGTCTCGACCTGTTTTGGCCAGCTTTCGTGTTCTAGGATCCCCCGGGAAGCTTTCCTTTTTGTATTCGGACATCATTTGATGCCGATAAACGCCCGTTGAAGCTTTATCTTCATATAGGAAGTCTTCTTGGCCTTTTATAGAGATGGCAGGCGAGCCTTGTCTTTGTTGTAGGAAGTCTTTTTAGCCTTTATTGAGAGACTGTCTGAACTCCGAGTTTGTTGTAGGAGGTCTCCTTGGTTTTTATTTAAGAAGCCGGGCGAACTTTATCTTCGTGTGAAGTTTCCCTAGCTTTTATTGAGAGGCCGGGCAAAATTAGGGGTCTACAGCTGCCCCCCCTTCACCTGCCTAGCTAATTTGTTGGCCTGATATGTCAACAAAATTAGTTGGTAGGGGAAGGAGTTAACCCTTTTGCCTGGTTATCCTTCGGATGCTGCTTCTTTGCTGATCCTGCGGATGATAAATATTTTGATAGGTACCAACCCCTATCCGGTTTGAGCCTCCTTTTATAAAGCTCTGGTGAGTACTTACCCTCACCCGGTATAAGTCTGTATTTTACTAGACTTTTGTGGGTACCTACCCCCACTAGGTATGAACCTTGTTCTGCAAGGTTTTGGTGAGTACCTACCCTCACCCGGTATGAGTTCGCATTTTGCTAAACTCTCCTGGGTACCTACTTCCGAGGTGCTCAACACTGAACTATCCTCTAATAGAAGTAAGGTCTTTGCAACCCATTTTTGAAATGCTTAGGTGAGTATTTTTACTCCACCTAATGCATTCTGCTAAGTTTTGATCAGTACTGACCCTCATCCGGTACAAACCTAATTTTTAAGGTTTTGGTGGGTACTAACCCCCACCTGGTGCAAATCTGCATTTTTGCTAGATTCTGATGAGTACTTACCCTCATCCGGTCTGAACCCCGTTCTGCAAGGTTCTGGTGGGTACCTACCCCCACCCGGCCCAAACCCCGTTCCGCAAGGCTCCGATGGGTACCTACCCCCACCCGGTCCGAACCCCGTTCCGCAAGGCTCGATGGGTACCTACCCCCACCCGGTCCGAACCCCGTTCTGCAAGGTTCTGATGGGTACCTACCCCCACCCGGTCCGAACCCCGTTCTGCAAGATTCTGATGGGTACCTACCCCCACCCGGTCCGAACCCCGTTCCGCAAGGCTCTTATGGGTAACTACCCCCACCTGCTCCGAATCCCATTCCTGCAAGATTCTCGATGGGTACCTACCCCCACCCGGTCCGAACCCCGTTCCGCAAGGCTCGATGGGTACCTACCCCCACCCGGTCCGAACCCCGTTCCGCAAGGCTCCGATGGGTACCTACCCCCACCTCGGTCCGAATCCCGTTCGCAAGATTCCGATGGGTACCTACCCCCACCCGGTCCGAACCCCATTCTACAAGGCTCGATGGGTACCTACCCCCACCTGGTCCGAATCCCATTCTGCAAGATTCTGATGGGTACCTACCCCCACCCGGTCCGAACCCCGTTCTGCAAGGCTCTGATGGGTACCTACCCCCACCCGGTCTGAACCTCGTTCTGCAAGGTTCTCAGGATGCACTTTTTGGTAGTTAATCCTGTGATTATCTGTTTTTGGAGATGTGTTGGCGACTTATTGTTTCTGTTTATGCGCCCATTCCGTGGGGAATATTTGTTTTGACTTTTCTGTTAGTCATCCGGTTTTACCGGGGATTCTTTGTTTTTGGCTTTTCCATTTAGCCATCCGGCTTTGCCGGGGATTTCTGATTTTTGGCTTTTCTTGTTTAGCCATCCGGCTTTTGCCGGGGATTCTTTGTTTTTGGCTTTTTTGTTTAGCCATCCGGTCTTGACCGGGGATTCTTGTTTTGGCTTTTCTGTTTAGCCATCTGGCTTTTGCCGGGGATTTCATTGATTTTGGCTTTTTCTTTTAGCCATCCGGCTTTTGCCGGGGATTTCATTGTTTTGGCTTTTTCTTTTAGCCATCCGGTCTTGACCGGGGATTCTTTTTTTGGCTTTTCCTTTTAGCCGTCCGATCTTGGCCGGGGATTCTTGTTTTGGCTTTTCCTTTTAGCCGCCCGGTCTTGGCCGGGGATTCTTGTTGATTGCCTCTTTCGGGCGGGAATCCTCTGGGGATTTTGAATTCTCTTCTTGATTGTGCCTCTTGATTAGGCGAATGCTTCAATAGTGGTGAAGACTTTGAGGGTTTGGATTGCCTCTTGCATAGGTTGATTTCCCATTTCTTGGGGATATTAGTTTTTGCTTGCTTGTTGCAAGTGAAGGCTTTCTTGGGAGTGAAGGTTTTGCACTTCGCTGGGGATATTCATATTGGGTGTTCCAGAAGGTTAACTCCCTGAGGATATGAATTTTGTAGTTTGCCTTTGCTGGTAGGCTTACTGGGGAAAAATTTTCTTTTTGGTGATCCACCGGGGGATTGATTTGCCCCCTAGGGATGAATGGAGTTTTCGACTCCTTGTTGGATGTTTGTTGTTTTGAGCTGGCTTTGCCTATGCTCTTATTCCATTGGGGAATGGTTTTTTTGCTTTTTTCTCGCGATTGTGCTTTTTTGCTATTTTGGATTTTTTAGATGCGTGTGCCTTTTTCTTTTGTGCATGCAGGCTTTTTATTATCTGCTGGGGATGAAGAGGTTTTTTTTTTCTCTTTTCCCTTTTTTACCGGCCCTGGGGAATTTCGTCGGCCTGGGGGTATGATGGAGTCTTGGCTCCTGGCTTTGCAAAACTCTTATTTGAGCTGGAAGATGGAAAAAAAATGTTTTCCTCTTTTTGTCTTTTTGTAGACTTTTCTTGATATGTTCTTTTTGGGGATTTTCGTGTGGCCTTTCTGTAGTGGCCTCCGTGAGGGAAAAAAATTCTTTCTTTTCTTTCTGTTGCCCCATGGTGATGTGGAGGTTTTTTACTCCGTATTTTCTTTTATGGACTCTTGAGTAGTCCTTATTATCCTTTGGTGAATCAAGTGGAGACTCTTGCATTAGTGTGCTTGATGACTCATGTGGTGACGAAGCTGAGTCGTGAGATAATCTTTTTGTCTTGCCTTTGGAGTAGGCAAGGATCCTCTTGGGGATAATTGAGCCTTTCCATTTGCTTTTTCCATTTTGATGGTTTTCCTTCTTTCTTGGATGAAAGGTGTTGATTAGAGCTATTTTCTTTGAAGCTCCTTATTTGGAATGGTTCACGACTCATGTGGTGATGTTGAGTCGTGACGTAATTTTTGTTTTGCCTCTAGAGTAGGCAAGGATTCTCTTGTGGATAACCAATCTCTTTTTATTGGCTTTTTTATTTTTGATGTACCTTCTTTTATTGGTGTAGAAGGTTGATGGTTGGAGCTAGTTTTCTTGGAGCTCTTTATTTTGTTGAAGTGATTTTGATTTTGCCTTTTTCTTTCGCGACTTTAATCTTTATCGCGAGTTATTTGAAATCTGGCTTTTTATCACGTGTGCCTTTTATTTTATTATTTTTGTACACGTGGGCTTTTGGAATGTAAACAGAAATAACAATGTTTATTCATTACTTTTTTTTTTTTGTGATACATTCAAAGCATTTTCAAATTACTAGAAAAAAAAAAAGGAAGCTATCTCCTAATCATCTGCCTCTGGACTGGAATGGGCAGATGGTGCTGGCGAAGGTATGCGACGGAGCAGGCGACGCTGGAACCCTACCTGGGTCTGGACCAGATTCTCTATCTGTCGGTCCGTCCTGTCTTGCCTCATAGTCAACTAATTAAACTGCTGGCGTATGAACTGGAACTCTCCTTCCATATAGGCGTGCTCGTCGTCTATCCGTCGGTACAGGCCGGCGAAGTCCGGATCATATGACTGCTGCTGTGAGTCTGTAGTCGAAGGGATGTCCTGAGGCATGTCGAAATCGCGCATATCTAGCGAAATCGAGATAATGGGGTTTAAGATAAACCCTGATCCCTGTCGACTGAGGATGTTCATATGAACCAACATTCCCCCGCTAATTGGCTCTGGTCGGAGGCTAGTAGGGAGATCTTCTCCGTCAGTACATCCCCAAAATTCCGCTAAAGGGGTGAGAAAGGGAGCTATTATGATGGCTCCTGCTGAACCGCGGGTTCCGTAATCTTTTACGGCTTTCAGGAAGGCATAACCTGGGTTACATCGCAGTCCTTGATGCATACAGTAGACAATGAAGAGGTCGGCCGGTGTTACCTTCCCTTGGCTCTCCTTTCGGTCGTGTATAGTCCCAGCCTAGCAATTTGTGGCATATGCGAAGCGGGGAGGGAAAGTCTGCGCCCTTCGTGGTTCGACGGCAGAGTGTGTGCTCCAGTGATCTCTCTCCACATGCTAGTGGTGGTGAGAGTAGTGTGCCTTCCGCATACGCGGGACCGATATTCCGGTGTTCTCATATCTCGCTCTTGGCGTAAACC
>OY731406.1:31693365-31879430 GCA_963425845.1 Sphenostylis stenocarpa | reverse complement strand
AGGCAGCCGGGTTCGCTTCCCATGACGCGTCTCGCCACATGCGAAGGACGAGACGGCGGTCTCGTTTGGAGAGACGGCGGTCTCGTCACCTGCGCATGACGAGACGGCGGTCTCATTTGGCGAGACCGCAGTCTCAACCCTGTCAGACGAGAATGGTGGTCTCGCCACTGCCAGGCGCGAAAACCTATAAATAGGGGTCCTCCCCCCCTCATTTCCACACACCACACAGCTTTTTGCTCTCCCTTCTCTCTAAAACTTCTCTCTAGAATCCCTCCGACGCATTTCCGGAGCTTCTGAGTGCTTTCTTGAGTGTTTTTTCGACGTCTAGAAGAGTTTCCAGCGTCGTGTAGAGTGAAGGGTTGCCAAAAAGCACCCATTTTTGTTAAAGAAATAAAAAAGAAAGCTTGCTTCGGAGGTTTAAATTCTCTCTCTCTACTTTTACTGCTTTAATTTTAAATGATGCAATAGATTAGGGCCATGTAGTCATAAATTTAAATTCCGCATAATAAAAGGGCAAAAACGTTATTTTCACCGGTTTAAATATTTTTAGATAGCTGGCCTATCATAGGGAACCCGAAAGGGGCGTAGTAAAAGAACTAATACTTCCTTTACACGTAACTAACTCCCTTACCCAACTCTGGTTCTAATGACCAAAGTTGGTTTTCGAAAACCAACGCCTTTTAAAACCCCTTTTCCGATGTTTCCGGTAAAAACATCGGTGGCGACTCCACGTAACCCTACAAAATTAGTCCTTGGGTTAGCCCTGGCTATCTGGACAACCCAAGGACGCCCTTTCGAAAACCTCGCCCCTAGGTTAGCCCTAGTTATCTGGACAACCTAAAGGCGTTGTAACCACCCATAAAAACGCGAAAATCAAGAGGGTCGAAAACCATCGCGTCGCTCCGACCGACCTTCTCTTTTGAGACGGCGGCGACGTATGGCGACTCCACCGGGGAAGCCTCGAGAGTTGATCCCATTTAGTGATGGGCCGGCTTAAAAATAAGTAAACCAAGAAAACAACGTTTTTGCCCTTAACTTGTATTATAACATGTTTTAATGCTTGGCTTTAATAACTGTTGTTTGTTTATAATTATGCAATTGTTTGAAATAAAAATTGTACACAAACCCTTGCACACAACAGTTCCCTCTATACCCGGGGGCAAGTGAGAAAACCATAGGGAGTGGGTGGCAGGTACGGTTCGCTGTAGTGAGGGCCTTGAGCCCACCAGTGTGATCGGAAACCACCACTCAAGGTGATAACCTTCCTCTTTTGGCAACAAGACTGACTATGGCCTTAGTGCTAAGCATGGTCGGACGGCTGGAGAGTGGGGACCCTATAATGGGGGCACCTTGGGGGCCTTAGCCTGGTGAGAACAGTTAGAACCAACCCTTGCCAATGCACTTTTCTGCAGGAAAACCCTACCTCGTGATAAAAACGAATTCTCGCCTGTTCGCGGATGACCGAATTGTGTGTGCATATGTTTGTTGCATTTGTCTGTTGCATAGCATAAACAAACAACAAAACAAAAATCACAAAAAAAAATATTTTCGCAAATAAACACCCTTATCTCGGACAGTCTGCCTTTTAGCTAGCCTGGTTTCAGGTTCTTTGTAAGCTAAGTAGCCACGCAGTTCCGACAGAAGAGATAAGGGACGCTAAATATTCTTTCGCATAAAGCCACATTTTATCTCGGACAGTCTGCCTTTTAGCTAGCCTGGTTTCAGGTTCTTTGTAAGCTAAGTAGCCACGCAGTTCCGACAGAAGAGATAAAAGGCTATAAAATAAGCAAATAAACATCAAATAAAAATACAAAAAATAAATAAATAAATCAACGTCTGATAAAGTCAAAACATTCATATTACATCATACCATGAGTGAAGAAAAACCAAGAGAGAAAATAAAAAATGAGAGCGCATTCAGCATCATTCAAACAGAATCTCTCATGCATAAGCATACCCATGCTAGTTTAAGCACTCAACATGCATTAATAAACCTTTTTCGGACATTCTAGAAAGTGGTTGGTCCTCTCCCCACTCGCACTCGTGCACAAAAAGCAAAAGCGATGGAAAACTTGGAGGAGCAGAACCGAAAGCTCACCGCGGAGGTCAATACCCTCCGCGAGCAAATGGCCCAACTAATGGAGGTCGTGCGCCAGGGTCAGAGCAAGGGCGAAGATCAAGCTGAACATACCCCTCCCCATGAGGAAGAGGAGGAAGAATACTTTTTTGGCGAGAAGGATGCTAGGACTGCACGCATCCTTACCCCAGAAGTATCCAAACAACAACTCTCCGCCCTGGAGGAGAGGCTGAAGGCGGTCGAAGGGCACAACTTTGACGTCAAGGAGGTGGCGGACATGTGCCTAGTGAAGAACATCCACTTCCCTCCCAAGTTCAAGATCTCCAAATAGAAGCTTCACAAGAACAGGAGCCAAGAATCCATCATCAAAATTGGATCCCCGTGAAGCCGACAAACTCCTTGGTGAAATCTCAAGAAAAAGAGAAAAAGAAAATCTCTTCATTCTGCTCAATAAAGAGATTCACAAAAGTCGGAGCCAAGACTCTATCATAAAAAATCAAATCAAAGATTAGATCCCCAAGAGAAAAATTCCCCAGGGATCACCAAAAAGAAAAGAGAAAAAAAAATATCTTTTCATCCAAAGAAAAAGCCAATGTGCATAAAAGGCGCACATATAAACCCATTCCCCAGCAGGAATAAGAGCATAAGCAAAGCCAGCTCAAACAACAGTGTCCAATAAGGAGTCAAAAACTACATTCCTCCCTAGGGGGCAAGTCAAAATAGATCCCCATAAAACAACCAAATCCCTGGTGGATCACCAAAAAGAAAAATCCCCAGCGAGCTTACCAGCAAAGGCAAAATACAAAATTCATATCCTCAGGGAGTTAATCATCTGGAACACCCAAATATGAATATCCCCAGCGAAGTGCAAAGCCTTCACTCCCAACGACTCAAAGGCAATCAAAGAGCCAATATCCCCAAGAAACGGGGAATCAACCTATGCAAGAGGTAATACAAGCACAAAGCTATCAAAAAAGCATCTGCCTAATCAGAGGTATTATCAAGAACAAATATCCTCAGGTAGAACATCAGCCTATTCAGAGGCAAAAAAAAAACAAAGCCTTCACCACTGTTGAAGCATCTGCCTAATCAAGATGCACAATCAAACCAAAAATCCCCAATGGATTCCCGCCTAAATAAGAGGCAACCAGCAAAGAATCCCTGGCAAAGCCAGATGGCTAAACAAGAAAAGCCAAAAACAAAAATCCCCGGTAAAACCGGATGGCTAAACAAAAAAGCCAAAAATCTGAAATCCCCGGCAAGACCGGACGGCTAAAATAGAAAAGCCAAAAACAAAGAATCCCCGGTAAAAACGGATGGCTAAACAGAAAAGCCAAAACACAAAGAATCCCCGGCAAAGCCGGATGACTAAACAGAAAAGCCAAAAACAAAGAATCCCCGGCAAAACTGGATGACTAACAAAAAAGTCAAAAAGCCAAAATCAAGTATTCCCTACGGAATAGGCGCATGAACACAAACAATAAGTCGCCAACACATCTCCAAAACCAGATGACCACAGGATCGACTATCAAAAAGTCATCCTAAAAGCCTTGCAGAACGGGGCTTATTCAGAGCCTTGCAAGACGTAGGTTCGTACCGGGTGGGGGTAGGTACCCATCAGAGCCTTGCAAGACGCAGGTTCGTACCAGGTGGGGGTAGGTACCCATCAGAGCCTTGCAAGACGCAGGTTCGTACCAGGTGGGGGTAGGTACCCATTAGAGCCTTATAGAATAGGGTTCGTACCAGGTGGGGGTAGGTACCCATCAGAGCCTTATAGAATAGGTTTCGTACCAGGTGGGGGTAGGTACCCATCAGAGCCTTATAGAATAGGGTTCGTACCAGGTGGGGGTAGGTACCCATCAGAGCCTTGCAAGACGCAGGTTCGTACCGAATGGGGGTAGGTACCCATCAGAGCCTTGCAAGACGCAGGTTCGTACCGGGTGGGGGTTGGTACCCATCAGAGCCTTGCAAGACTCAGGTTCGTACCAGGTGGGGGTAGGAACCCATCAGAGCCTTGCAAGACACAAGTTCATACAAGGTGGGGTAGGTACCTATCAGAGCCTTATAGAATAGGGTTCGTACCAGGTGGGGGTAGGTACCCATCAGAGCCTTGCAAGACGCAGGTTCGTACCGGGTGGGGGTAGGTACCCATCAGAGCCTTACAAGACGCAGGTTCATACCGGGTGGGGGTAGGTACCCATCAAAGCCTTGCAAGATGCAGGTTCGTACCAGGTGGGGTAGGTACCCATCAGAGCCTTACAAGACGCAGGTTCGTACCAGGTGAGGGTAGGTACCCATCAGAGCCTTGCAAGACGCAGGTTCGTACTAGGTGGGGGTAGGTACCCATCAGAGCCTTATAGAATAAGGTTCGTACCAGGTGGGGGTAGGCACCCATCAGAGCCTTGCAAGACGCAGGTTCGTACCGGGTGGGGGTAGGTACCCACCAAAGCCTTATAAAATAAGGTTTATACCGGATGAGGGTAGGTACTCATAAGAATCTAGCAAAAATGCAGATTCGTACCAGGTGGGGGTAGGTACCCACCAAAGCCTTATAAAATAAGGTTTATACCTGGATGAGGGTAGGTACTCATCGAATCTAGCAAAAATGCGATTCGTACCGGTGGGGGTAGGTACCCACCAAAGCCTTATAAAATAAGGTTTGTACCGGATGAGGGTAGGTACTCATCAAAACTTAGCAGAATGCATTAGGTGGAGTAAAATACTCACCTAAGCAATACAAAAACGGGTTGCAAAGACCTTACTTCTATTAGAGGATAGTTCAGGTGTTGAGCGCCTCGAAGTAAATACCCACAAGAGTTTAGCAAAATGCGAACTCATACCGGGTGAGGGTAGGTACTCACCAAAGCCTTGCAAAACAAGGTTTATACCTAGTGGGGGTAGGTACCCACAAGAGTCTAGCGAAATGCAGACTCATACCGGGTGAGGGTAAGTACTCACCAGAGCCCTACAAAGTAAGGCTCAAACCAGATAGGGGTTGGTATCTATCAAAGATATTTATCATCCGGAGGATCAACAAAGAAACATCCGAAAGATAACTGGGGAAAAGGGTTAACTCCTTCCCCTACCAAACAAATTTTGTCGGCATATTAAGCCAACAAATTAGCTGGGCAGGTGAAGGGGGGGGGGGCAGCTGTAGACCCCTAATTTTTCCCGGTCTCTCAATAAAGGCTAAAGAGACTTCCTACAATAAAGACAAAGCTCGCCTGACATCTCAGTAAAGGCCAAGAAGACTTCCTATATGAAGATAAAGCTTTAACGGGCGTTTATCGGCATCAACCGACGTCCGAATAAAGAAAGGAAAGCTTCCCAGGGGTCCCAGAACACAAAGGCTGGCCAAAACAGGTCGAGACGGTCGTCCCAAGGTCGAGACGACCGTCCCAACCTTCCCTGGCCAAGTGGGACGACTGTCCCAAGTGGGACTGCCAGTCCCAGCTTCCAGGTGGTCTCAGCCTTTGTAAAAGAGGCAGTTGGGACGACCGTCCCAACCCAGACGGGCGTCCCAAATGTGCAGGCAGCGAAAACTATAAATAGGAGGCTCATTTGCCACTATTTGAGACACCAGACAACTCCCAGTACTTGTTTATCCTCTTCCCTCTTCGAATGAACTCTCTGATTGCCTTAATAAGGTAACAATCAGTTAAGGAATCATATTCCAGCATTCGATTCTTCTGTAAAATTGAGTCGAGTCGATCTTGTATTTGGAGAGGAGAGTCTTTGTAGAGCGACGGATTGCCAAAACGCATCCTCACGACTAAAGATTCGTAATACAAAGCTTGCTACGGAGGTTCTGTTCAATTCTTTTCTCTTTTACTGCTTTATTTATTGCTTTCTATATGCAATGTAAAATAAAGTGATGTAGATAGCCATTTTTAACATTATGCAATAAAATAGGGTAATCGCGTAATTTCTCATAATCTTTATTACTTAAATGAATTAATCCGTCATAGGGAACCCGAAAGGGGCGTTGTGGGGTGCTAACACCTTCCCCACACGTAACTAACTCCCTTACCTAAGTCTGGTTATAATGACCAAGTTTGGTTTTTAATAAAATCAACGCCTTTTTATCCTTTTCCAATGTTTCCGGTCAAAACATTGGTGGTGACTCCAAAAAAACCCCTTTTCGAAAACCTTGCTTTTATTAGAGGATAGTTCAGTTGTTGAGCACCTCGGAAGCAATGAACATATTTTAACATAAAAACGCGAGTCTTAACCATCTTTTCGCGACCACTCGCATAAACGTTCGAGATGTCCCTGGACGTCGGAACGGACGACAACGACAATCCATGACATGGAAATCGACGTTGAAGATAGTGGGTCCAACTTGAATTGGCAAGTTAACCTCTCCCACTACTTCTCGTTTGGATCCGTCGAAGGCTCGAACGATAGTGCTACTTGGGCGCAGACGGGTTCCTTGGATAGTCAGCTTGTCTAGTGTGCACTTGGGCATCACGTTCAAGGATGACCCGTTATCCACAAGAACTTTGGCGATGAGGTACTCCTTGCACTTGACTAAGATGTGCAAGGGCTTGTTATGGTTTGACCCCTTGAGGGGGAGTTCTTCCTCTGTGAAGGTGAGGTGATCGCTTGCCATAATGTGACCAATGATCCTTTCAACCTTTTCTTGGGATATAGTATGAGGTACGTGCGCTTCGCTCAAGACCTTCAGCAGGGTGTTTCTGTGCGGTTCCGAACTCATTATCAGAGATAACAATGTTATCTTTGCAGGTGTGCGATTGAGCTGGTCTATGATGGAATACTCGCTTTGCCTTATAAACTGGAGTAATTCCTCTGTCTCCTCTTTGGATTCTTTATTTTCTTTTTCTTCTTCGGTCTTTTTATTTTTTCCTTTATTTTTGAGGACATCTTCCTATGTGTCCTTGGGGGAGTAGACTCTTCCACTTCTAGTCATGCCTCCAATGCCAGCTATATTTGTTATTTCTTCTTTTATTGGTGAAGATTCCCCGTATTTCCACGGTACAACTTTATTTGTTTCGTAGGGGAAAGGACGTGGCATAAATAGTCGCACTGGTGTCCTTGCCCCCTCTTCTTTATTCTTGAGGACCAACGGTCGAGGCTTATTTTCCTCTTGCGGCGAGTCGAACGTTGGGGTAAGCTTTATTAGGAGTGGCTTTCTCTCCATTCTTTTGATTTGGAAGACGTGTCAGTTAATCCTTCCTTTTTATTATCTTATTTATTAAGCGTGAAGGAGGGGAAATTAAATATGCAAATGAATGTTTATGCATGCAAGTAGACAGTCGTTGAATAAAGAAGAAGATTTCATTCATTCAATAGAAGGAGTACATTCCCCTATTCCATACTACGAAGCAACTTTTGGCAAAAACGGAAAACCTTAAAGAAACCCACAGGCGGGTCTTGATCTCTCTGTAGTTCTCTTTCGGCTTCCCGGACGTGACGAGCAAGTGCTTCGCTTTGTTTTCGGACCACCTGGCTCATATCTTCACTATACTTCTGAGCCTCTTTGATCTTCGCCTCTTGATGAATGACCAAGGCTTGTAGTTCATCGAGCTTCGCAACGGCTCGGTATTTTTCTTGCAGTACCTGGGCGTACTAAACTAGCCCGTCTTTTTCTTTGCAGCGTAGCTCAGCGAGACTTCTGTTGAGTCTCTGGTTGGCCTCTCGCTCTTGGCGTATGTCTAACCGAGTCTTGGTGAGCTCTTGCGACAACTCCTTGATCGTTTGAGCCTGTTTTGCTGATTCGGCCTCAAGGCGTGCTGATTTGGAGGTTATTTCTTGGAGTTGGCTATCCGAACTGGTTCTGGCAGTTTTGGATGCTCGGATAGCTTGTTCATTAGAGTCAGCACACTGATCCTTGAGGCGCTCTATTTCATGATCCTTTTTCTTGCCTTGCCTTTGCAGACCGTCAATTGTGAGGATAGATTCTTGCTCTCTTTCTTCAAGGGCCCTCATCTGGGCTCCCATGATTTCTATCCTCTGGGTCAAGGCATCAATTTGAGCCTGCAACTCTTCATTATTGGTGCTCGTAATGGGTGTGGTGGATGGTTGAGCCATCCCTCTTCTTTTCCTCCACGCCTCGTAGTCACTGGTGACCGTCACCCGAGCTTTTCCTAGCTCTCTATCTCCCATGTAGACTAGTTTCTCCCATGCTTTTCTCACAACTAGTGAGTTGGCGATTGTGCATGGGTCTCCGAAGAAACACAGTCCTCCGAGTTCCCCCCGAGAAATGGTAGTTTGGGTCCTCATGAGCTGTCTCATAGCTACTCTAGGTGAATAGGCTATGCAACCCCTGAGTCCTATCAAGGGTACGTTCGGGTAGTCTCCCCATCTGATGAGAACTGGGTCAGGTCGGAACCAAGGGCATACCCAAGACAAACTGTTGGCGTCCTTTCGTTCCAACTCGTCCCTCCATTCTGAAGTTAGGCGTCGTTGGAGAGGGATTTTGGAGAAGCTCCTTAAAGGGTCGGGGAACATCCCCATGTGTCTAGAGGCGTACAGGTGCGTGATGCTCCACACAAACAATAATGAAGAGCAGCAGCGAAGTGTTTTTCCTTTCTTCTGGTGGCAGAATTCCACCGAGAGCAAGGTGTCGGCAAGGATTGCAGGCAGGGGACTTTCTGAGTTTACGTCCCAGGCGAAGAAGGCGTCCATGACAGCTTGATCTACTGTGTCGAGGTGGAAGGGGAACAAGATCGTTCCAAAAATGATTAAGCCTAGGGTTTTGTTGAAGGCGACCCACTCTGCCCTCTCAGCCAGGTAGGACAGGTGGTCTTCTAACATCGAGACTTTCCAACCCTGGGTGTTCCCTTTTCCTATCAGGGTACTCTGTGTCGCCGCCATAAAAAAAGAGGTGGTCGGAGCAACGCGATGGTTTTTGACCCTTTTTGATTTTCACGTTTTTTATGGGTGGTTGCAACGCCTTTAGGTTGTCCGATAACCGGGCTAACCTAGGGGCGAGGTTTTCGAAAGGGAGTCCTTGGGTTGTCCGATAACCGGGCTAACCCAAGGACTAATTTTGTGGGGTTCTGTGGAGTCGCCACCGATGTTTTTACCGGAAACATCGGAAAAGGGGTTTTTAAAAGGCGTTGGTTTTCGAAAACCAACTTTGGTCATTAGAACCAGAGTTGGGTAAGGGAGTTAGTTACGTGTAAAGGGAGTATTAGTCCCTTTACGACGCCCCTTTCGGGTTCCCTATGACAGGCCAGCTATTTAAAAACATTTAAACCGATGAAAATTACGCTTTTGCCCTTTTTATTTTGCGGAATTTAAAATTATGACTACATGGCCCTAATCTATTGCATAATTTAGAATTTAAAGCGGTAAAAGATAGAGAGGGAGAATTTAAACCTCCGAAGCAAGCTTTTTATTTTATTTCTTTAAAAGAAATGGGTGTTTTATGGCAGCCCTTCACTCTACACGGCGCTAGAAACTCTTTTAGACGCTGACAAACGCTCACAAAAGCACTCAGAAGCTCCGGAAATGCGTCGGAGGGATTCTAGAGAGAAGTTTTTAGAGAGAAGGGAGAGCTCAAGCTTGTGGTGTCTGGAAATGAGGGGAGGAGAGCCCCTATTTATAGGTTTTCGCGCCTGACAGTGGCGAGACCGCCATTCTCGTCTGACATGGTCGAGACCGCCGTTTCATCATTCGTAGGTGGCGAGACCGCCGTCTCGTTTGGTGAGACGGCGGTCTCGCCATTTGCGTGAGGCGAGACGCCGGTCTCGCCATTTGCGTGAGGCGAGACGGCGGTCTCGATTTCGAGACGGCGGTCTCGTCCCAAAAAGGCGAGAAAACTTATTTTTTGTGCAGAAAATCATTCCTACCCTAGTATGGGGCCTAATAGTCTCTCCTAGTGGCTTGTTAGGCTTCGTCCATCCTTGAATAGGAAGTCTTCTGCTCTTTATTTGGAGGTCGGGCAAGATTTGGGGTCTACAACTGCCCCCCCCTTTACCTGACTAGTCAGCTGTTGGCCTGTTGTGCCAGACAGATTGACAGGAAGGTAAAGGAGTTGACCCTCTTGTCCGGCTACCCTTCGGATGTCCCGTCTTGCGGCGGTTGATCTTCCGGGGAAAACTTTGGTGTTCGTGCACTTCCAGGATACTACTTCTGACGTAGCCGATCCCTTTGGTTAACACGTGGTAAAACCTCAGGATGCTCCTTCTGACGGTAGCCGATCCTTCGGCTGATGGGTATAAACCCCCATCAGCCGGTAGCAGATCCGTTGTGTGGGACTCGGATGGGTATGAACCCCCCATCAGGCCGGTACGGTCCGTTGTGTGGGACTCGGATGGGTATGAACCCCCATCGAGGTGGTACAGTCCGTTGTGTAGGACTCGGATGGGTATGAACCCCCATCGTGGTGGTAATGCGACTTACCGATCCGGCTCGAGCGCGGATCAGGCGCAACGCGTGCGCAGGTTGATAGGTATAAACCCCCTATCAGGTTGGTACAGTCCACTGCGTAGGACTGGCGGTAGTGGCGGCTTACTGTTCAGGTGGCCCATGCGCCGTTCAGGCATTCCTTGTGTGCTGGTTGATAGGTATAAACCCCTTATCAGGCTGGTACAGTCCGATGCGTAGGACTGGTGGTGATGGCAGCTTACTGCTCGGGTAGCTCATGCGCCGACTCCTTGGGGAGTGATTTCCGTGTTGGTGGATGTTCTTGGACCTCTTTGAATGGTCATCCGGGTTGTGCCGGGGATTCTGCAGGTGCTCATCCAGCTTGCTTGTTTGCTGGGGATTCTTTGTTTTTTACTTTTGGTGGCGACTATCCGACTCTTGTTGGTTGGTCGGATGAGTCTTGTTTTGACTCTTGATTTGGTAGTCGAAGTTTTGTTGGTTGAGGTGATTGCTTGTCTTAATCCTGCCTTTTTCTCGCGGTTTTATCTCTTTTTTCTCGCGATTTAGGATTTTGGCTTTTCTTATTGAGCGTATGTTTTTTTCCTTTTTTATGCTTTTTTGTTATGCTGGCCTTTTTTCTTTCCCTTTGTTGGGCCCTTGATGGTTTGGACCCTTGAAACCTTTATTCTCCGTTGGGGAGTGTGGAGAAGACTTGAGCCATGATAATGTTTGTGTTGCCTTCATGGATCCTTTTGGGGGTGACTAAGCCTTTCCGTTGGCTTTTTATGATGTTGGATGATCGTACCCTCCTTTATTGGGTAGAAAAATGATGACTGGAGCCTTTGATTTCTAAAAGCTCCTATTTTGATGGGTCGCTTGATTGGCGACTAGCTCTGCTTTCTCGGGGGCATTATTTGGAGAGTTGGTCTTGATGATCCTGTTTTTCAATCACAACCATGGAGCTAATCTCCTTATATGTATGAATGCTTTTCATTCTGAGGTAATTTCTTTTATTTTTGACAAAGTCATTTTGTGCGACTACTTGTGTGTGGATGCTATCGATGCAAGTTTTTTAGTTTGAGAGCATTTTTAGAAAGCGACTGGTACTTTCCTCTTTTTTGTTCTATTCTTTTGCACTCTTTGTTTTAACCCTATCTTTTGCCTAGACCGCCCTTTGCGGGTTTTCGATCTAGCGGGTCTTGATTTTCTTGCCTGAGGTATTTTGGTGGGCTTTTTTCTTTTTATGAAAGCCTTATCTTTTGCCTAGACCGCCCTTTGCGGGTTTTCGATCTAGCAGGCTGCCTTGTACTTTTTCCTTGACCCTGGTTGGTGTCATTCGTCTCATTTTTACGCTTTCTTGAATTGCTTGTTTTATGCATGCTCATATTTCATTAATACAGAGGCATTCACACAAATAGGTGTAGACCCCAAATCTTGCTCCGCCTCTAAATAAAGAGTAAAAGACCTACTATTCGAAGACTGATGAAGCCTAAAAAGCCACTAGGAGAGACTATTAGGCTCCATATTAAGATAGGAGGGATTTTTCTGCACAAAAAATAAGTTTTCTCGCCTTTTTGGGACGAGACCGCCGTCTCGAAATCGAGATCGTCGTCTCCCCTCACGCAAATGGCGAGACCGCCGTCTCACCAAACGAGACGGCGGTCTCCCCACCTGCGAATGACGAGACGGCGGTCTCGTTTGGCGAGACGGCGGTCTCGTTTGGTAAGACAGCGGTCTCGACCCTGTCAGACGAGAACGGCGGTCTCGCCACTGTCAGGCGCGAAAACCTATAAATAGGGGTCCTCCCCCCCTCATTTCCACACACCACAGCTTCCTCTCCTCCTTCTCTCTAGGATTTCTCTCTCTAGAATCCCTCCGACGCATTTCCGGAGCTTCTGAGTGTCTTTAGAGTGAGTTTTCGAGAGTTCCGAGAGGTTTTCCGGCGCTGTAGAGTGAAGGGCTGCCAAAAAGCACCCATTTTCTTCAAAAGAAATAAAAAAGAAAGCTTGCTTCGGATGTTTAAATTCTCCCTCTCTATCTTTTACTGCTTTAAATTTTAAATTATGCAATAGATTAGGGCTATGTAGTCATAATTTTAAATTCCGCAAAATAAAAAGGGCAAAAGCGTAATTTTTACCGGTTTAAATATTTTCAAATAGCTGGCCTATCATAGGGAACCCGAAAGGGGCGTCGTAAAGGGACTAATACTCCCTTTACACGTAACTAACTCCCTTACCCAACTCTGGTTCTAATGACCAAAGTTGGTTTTTCGAAAACCAACGCCTTTTAAAAACCCTTTTCCGATGTTTCCGGTAAAAACATCGGTGGCGACTCCACAGAACCCTACAAAAATTAGTCCTTGGGTTAGCCCGGTTATCGGACAACCCAAGGACGCCCTTTCGAAAACCTCGCCCCTAGGTTAGCCCGGTTATCGGACAACCTAAAGGCGTTGTAACCACCCATAAAAAACGCGAAAACAAAAAGGGTCGAAACCATCGCGTCGCTCTGACCGCCTCTCTTTTTGATGGCGGCGACAATAGGTAATATAGAAGGAAAGACAATTTTATTGATATCAACAGATGGTTTATTTTTACATGGGGGTTTACAAAAGAATTTGTAAGCAGGGCTGGCCAGGGTTGGCTAAACTGTATGAGGGTGCCACAATCGTATCTGTGATCTCTGTTTCCCCGTTTTTCCTGGTTACTTCAATTGAGATGATCGAACCCGGAGTGAAGACTATGCGAAGTCTGCTTGCTTTTGTGAAGGTATTACCTTAGTCGCCTTTGTGGTTTTCGGCTAAGGTAATCATTGCTCTTTTTGTTTGTGTGTTTTCTTTTTTTTTTTTTTTTTTTTTTTGAAACCTCTAGTTTTTGCCTAGGACGTGTCCTAGCGAGGAATGTAGACCCTATCTTTTGCCCAGGACGCTCTTTGCGAGTTTTCATCCTGACGGGTCATGAGCAATGTCTTTTAGGCGTAATATTTTTTCACCGCATCCGAGTTGACAGGGTATCGGAGTTCTTCTCCATCCATATTGGTGAGGATGAGGGCTCCTCCTGAAAAGGCTCGCTTGACCACAAAGGGTCCTTCGTAGTTTGTTGTCCATTTCCCGATTTTGTCTTTCTGGGCTGGAAGCAGCTTCTTTATCACCAGATCCCCTTCTTGGAAAGTGCGATGATTGACCTTCTTGTCGTAGGCTTTCTTGATCGTCCTTTGATAAGCTTGCCCCCGACATATGGCGTCCAACCGTTTTTCTTCGATTAAGTTCAACTGATCATACCGGTTTTGGACCCATTCGGCTTCTGTCAATTTTGCTTCCATGACAACTCGTAGGGAGGGTATTTCGACCTCTACCGGTAGTACGGCCTCCATTCCGTATACAAGGGAAAAAGGGGTAGCTCCTGTGGAGGTTCGTACCGACGTTCGGTATCCATGTAAGGCAAAGGGAAGCATTTCATGTCAATCTTTGTAGGTCACAACCATTTTCTGGATGATTTTCTTGATATTTTTATTGGCTGCCTCTACTGCACCGTTCATCTTTGGTCGGTACGGGGAGGAATTGTGGTGCTGAATTTTGAAGTCTTGACATAATTCTTCCATCATTTTATTATTGAGATTGGTCCCATTATCCGTAATGAGCTTATGAGGGATGTCGTACCGACATATAATGTTTTTCTTGATGAAGGTGGTCACCACTTTCCGAGTCACATGCGCGTATGACGCCGCCTCAACCCACTTGGTGAAATAGTCGATTGCTACCAAGATGAAGCGATGGTCGTTAGACGCTTTGGGTTCGATGGGTCCGATGACATCCATGCCCCACATAGAAAATGGCCATGGTGTAACCAGGTTACTGAGAGGTGCGGGCGGCACATGAATATTATCGGCGTAGACTTGGTACTTGTGACATTTCTTGGCATATTGGTGACAATCAGCTTCCATCGTGGACCAAAAATACCCTGCTCTAAGGATTTTCTTTGCCATGACATACCCGGGTGCGTGGGTCCGAAAAGCTCCCTTGTGGATTTCTTT
Source organism: Sphenostylis stenocarpa (assembly GCA_963425845.1). Classification (NCBI taxonomy): domain Eukaryota; kingdom Viridiplantae; phylum Streptophyta; class Magnoliopsida; order Fabales; family Fabaceae; genus Sphenostylis; species Sphenostylis stenocarpa. Next base: position 31,864,990 of record OY731406.1, on the reverse strand, counting down.
TATCAAGGTTCGGGCTTCTTCTTGGTCCACACACCTTAAGAGAGTGGAATCGGGGCTCTTTTTGTAGAGGGTTCCTTCAATCAACGTGAACCCTACGGCCCTTTTGCAAATGGTTCGCTTATCATTGTTATTGATTCCTTCGGGATATTTGCCCTTCATGAGATATTGTTTGATATCATGATACCAGGGGTTTTGGTCGCGCTCGCCATTTACTGTCATGCAGAAAGTTTGTTTATCATGCAGCTTGACTTGAATAATTGGCATCTCATGTTCTTGATCCAGGGCAAACATGGATGATAGGGTGGCAAGGGCGTCGGCAATTTGATTATCTTCCCGGGGATGTACTGGAAGGTGACACTTTCCATTCTTGAGACCAAGTCCTGGATGTATTCTAGATATGGGATTAACTTGGAGTTTTGGGTTTCCCATTCACCTTTAAGTTGGTAGATGACGAGGGATGAGTCACCGAATATTTTGAGCTTAGTGACCCCATGATCTAAAGCCGCTTGGATCCCTAGCGCACATGCTTCGTATTCGGCCATGTTGTTGGTGCAATCGAAATTAAGCCTGGCCGTTATAGGAATGTGTTTCTTTTTGGGGGATATCAAAATAGCTCCTACCCCGTGTCCAAGCATGTTTGAGGCCCCATCGAAAAACATAGTCCATGCTTCTTCTTTGGTCTCTTCGTGTTCGATATGCATAATATGCTCATCGGGGAAGTCGTCTTGTAGGGATTGATATTCATTCGTTGATCCGTGGGCTAGATAATCTGCCAGGGGGCTACCCTTAATAGCTTTCTGGGTGATATGAATGATGTCAAATTCTGAGAGGAGAACCTGCCACCTAGCTATTCTTCCAGTCAAAATGGGCTTCTCGAAGAGGTATTTGATTGGATCCATTTTGGAGACCAACCATGTTGTATGTCGAGCCATGTACTGTCTGAGACGTTGAGTGACCCACACCAATGCGCAACAGGTTTTTTCGAATGGTGTATAGCGGGTTTCGTAGTCTAGAAATTTCTTATTGAGATAGTAAATGGCTCGTTACTTTTTCCCGGTTTCATCATGTTGGCCGAGCACACATCCCATGGACTCTTCGAGTATTGACAAGTATAGGATGAGAGGTCTCCCTTCAACGGGTGGTACCAATACTGGTGGATTGGTTAAACAAGTTTTGATCTTATCGAACGCTTGTTGGCATTCTTCAATCCACACCGTTGGTTGGTTTTTGCGCAACAGCTTGAAGATGGGTATACATTTATCTGTTAACAGTGCGACGAAGCGGGCGATGTAATTGATCCGGCCCAGAAAACCTCTGACCTCCTTTTTCGTGCTTGGTGGGGGCATTTCCAAAATTGCCTTGGTTTTGTCGGGGTCCACTTCAATTCCCCTTTCGCTGACAATGAACTCTAGGAGCTTTCCTGATCGTACTCTGAAAGTACACTTTGTTGGGTTCAGTTTGAGTTGATACTTTCGGAGTCGGTCAAAGAGCTTTTTGAGATAATGAATGTGGTCCATTTCATTCCTGGACTTGGCAATCATGTCATCCACATACACCTCTATTTCCTTGTGGATCATGTCATGGAACAGCGTGACCATAGCCCTTTGATAAGTAGCCCCTGCATTCTTGAGTTCGAAGGGCATTACGCGATAGCAAAAGGTGCCCCATGGTGTGATAAAGGAGGTTTTTTCTCTATCCTCAACGGCCAACTTGATTTGGTTGTATCCCGCATACCCGTCCATGAAGGAGTATAGCGTGTTGGTAGCGGTATGGTCTACCAGCGTGTCTATATGTGGTAGGGGAAAGTCGTCCTTTGGACTTGCTCGATTGAGGTCCCTATAATCCACACAGACCCTGACCTTTCCAGTCTTTTTAATGACGGGTACTATGTTGGCCAACCATTCTGGGTACTTGGATACTACCAGGAAATTGGCATCTAACTGCCTTTGCACTTCCTCCTTTATCATTAAGGACCAGTCCGGTTTGATCCTCCTGAGTTTTTGTTTCACTGGTCGAAATCCCTCTTTTAATGGCAATCTATGCTCCACTATACTTGTGTCGAGCCCAGGCATGTCATGATAAGACCAAGCAAACACGTCCATATACTCCTTCAAAAGCTGTATCAATTCTTCCCTTATGCTACCTTTTATTTGGGTGTCGATGTTCACCTTTTTCTCCTCATCCTCTTTTCCCAAATTAACGGTTTCTATTTCCTCCTGGTGCGGTTGTATGATGCGTGTTTCCTTTTCCAGCATTCTTTGCATATCTGGAGAAATGGTCTCCTGCTCACTGTCGGACCCGACCCATTCGCTTTCCGTTTCCGGGGTCCACGGAGATTCATCAATCACAGACTTGATGTGTTTTAGGTTCTGTTTTAGTCATAGATTTTATTATTCAATTTATTTTTGAGAGAATAATAAATAGAAGAGGGAAAAGAATGAATATGACAAAATGCCTTGTGTATTAATGAAAATGAAATATATGTACAAGCCCTTTTAATCAAAATTCCTGCGGCCACGGGCGGGGACCGCAAGAGATACAGAGAAAAGCTTAAAAATAGACACCCTAAGGGTTGATCCTCCCAGTCCTCCCTCTCTGCTACTCTGGCTTTGATAGAGGTTTGGCGTCGACATCGGAAGCAGAGGCGTCGAAAGTTATCCACCTGGCGTCGATTAATTCTTGAACCCGATATTTAAGGGTCAAGCAATTTTCTATAGAGGTCCCGGGTGAACCCGAATGGTAAGCGCATTTTTCGTTTGGCTTATACCATTCGGGATAGGGAGGCTCCAACTGTTTCTTGGGAGGAACACAGGTTAGGAGTTTAGCCTCCAACAGCTGAGGCAGCAGTAGTCCATAGGAAGTGGAGATTGGAGTGAACTTCCTCTCTTTCTTGCGGGGCTGCCTGGCCGTTTGTGGGGCAGAAGAAGGGGTGGCGAAGTTGATTGCATGCACAAATTCGTCCTTCTTCTTACCGGCAGGCTTCCTGAATGAGACCCCAGCTTGGGAAGACTGTGCTATCTTCCCGCTCCTTAGTCCCTGCTCTACTCTCTCCCCCACAGTGACTATGTCTGAGAAAAGGTTGGAGGTACTGGCTATTGCCTTGTCGTAGTACGCTCCAGTTAGTGAATCGATGAACATAGCCACTGTCTCCTTGTCAGTTAAAGGAGGCTCTATTTGGGCAGCCATTTCCCTCCATCTTTGGGCGTATGCTTTGAAAGGTTCGTCATTCCTTTTGCTCAGAGTTCTGAGATCTGACCTATCAGGAGTCAGATCAATGTTGTATCGGTAACGACGAAGAAAAGCATCAGCCAACTGTTTCCAGTTCTGGACCCGCCCTCTCTCTAGCTGCATATACCAGTTGAGAGCTGTGTCCGCCAGACTCTCCCGAAAGCAGTGGATCAGGAGTTTTTCGTTGTCAGCATGGGCGGCCATCTTACGACAATACATCGTAAGATGGTTCTTTGGGCAGGTCATCCCGGCGTACTTGGGGAAGTCTGGGATCTTGAATTTGGGAGGGAAGTGGATGTTCTTCACTAGGCACATGTCCGCCACCTCCTTGACGTCAAAGTTGTGCCCTTCGACTCCCTTGAGCCTCTCCTCCAAGGCAGAGAGTTGTTGTTTGGATACCTCTGGAGAAAGGATACGTGCAGTCTTAGCATCCTTCTCGTCATAGAAGTATTCTTCTTCGTCCTCCTCATGGGGAGGGACGTGTTTAGCTTGGTCTTTGTCCTTGCTCTGTCCATGGCGTACAACCTCCATCAGTTGGGCCATCTGCTCACGGAGGGTATTGACCTCCGTAGTGAGCTTTCGGTTTTGCTCTTCCAGGCTTTCCATTGCTTTTGCTTTTTATGCTCGAGTGCGAGTGGGGAGAGGACCAGCCAATTTCTAGAATGCCCGGAAGAACTTTATTAATGCATGTTGAGTGTTTGAACTACAATGAATATGCTTATGCATGGGAGATTTTGTTTGAATGATGCTGCATGCGCTCTCGCTTTTTATTTTCTCTCTTGGTTTTTCTTTACTCATGGTATGATGTAATATGAATGTTTTGACTTTGTCAGAAGTTTATTTATTTTCTGGTATTTTGGTATTTTGATTTTTATTTGATGTTTATTTGCTTATTTTATAGCCTTTTATCTCTTCTGTCGGAACTGCGTGGCTACTTAGCTTACAAAGAACCTGAAACCAGGCTAGCTAAAAGGCAGATTGTCCGAGATAAAATATGGCTATATGCGAAAGAATATTTAACGTCCCTTATCTCTTCTATCGGAACTGCGTGGCTACTTAGCTTACAAAGAACCTGAAACCAGGCTAGCTAAAAGGCAGACTGTCCGAGATAAGGGTGTTTATTTGTCAAAATATTTTTTGGATTTTTGTTTCGTTGTTTGTTTATGCTATGCAATAGACAAATGCAACAAACATATGCACACACAATTCGGTCATCCACGAACAGGCGAGAATTCGTTTTTATCACGAGGTAGGGTTTTCCTGCAGAAAAGTGCATTGGCAAGGGTTGGTTCTAACTGTTCTCACCAGGCTAAGGCCCCCAAGGTGCCCCCATTATAGGGTCCCCACTCTCCAGCCGTCCGACTATGCTTAGCAATAAGGCCGTAGTCAGTCTTGTTGCCAAAAGAGGAAGGTTATCACCTTGAGTGGTGGTTTCCGATCACACTGGTGGGCTCAAGGCCCTCACTACAGCGAACCGTACCTGCCACCCACTCCCTATGGTTTTCTCACTTTCCCCCGGGTATAGAGGGAACTGTTGTGTGCAAAGGCTTGTGTACAATTTGTATTTCACTCAATTGCGGAAGTATAATCAAGCAACAGTTATTAAAGCCAAACCATAAAACATGTTATAATACAAGTTAAGGGCAAAAAGCGTTATTTTCTTGGTTTATTTATTTCTAAGCCGGCCCATCACTAAATGGGATCAACTCTCGAGGCTTCCCCAGTGGAGTCGCCATCTGTCGCCACCGTAAAAAAAGAGGCGGTCGGAGCGACGCGATGGTTTCGACCCTTTTTCATTTTTGCGTTTTTTATGGGTGGTTACAACGCCTTTAGGTTGTCCGATAACCGGGCTAACCTAGGGGCGAGGTTTTCGAAAGGGAGTCCTTGGGTTGTCCGATAACCGGGCTAACCCAAGGACTAATTTTGTGGGGTTCTGTGGAGTCGCCACCGATGTTTTTACCGGAAACATCGGAAAAGGGGTTTTTAAAAGGCGTTGGTTTTCAAAAACCAACTTTGGTCATTAGAACCAGAGTTGGGTAAGGGAGTTAGTTACGTGTAAAGGGAGTATTAGTCCCTTTACGACGCCCCTTTCGGGTTCCCTATGACAGGCCAGCTATTTAAAAACATTTAAACCGATGAAAATTACGCTTTTTCCCTTTTTATTTTGCGGAATTTAAAATTATGACTACATGACCCTAATCTATTGCATAATTTAGAATTTAAAGCGGTAAAAGATAGAGAGGGAGAATTTAAACCTCCGAAGCAAGCTTTTTATTTTATTTCTTTAAAAGAAATGGGTGCTTTTTGGCAGCCCTTCACTCTACACGGCGCTAGAAACTCTTCTAGACGCCGACAAACACTCACAAAAGCACTTAGAAGCTCCGAAAATGCGTCGGAGGGATTCTAGAGAGAAGTTTTTAGAGAGAAGGGAGAGCTCAAGCTTGTGGTGTCTGGAAATGAGGGGAGGAGAGCCCCTATTTATAGGTTTTTGCGCCTGACAGTGGCGAGACCGCCGTTCTCGTCTGACAGGGTCGAGACCGCCGTCTCCCCAAACGAGACTGCCGTCTCGTCATGCCAAAGTGGCGAGACCGCCGTCTCATCATTCGCAGGTGGCGAGACCAGCGACTCGTTTGGTGAGACGACAGTCTCGCCATTTGCGTGAGGCGAGACGGCGGTCTTGATTTTGAGACGGCGGTCTCGTCCCAAAAAGGCGAGAAAACTTATTTTTTGTGCAGAAAATCCTTCCTATCCTAGTATGGGGCCTAATAGTCTCTCCTAGTGGCTTGTTAGGCTTCGTCCATCCTTGAATAGGAAGTCTTCTGCTCTTTATTTGGAGGCGGGGCAAGATTTGGGGTCTACACTATGCCGGAAAGGTAGTTGAATGAGGGCACCAACTGGTGCTGCAGGAGTGTATGCCTCGTGGCGGATATGGACCCCGGCTGATTTGGGCCATCTCAACATAGTCTCATACTCCTCTAAGGTAGGCACCAGGTCGAACTGCGGAAATTCGAAGCACCGCAGACTGGAGTTCCAGAAATGGATTAATACCCTGAGGAACACCTGATCGACATAGATCTTCAGTAGGTCTAAAATCCGTCCATAGGATTTTTCAAAATCGGCGCGGACCTCTGGTGGCTTTGCCGCGCTAAGCCGTTCCAACTTCTCAGTATGGTAATGGGGAATATCCACCTTCTTTAGCTGTCTACTAGTCCCCTCCATTTTCTAAAACCAAAATGCATGTTTTATGATGCTTATTTGAATGAATGTGAGTGTTTATTTTCCTATTTATCATGTTTTTCTACATGATGTATGGTAATTGCGAATTTTTCTGAAGAATAAACTATTTACATGAATTTTCTATGAGTGTAACATTTTTGGACCAGGTCCTATTTATGGTTTTGGAATCAGATTTTCATTTTGATTTTTATTGCTTTTTATTTTATAGCCTTTTATCTCTTCTGTCGGAACTGCGTGGCTACTTAGCTTGCAAAGAACCTGAAACCAAGCTAGCTAAAAGGCAGACTGTCCGAGATAAAATGTGGCTTTATGCGAAAGAATATTTAGCGTCCCTTATCTCTTCTGTCGGAACTGCGTGGCTACTTAGCTTACAAAGAACCTGACACCAGGCTAGCTAAAAGGAAGACTGTCCGAGATAAGGGTGTTTATTTGGAAAAAATATTTTTTTGTGATTTTTCTTTGTTGTTTGTTTATGCTATGCAACAGACAAATGCAGCAAACATATGCACACACAATTCGATCATCCACGAACAGGCGAGAATTCGTTTTTATCACGAGGTAGGGTTTTCCTGCAGAAAAGTGCATTGGCGAGGGTAGGTTCTAACTGTTCTCACCAGGCTAAGGCCCCCAAGGTGCCCCCATTATAGTGTCCCCACTCTCCAGCCTTCCGACCATGCTTAGCACTAAGGCCATAGTCAGTCTTGTTGCTAAAAGAGGAAGGTTATCACCTTGAGTGGTGGTTTCCGATCACACTGATGGGCACAAGGCCATCACTACAGCGAACCGTACCTGCCACCCACTCCCTATGGTTTTCTCACTTGCCCCCGTGTATAGAGGGAACTGTTGTGTGCAAGGGTTTGTGTACAGTTTGTATTTCAAATAATTGCGTAAGTATAAACAGACAACAGTTATTTAAAGCCAAACCGTAAAACATGTTATAATACAAGGTAAGGGCAAAAGCGTTATTTTCTTGGTTTATTTATTTTTTAAGCCGGCCCATCACTAAATGGGATCAACTCTCGAGGCTTCCCCAGTGGAGTCGCCATCTGTCGCCGCTGTCAAAAGAGGCGGTCGGAGCGACGCGATGGTTTCGACCCTCTTGTTTTTTGCATTTTTTGTTGGTGGTTACAATGCCTTTAGGTTGTCCGATAAACAAGCTGAACCTAGGGGCGAGGTTTTTGAAAAGGTGCTTTTGGATTGTCCGATAACCGGGCTAATCCAAAAGCTAGTTTTAAAAGGGTTCTGTGGAGTCGCCACCGATGTTTTTACCGGAAACATCGGGAAAGGAGTTAAAAGGCGTTGATTTTCGAAAAACCAACTTTGGTCGTTAGAACCAGAGTTGGGTAAGGGAGTTAGTTACGTGTAAAGGAAGTGTTAGTTCCTTTACGACGCCCCTTTCGGGTTCCCTATGACAGGCCAACTGTTTAAAAATATTTAAACCGGTGAAAATTACGCTTTTACCCTTTTATTCTGCGGAATTTAAAATTATGACTACATGACCCTAGTATCTATTGCATAATTTAAAATTAAAGCGATAAAAGTAGAGAGGGAGAATATAAACCTCCGAAGCACGCTTTTATATTAATTCTTTTAAAAAAAGAGGGTGCTTTGCGGCAGCCCTTCACTCTACAGTGCCAGAAAATCTCTCAGAACGCTCGAAAACACTCACAAAAACACTCAGAAGCTCCGGAAATGCGTCGGAGGGATTCTAGAGAGAAGATCTAGTGATTTTCTAGAGAGAAGGAGGAGAAGACTCTCTGTGGTGTGTGGAAATGAGGGAAGGGAGCCCCCTATTTATAATTTTTCGCGCCTGACAGGTCGAGACCGATGTCTCGTCTGACAAGGTCGAGACCTCCGTCTCATCAAACGAGACCACCGTCTCGCCAAACGAGACCGCCGTCTCGCCACTTGCATGAGGCGAGACGGCGGTCTCAATTTCGAGACGACGGTCTCATCTCCAAAAAGGAGAGAAACCTTATTTTCGTGCCGAAAATCCCTCATATCCTAGTATGGGGCCTAATAGTCTCTCCTAGTGGCTTGTTAGGCTTCGTCCATCTTCGAATAGGAGGTCTTCTACTCTTTATTTGGAGGTCGGGCAAGATTTGGGGTCTACACATGTAAGTTCAACATTCATGTCCTTGTATGTTTCAACAGGTTACCTTAGCCGAAAACCGCAAGGCGACTAAGGTAGCGTCCTTCCAGAGGCAGGCAACCTATACATAGTCTTCACTCTGGGCTCGAACATCTCGACTAAGCTAACTAGGAGAACCAGGGGGGCAAATGTGAGAGGCATGATTGTTATAGCTTATACAGTGTAGCCAACCTTGGCCAGCCATGCTTCTAAATCCCTTTGAAAATCCTTCTGTAAGAAATAAAATATTTGTTTATATCAATAAAATTGTCTTTCATTTCTTTTCTCTTGACCAAATTAAGAAAATGCCTTTGTGTTAAATGAATCATACATAAAAAAACAATACAAGAAAGCGAAAGAATGATGTCTGCTAGGAGATTCTTAGGCCAAAATTAGGGCAGCCCGCAAAGGGTGGTTTAGGAAAAAGTTAAGGCACTCATAAAAAGGAAAAAGCCCGCTAAGATATCCTAGGCAAAATTAAGGCAGCCCGCTAGATTGAAAACCCCAAAAGGGCGGTCAAGGCAAAAGATAGGGCCTAATAAAAAGAAAATGAATAAAAGAAGAGCTCATCAGCATAATCATGAAGGTCCAGTAGGAGAATGCCAGTCACTTTCTAGATGCATCGAATAAAAATAGATTGCATCCACATAAGTAGTCGCACAAAATGACTTCGTCAAAATAAAAAAAAACAAAAAAAAAATAATCGCCTCAGATAAATAACAAAAAACGAAAAGCATTCATGCATGTAGACCCCAAATCTTGTCCGGTCTCAAAAATAAAGAGCGAAAGACCTCCAATTCGAAGATGGGAAAGTCCTAAAAGGTCCCTAGGATAGACTAATAGGCCCCATATTAGAGTAGGAAGGTTTTTGTACAGAAAAAAAAAGGATTTCCACCTGAAAGGTCAAGACCGCCATCTCGCTTAGCGAGACCACCATCAACAAAGGACGAGACTGCCGTCTCGCCACTTGCCATGGCGAGACCTCCTTCCCATTTGGCGAAACGACCTTCTTGCCATTTGACAAATTGATACCGTCGTCTCGATTGGTGACACGGCCGTCTCGCCATTTGTCAAAGGCGAGACCGCCATCCTGTTTGGCGAGACGGCGGTCTCGACCTTGCCAGGCGAGACGGTCGTCTCGACCTGACAGGCACGAATCCCTATAAAAGGAGGGCGCTCTCCTCTTCATTTCACACAATTCTTCAACTTTACCTTCTATCATTTCTTCAAATTCTCCTCCTAGAGCCCCTCCAAAGCATTTCTGGTGTTTTCTGAGTGTTCTTATAGAGCATTTTATATCGTTGTGAGAAAGAGCGACCGACGTTGTAGAGTGAAGGACTACCAAAAAGCGTCCTATTTTAAGAGAATTAATCAAGAAAGCTTGCTACGGAGGTTTCTTCACTTTCTCCCTCTCTTTTATCGCTTTGTTATTTACATTTATATGTACATTAGCTGTTAGGGCCATGTAGTCACTATTTTTAAATTCCACAAATAAAAAGGGTAAAAGCGTCATTTTAAAGTTCATTTATGAGATAAACGGCCCATCATAGGGAACCAGAAAGGGGTGTTGTGGGGGTGCTAATACCTTCCCCACACGTAACTAACTCCCTTACCCGACTCTGGTTATAATGGTCAAAGCTGGTTTTTTTTTAAACCAACGCCTTCTATTTTTCCTTTTCCGATGTTTTCAGTAAAAAGATCGGTGGTGACTCCATAAGAACCCTCTTTGAAAACCTCGCTCTTAGGTCCAGCCCGGTTATTGGACAACCTAAAAAATCTTTTTCGAAAACCTCGCTCTTAGGTCTAGCTCGGTTATCGAACAACCTAAAGGCATTGTAACGTTGCACTTTTAAAGCGCAAAATGGAAGTCGGAACCATCACGTTGCTTCGACCGCGTCTTTTGACGGCGATGATAGATGGCGACTCCGCTGGGAAAGCCTAGAGAGTTGATCCCATTTATTGATGGGCCAGTTTAATAAATAAACTTAGAAATTTCGCTTTTACCCTACCTTGTTTTATAACATGTTTCTTTTCTTGGCTTTAATAGCTGTTGTTTGTTTATTTTATGCAATTATTTGAAATACAAACTGAACACAAACCCTTGCACACAACAGTTCCCTCTATACCCGGGGGCAAGTGAGAAATCCATAGGGAGTGGGTGGCAGGTACGGTCTGCCGTAGTGAAGGCCATGAGCCCACCAGTATGATCGGAAACCACCACTCAAGGTAATAACCTTCCTCTTTTGGCACAAAGACTGACTACGACCTTAGTGCTATGCATGGTCAGAAGGCTGGAGAGTGGGGACCCTATAATGGGGGCACCTTGGGGGCTTGGCCTTGGTGAGATGAGTTAGAACCTACCTTTGCCAATGCACTTTTCTGCAGGAAAACCTTACCTCGTAATCTAAACATCATCTTACGTGTTCGCGGATGAGTGAATTGTGTGTACATTTGTTTGTTGCATTTGATTGCATAGCATAACCAAACAACAGATAAGAATAGAAAACTAAAAAATATTTTCGCAATAAACACCCTTATCTCGGACAACCTACCTTTTAGCTAGCCTAGTTTCAGGTTCTTTGTAAGCTAAGAAGCCATGCAATCCGACAAAAGAGATAAGGGACGTTAAAATTATTCTTTTGCAATAAACCATTTTATCTCGGACAGTCTGCCTTTTAGCTAACCTGGTTTCAGGTTCTTTGTAAGCTAAGTAGCCACACAGTCCGACAGAAGAGATAAAAAGCTATAAAATAAAACGAAAAAATCACAATACTATTTCCCTTCCATATCGACACTGTAGACCAGGCCGTCATGGACGCCTTCTTCGCTTGGGAAGTGAACTCGAAGAGTCTCTTACCTGCACTTCTTGCCGACACCTTGCTTTCAGTGGAATTCTGTCACCAGAAGCAAGGAAAAACACTCAGATGCTGCTCCCCCAAGGACCTACAAGAAGATGCCCCCAAAAATAAAGGAAAAAATAAACAGATCGAAGAAAAAGAAAATAAGGAATCTAAGGAGGAGACAGACGAATTACTCCAATTCATAAGGCAAAGCGAGTATTCCATTATTGACCAGCTCAATCATACACCTGCAAAGATAACTCTGTTATCTTTAATGATGAGTTCGGAGCTGCATAGAAACGCCCTGATGAAGGTTTTGAGCGAAGCGCATGTACCTCATAATATATCCCAAGAAAAAGTTGAGAGGATCGTCGGTTACATTACGGCTAGCGATCACCTCACCTTCACAGATGAAGAACTCCCACTAGAAGGGTCAAACCACAATAGGCCCTTGCACATTTCTATCAAATGCAAGGAGTATCTCATCGCTAAAGTTCTTGTGGATAACAGGTCATCCTTGAACGTGATGCCCAAGTGCACACTTGACAAGTTGACTATTCAAGGAACCCGCTTGCACCCGAGTAGCACTATCGTTCGAGGCTTCAACAGATCCAAACGAGAAGTAGTGGGAGAAATCAATATGCCAATCCAAGTCAGACCCACTATCTTCAACATTGATTTTCACGTAATGGACATTACTCTGACGTACAATTGTCTCCTCGATAGACCTTGGATTCATGACGCTAAGGCAGTACCTTCAACGCTCCACCAGACGGTCAAGTTTATAGTAGATGATAAACTGGTCACGGTCCAAGCAGAAGATGATATCCTGATCAGTGGACTGTCTACCCAACCTTATGTGGATGCAGCTGAAGAGGCCCTTGAAACATCTTTTCAAGCGCTTGAAATTGCCAGTGTAGAGAGACTTCCCAATAATATGAAGGTAGCTCGCATGATGATGAAGCATGGTTACCATCCTAGCCAAGGACTGGGGGCAGACTCCCAAGGGATGAGGGAACCCCCAAAATTCAAAGATAAACCTCTAAAGTATGGCCTAGGATATGACCCTACAAAGGGCTGAGCAAAAAGAAGAAAAGGGAAGTCTCCCGTCCGCACGCTCAAACAGATTTTTCGAAGCGAAGGGATGCAAGCGTCACGAACAACCTTAGTCATTAGGAGTTCTTTTTCCTTTCTTAAGGATGTAAACCCAGTGATTGTTAGAGATTATCCCCCGGGGCTAGCCCGACCCCCGAGCATCTTTTGAGCACATATTCCCTTACTAATTAATAAAGAATACATTTCTTACTATTCGCTTCTCTTCTTGCTACTTCATGTCTAGACCTCATAATAACCATGTTTAAGCAAACGATAAAAGAGAAGAAGAATAAAAGTGCGTCTAAATAATCAAAATGTACCATTGTTATAGTTATCAAACTGATTGATTAGAAGCACAAAATAAGGTTTTACCTCATTATAAATAAAGCCGTGTTTCGCCAATATTGTGTAAAAACAAAAAGAAAAGAAAAAGCCCATAGAAGCCAAAGGCCAAAAAGAAAAAAAGGGCAAAGTACCTGGTAGGAAACCCACTAAGGGGACTACGCAAAAGTTAGGGTCGACCCGTTAGGACACCCGAAAAAAAATAAAGGGTAGCCTAGGCAAAAGTTAGGGTTAAAAAATAAGGTCCGATAGGATTCCCAAAACAAGAAAAAAGGAACCTAGACAAAAGATAGGACCAGAACACAATATCCTAGTTCGAAAACCCGAATGGCGGTCTGGGGAGATCAACCAGCAAAGAAAGACGATGGAAATAGGCTAATACGCGAATCCTTAAAGAAAAAACGTTCGCTTAAACATCAACTTAAAACACTCAGGCCTAACCTCAGCCAGCCATTCTTATAAAGACCCTTTCTAAAATAAAAATCAACCCTCTAAAACACAAGCCATTCAAATTATCCTCTTACTTCTTTTCTCTTGACCCTCACTACATTATTCTAACAATTAGTTTGGGAATATGGAGGCATATAATCAACAAGAGGATTGAAATCCCTAAAGCGAGGAAAAAGCGCACCAACATGGCAAAGTGTGCTCTCCAAACCACAAATCATTCTTCGGTCACGTTAAGTCCGGAACGACACAAACCAGTACAGCAGAAAAGCAAACATCAAAGGACCCCCATCTCTTTAAGACACACTAGTTAATCCTTATGAAAAACTAATGAAATAGCATTATAGGACATCAAACATGAAAACATTGCATGCATAAAATGTTTTTAAACAAGGTCCTATACTTAAAAAAAAAAAACTCTAAAAAATGAGACCGCCACCCCATTTATTGAGAATGCCGTCTCGCCACGTGACAGAAATGAGACCGCCTTCTCATTTGGCAAGAAGGTCATCTCGTCATGGGTCAATGGCGAGACCGCCGTCTCAAAGTTCCAGACGGCGGTCCCGAGTCTCGTTAAATTGAGACCGCCGTCTCGAAATCCCAGACGACGATCTCAACCAGGAGCGAAAATTCTATATAAAGAGGGGCATGGGGGGGTGGTTTGGAGCATCCTTTCTTGCTTTCTCTACACCTTCTTCTATATTCTTGAGTACTTTTATTAAAGATGCATAGAGGAGAGACATCTAGGAAGAGAGGGCAGGGTTCCGGCCCAAGCACATCTGCGACCCCGGTTCCTCCGAACCTGACCCAGCTGACACCCCAGCACCAGGCCAGGCTCGAACACATCCGGGGTTATGCCTGGCACCCCATGCTGAGGCTGGATTTTCACATCCTCGCTGAATTGGGATTGGAGGATGACATGCGAGGATACATCAAAAGTATTGGGTGGGACTTCCTCCTCCAGCTTCCCCCCACCCGCATGTATACACAAGTCGTAATGGAGTTTCTCGCCTCCATTACGATGATTGAGCTTCCCACAATGATCTCGGGCATCCCTCCAGTCAAATGGTCTCGTACTACATGAACGCGTCCTACCGGACGACGATGTTGGACGAGTTCAACGTCTCCATCGGCTTCGTCCAACCTGAGGATGTCTTGACCCCAGAATATCAAGGGGCCATTTGTGAACGTTTTGGCAGCCCACCGAAGCAAGTTTTTTTATTAATTCTCTTGAAAATAGGGTGCGTTTTGGCAGCCCATCGCTCTTACAACGCCAAAAATCACTCTCAAAATGCTATCAAAAGCTCTCTAAGACACTCAGAAACTCCAGAAATGCTTCGAAGGGACTCTAGGAGGAGAATTTGAAGAAAATGTAGAAGGGAAAGTGGAAGAACTTTTTGAAATGAAGGGGGGAGCGCTCACTATTTATAGGGATTCACACCTGTCAGGTCGAGACGGCGGTCTCGACTAGCAAGGTCAAGACGGCGGTCTCGCCATTCGGGACGACGATCTCGACTTGCATCAATGGCGAGACGGCGGTCTCGTTTGGCGAGACGGCGGTATCGACTTGCCAAGTGACGAGAAGGCCTTCTCGCCAAGCGGGAGGGGGGTCTCGCCATTGGCAAGTGGCGAAACGGTTGTCTCGCCAAACGAGACGGCGGTCTCAACTTGCCCTTCAGCGAGACGACGATCCCGAAAAGCGAGACGACGATCTCGATTCCTAAAGGCGAAAATCCTTATTTATATACAGAAAATCCTTCCTACTCTAATATGGGGCCTAATAGTCTCTCCTAGTGGCTTTTTAGGCTTCATCCATCTTTAAATAGGAGGTCTTCTGCTCTTATTTTGAGGTCGGGCAAGATTTGGGGTCTACAGCTGCCCCCCCTTTACCTAACTACTCGAATGTTGGCCTATCATGCTAAGAAGATCGACTGGAGGGTAAAGGAGTTGACCCTCTTGCCCGGTTACCCTTTAGATGTTCCATCTTGCGGCGGTTGATCTTCTGGGGAAAAGTGTGTTGTGCACCTCCAGGATGCTCCTTCTGATGGTAGTTGATCCCTTTGGTTGACACGTGGTAGAACCTCAGGATACTCCTTCTGACGGTAGCTGTAGACCCCAAATCTTGCCCGACCTCCAAATAAAGAGTAGAAGACCTCCTATTCGAAGATGGATGAAGCCTAAAAAGCCACTAGGAGAGACTATTAGGGCCCATACTAGGATAGGAAGGATTTTCTGCACACAAAAAATAAGTTTTCTCGCCTTTTTGGGACAAGACCGCCGTCTCGAAATCGAGACCGCCATCTCGCCTCACGCAAATGGCGAGACTGCCGTCTCACCAAACGAGACGGTGGTCTCGCCACCTGCGAATGACGAGACGGCGGTCTCATTTGGCGAGACGGCGGTCTCGACCCTGTCAGACAAGAACAGCGGTCTCACCACTGCCAGGCGCGAAAACCTATAAATAGGGGCTCTCCCCCCCTCATTTCCACACACCACAACTTTCTCTCCTCCTTCTGTCTAGGATTTCTCTCTCTAGAATCCCTCCGACGCATTTCCAGAGCTTCTGAGTGTCTTTAGAGTGAGTTTTCGAGTGTTCCGAGAGGTTTTTCGGCGCTGTAGAGTGAAGGGCTGCCAAAACGCACCCAATTTATTGAGAAATTAATAGAGAAAGCTTGCTTCGGAGGTTTAAACTCTCCCTCTCTACTTTTACTGCTTTAAATTTTACATTATGCAATAGATTAGGGCCATGTAGTCATAATTTTAAATTCCGCAAAATAAAAAGGGCAAAAGCGTAATTTTCATCGGTTTAAATATTTTTAAATAGTTGGCCTGTGATAGGGAACCCGAAAGGGGCGTCGTAAAGGGACTAATACTCCCTTTACACGTAACTAACTCCCTTACCCAACTCTGGTTCTAATGACCAAAGTTGGTTTTTGAAAACCAACGCCTTTTAAAACCCCTTTTCCGATGTTTCCGGTAAAAACATCGGTGGCGACTCCACAGAAGCCCACAAAACTAGTCCTTGGGTTAGCCCGGTTATCGGACAATCCAAGGACGCCCTTTCGAAAACCTCGCCCCTAGGTTAGCCCGGTTATCGGACAACCTAAAGGCGTTGTAACCACCCATAAAAAATGCGAAAATAAAAAAGGGTCGAAACCATCGCGTCGCTCCGACCGCCTCTCTTTTTTATGGCGGCGACAGATGGCGACTCCACTCGGGAAGCCTCGAGAGTTGATCCCATTTAGTGATGGGCCGGCTTAAAAATAAATAAACCAAGAAAATAACGTTTTTTGCCCTTAACTTGTATTATAACATGCTTTACGGTTTGGCTTTAATAACTGTTGCTTGTTTATACTTGTGCAATTATGTGAAATACAAACTGTACACAAACCCTTGCACACTACAGTTCCCTCTATACCCGGGGGCAAGTGAGAAAACCATAGGGAGTGGGTGGCAGGTACGGTTCGCTGTAGTGAGGGCCTTGTGCCCACCAGTGTGATCGGAAACCACCACTCAAGGTGATAACCTTCCTCTTTTGGCAACAAGACTGACTACGGCCTTAGTGCTAAGCATAGTCGGACGGCTGGAGAGTGGGGACCCTATAATGGGGGCACCTTGGGGGCCTTAGCCTAGTGAGAACAGTTAGAACCAACCCTTGCCAATGCACTTTTCTGCAGGAAAACCCTACCTCGTGATAAAAACGAATTCTCGCCTGTTCGTGGATGACCGAATTGCGTGTGCATATGTTTGTTGCATTTGTCTGTTGCATAGCATAAACAAACAACAAAACAAAAACCAAAAACATTTTCACAAAAAAACACCCTTATCTCTGACAGTCTACCTTTTAGCTAGCCTGGTTTCAGGTTCTTTGTAAGCTAAGTAGCCACGCAGTTCCGACAGAAGAGATAAGGGACGTTAAATATTCTTCCGCATAAAGCCATATTTTATCTCGGACAGTCGGCCTTTTAGCTAGCCTGATTTCAGGTTCTTTGTAAGCTAAGTAGCCACGCAGTTCCGACAGAAGAGATAAAAGGCTATAAAATAAACAAATAAAATAATCAAAACAACATCAAAATAAAAATCCATTTCCAAAATAAGACCTGGTCCAAAAATGTTACACTCATAAAACATTCATATAGATAGTTTATTTTTCAGAAAAATACGAAATTAACATACATCATGTAGAAAAAACATGATAAATAGGAAAATAAACACTCACATTCAAATAAGCATCATTTTCATCAAACATGCATTTTGGTTTTAGAAATGGAGGGGACAAGTAGACAGCCAAAGAAGGTGGATATTCCCCGTTTCCATACTAAGAGGTTGGAACGACAATGCCATCGGAGGTCCGCGCAGACTTTGAAAAATCCTATGGACGGATTTTGGACCTTCTAAAGATCTGTGTCGATCAGGTGTTCCTCAGGGCACTAATACACTTCTGGAATTCCAGTCTGCGGTGTTTTGAATTCCCGCAGTTCGATATGGTGCCTACATTAGAGGAGTATGAAACCATGTTGAAATGGCCCAAATCAGCCGGGGTCCATGTCCGCCACGAGGCGTACACTCCTGCAGCACCAGTCGCTGCCCTTATTCAACTACCGTTCCGGCAGAGTACCCTGATAAGGAAGGGGAACGCCCAGGGTTGGAAAGTATCAATGCTAGAAGACCACCTGTCCTACCTAGCTGAAAGGGCAGAGTGGGTCGCCTTCAACAAAACCCTGGCACTCATCATTTTTGGAACGATCTTATTCCCCTTCCACTTCGACACAGTAGATCAGGCCGTCATGGACGCCTTCTTCGCCTGGGACGTGAAATCGAAGAGTCCCCTGCCTGCAATCCTTGCCGACACCCTGCTCTCGGTGGAATTCTGCGACCAGAAGTAGGGAAAAATACTCCGCTGCTGCTCTTCATTACTATTCGTGTGGAGCGCCACACACCTCTACGCGTCCAGCCACATGGGGATATTCCCCGATCCTTTAAGGAGCTTCTCCAAGATCCCCCTCCAGCGACGCCTGACTATAGAATGGAGGGACGAGTGGAAACAAAAGGACACCAACAGTTTATCCTGGGTCTGCCCTTGGTTCCGACCCGGCCCAGTTCTCATCAGATGTGGGGACTATCCGAGCGTACCCTTGATAGGACTCAGGGGTTGCATAGCCTACTCACCTAGAGTAGCTATGAGGCAGCTCATGAGGACCCAAACTATTATCTCTCGCGGAGAGCTCGGAGGACTGTGCTTCTTTGGAGACCCGTGCACAATCGCCAACTCACTAGCTGTGAGAAAAGCATGGGAGAGGCCAGTCTATATGGGGGATAGAGAGCTAGGAAAAGCTCGGGTGGCTGTCACCAGTGACTATGAGGCGTGGAGAAATAGAAGAGGGATGGCTCAACCATCCACCACACCCACTACAAGCGCCAATAATGAAGGGCTGCAGGATCAAATTAACGCCTTGACCCAGAGGATAGAAATCATGGGAGCCCAGATGAGGGCCCTTGAAGAGAGAGAACAAGCATCTATCCTCATAATAGACGGTTTGCAGAGGCAAGGCAAGAAAAAGGATAATGAAATAGAGCGCCTCAAGGACCAGTGCGCTGACTCCAATGAACAAGCTATCCGAGCATCCAAAACTGCCAGAACCAGTTCGGATAGCCAACTCCAGGAAATAACCACCAAGTCAGCACGCCTTGAGGCCGAATCATCAAAGCAGGCTAAAACGATCAAGGAATTGTCGCAAGAGCTCATCAAGACTCGGTTAGATATCCGCCAAGAGCGAGAGGCCAACCAAAGACTCAACAGAAGTCTCACTGAGCTACGCCACAAAGAAAGAGACGGGCTAGCTCAGTACGGCCAACTACTGCAAGAGAAAGACCAAGCCGTTGCGAAGCTCGATGAACTACAAGCCTTGGTCGTTCATCAAGAGGCGAAGATCAAAGAGGCTCAACAGTATAGCGAAGATATGAGCCAGGAGATCCGCAAGCAAAGCGAAGCACTTGCTCATCATGTCCGGGAAGCTGAGAGAGAGCTACAGAGGGATCAAGACCCGCCTGTGGGTTTCTTTAAAGTTTTCCACTTTTGCCAAAAGTTGCTTCGCAGTATAGAATAGGGGAATGTACACCTTCTGTCGAATAAATAAAATCTTCTTTATTCAAATGACTGTCTACTCGCATGCATAAACATTCGTTTGCATATTTAATTTCCCCTCCTTCACACTTAATAAATAAGATAATAAAAAGGAAGGATTAACTAACATGTCTTCTAAATCAGAAGAATGGAGAGAAAGCCACTCCTAATAAAGCTTACTCCAACGGTCGACTCACCGCAAGAAGAAAATAAGACTCGGTCGTTGGTCCTTAAGAACAAAGAAGAGGGGGCAAGGACACCAGTGCGACTATTTATGCCATGTCCTTTCCCCTACGAATCAAATAAAGCTGTACCGTGGAGATATGGGGAATCTTCACCAATAAAAGAGGAAATAACAAACATAGCCGGTATTGGGGGCATGACTAGAAGTGGAAGAGTCTACTCCCCCAAGGACACACAGGAAGATGTCCTCCAAAATAAAGGGAAAAATAAAGAGACCGAAGAAGAAAAAGAAAATAAGGAATCCAAGGAGGAGACAGAGGAATTACTCCAGTTCATAAGGCAAAGTGAGTAATCCATTATGGACCAACTCAATCGCACACCTGCAAAGATAACATTGTTATCTCTAATAATGAGCTCAGAACTGCACAGAAACGCCCTGCTGAAGGTCTTGAGCGAGGCACATGTACCTCATGCAATATCCCAAGAAAAGGTCGAGAGGATCGTTGGTCACCTCACGGCAAGCGATCACCTCACCTTCACAGAGGAAGAACTCCCCCCGGAGGGGTCAAACCACAACAAGCCCTTGCATATCTCGGTTAAATGCAAGGAATACCTCATCGCCAAAGTTCTTGTGGATAACGGGTCATCCTTGAACGTGATGCCTAAATGCACGTTAGACAAGTTGACTATCCAAGGAACCCGTCTGCGTCCAAGCAGCACCATCGTTTGAGCCTTCGACGGATCAAAACGAGAAGTAGTGGGGGAAGTTAATTTGCCAATCCAAGTCGGACCCACTATCTTCGACGTCGATTTCCATGTAATGGATATTACTCCAACATATAGTTGTCTCCTCGGCAGGCCTTGGATTCATGACGCTAAGGCAGTGCCTTCAACGCTCCACCAGAAAGTCAAGTTCATAGTGGACTACAAATTGGTCACAGTCCAAGCAGAAGACGTCATTTTGATCAGTGGACCGTCCACCCAGCCTTATGTGGATGCGGCTGAAGAGGCCCTTGAAACATCTTTTCAAGCGCTTGAAATTGCCAGCATAGAGCGACTTCCCAGAAACACAAAGATAGCCAGCATGATGTTGAAGCATGGTTACCATCCTGGCCAAGGACTGGGGGCAGACTCCCAAGGCATAAGGGAACCCCCAGAATTCAAAGACAATCCTTGCAAGTATGGCCTAGGATATGACCCTACCAAGGGTCGGGCGGAAAGAAGAAAAGGGAAGTCTCCCCCCCGCACACTCATGCAAATTTTCCGAAGTGGAGGGGTGCAAGCGTCAAGAGCCACCTTAGTCATTAGGAAATCTTTTTCTTCGTTTAAGGGATGTAAACCCCATGATTGTTAGAGATTATCCCCCGGGGCGAGCCCGACCCCCCGACATCTTAGGGCACATATTCCTTTATAAATTAATAAAGTATGAATCTTACTATCTGCTTCTCTTCTCTCTATTTTTTACTAGACCTCATGAATAACCCTGTCTAAGTAAACGAAAAAAGAAAAATAAAAAACAAGCGCATTCAAATAATCAACATTCACCATTGCTATTGCGATCAAGCTAGTTGATTAGAAGCACATAAAAATAAGACCTCACCTCATCCATATAAAGAAAGTCATGCTTCGCCAATACTATCAACAAAAAATCCACAAAAAGAAAAGCCCAGAGAAGCCAAAGGCCAAAGAAAAGGGCAAATTACCCGGTAGGAAACCCACTAAGGGGGCTACACAAAAGATAGGGTCGACCCGGTAGGACACCCGAACAACAATAAAGGGTAGCCTAGGTAAAAGTTAGGGTTACAAATAAGGTCCGCTAGGATTTCTCCAAAAATTACAAAAGAAGGAACCTAGACAAAAGTTAGGGCCAAAACACAGTATCCTAGTTCGAAAACCCAAAGGGCGTTCTAGGGAAATCAGCTAGCCATTAAAAAGCAATGGAAATAAAACCAAAGAGCGCAAATACAAAAAAGAAGGGAAAACTGTTTGCTTAGACAAAGCTTAAACACCTAGGCCTAACCTTAGCCAACCATTCTTACAAAAACCCTATCAAAAAAAAATTAACCCTCTAAAACACAAGCCATTGAAATTTGCCTCTTTGTTTCTTTTCTCTTGACCCTCACATCAATATTCTAATAATTAATTTGGGAATATGGAGGCGTATAGTCAACAAGAGGATTGAAATCCCTAAAGCGAGGAAAAAAGGGGCACTACATGACAAAGAGTGCGCTACAAAAAGAAAGAACAAAAAAAAGAGAAAAAGAAAGAAAAAAAATGACTCTTCGGTCACAAGAAGTCCGGCATGGTACAACAAGTACTAAAGCACAGATCAGAGGGCACTCGACGCTACAAGACACGTCGGTTAAATCCTTCTGAAAACTTAATCAAAATAGGCATTATAGGACATCAAACATGAAAACATTGCATGCATAAAAATGTTTTTGAACCAGGTCCTATTTTCTTTTAAAAAAAAAAAAAACCTGAAATTCGAGACCACCGTCTGGGTTGTCCAGACCGCCGTCTCGGTCCGCCGGCAAGACGAGAACGCCGTCTCGACCAACGAGACCGCTGTCTCGACTTAGCCAAAATCGAGACCGCCATCTCGATGACCCAGACCGCCGTCTCGGTTTGTAGCTGACACGAGACCGCCGTCTCACCCTCCCAGACGGCGGTCTCGAACTGGAAATTTTTCTTATAAATAGGGGGCGCGCTTGGGGGGTTTCTCACAACTCTCCTTGCCTCCAGAACCTCCCTTGCTCATATTATGCACTCCCAAGCCCCCTCTAGTCAAGATGTTTGGTAGAAGCGCCTCCAGGAAGAGAAGGAGCACCGCCGGGGCCAGTTGTTCTGCAGCACCGCCACCCCAGGACCCCTCTCAGTTATCACCACAGCATCAGGCCCGCCTCGACAACATCTGGACGTATCAGTGGCACCCGATGCTCAGACTTGACTTCAGCATCCTGGCTGAATTTGGGTGGGAGGACGACGTCCGAACCCACATAGACAGCATCGGGTGGGGCTTCCTGCTGCAGCCACCACCCACACATGTGTACCCACAAGCGGTACTAGAATTCTTGGCCTCGGTCTGCTACTCCGAGGTCCCCTCCACGGTCCCGGGCCTGCAGCCCACTAAGATGGTGACCTATTTCATGGGTGGAAGATACCAGGCCACCACCCTCGACGAGTTCAACATGGCCATCGGGTTTGTCCGGCCCGAGGACACACTGACCCAGGAGTACCGTGAGGCCATCTGCTCCCGGCCCACCAACCTCACCGCCGCTGAAATGTGGCATGAGATCACAAGAGCCTCCACGCTGCCCACGCTGATGAGGGGCTCCGCGCTGCCCCCAGCTCTCCGCATCTGCCACAAGCTGCTGGCAGGAACCATCCATGGGAGGAAAGAGAGTCAGGGCAAGGTCTCCCTCCCTGACCTCTTCGTACTTTACTGCATGAGCCAGAAGCGGCACTGCAACCCCGGCTATGTCTTCCTGAGAGCCCTCAAGGACTTCGGGAACAGATCAGCGGGGGCCGTTCTCGTGGCTACCCTCATCACTCCCCTGGCAGAAAGATGGGGGTGCCCTGGCCGGGAAGAGCTGGCCTCCAACTTGCGACCCGAGTCCATCAACGGGTCAGTCCTGGTCAGCATAGGAATGCTGATACGTCGAGGGACCCAGTTGGCCCTCCATCCCACACTGGATTTCGCACTAGATCTCCAGGGACTGGTGGCGATGCAGGATATCCCCACGCCCCCCGAATTCCAGCAGCAGCAGCAACAACAACCACCACCGTACACGGACGATTTCGGCGGCATAAACCGCAACATGAACGATCTACGCCGGCAGTTCGACCAAATGACGGTGCGGCAAGAAGCCTACCATACCCGGCAAGAGGAGATGTACCAGCATCAGCAGATGATGCGGCAGGAATGGACAACATTCCAGCAAGAGTACCGCGACGAAGTCCGAGAACAAGCGGACTTCCGGTATCACCTCTACCAGCAATTTGCCCACGGATCATCTCCAGAGGATAGCCCTTAGGGATGGCACTTGCCTAAATAAAAGTGGTTGTAATAAAATTTCCCTACAAATAAAAATTTTATTTCATGCATCTCTTTGCCACCCTTTGCAAAAGCTAGCGTAAAACAAAAAAGCTTAAAAGCAAAAAAGCATACGCTCGGTAAGAAAAGCCAAAATCCTAAAATCGCGAGAAAAAGAGATAAAACCGCGAGAAAGAGGCATGATTAAGACAAGCCATCACCTCAATCAACAAAATTTCGACTACCAAATCAGAGTCGAACAGAAAACAAGACTCATCCGACCAGCCAGCAAGAGTCGGATAGTCGCCACCAAAAGTCAAAAACAAAGAATCCCCGGCAACCAACAAAGCTGGATGAAATACCAAATCCCCTGCGCAACCCGGATGACCATTCAGAAAGGTCCAAGTACATTCACCAACACAGAAATCACTCCCCAAGGAGCCGGCGCATGGGCCACCTGAACAGTAAGCCGCCACTACCACCAGTCCTACGCAGCGGACTATACCAGCCTGATAGGGGGTTTATACCTATCAACCCGCGCACGCGTTGCGCCTGATCTGCGCTCGAGCCGGATCAGTAAGTTGCACTACCACCCTGATGGGGGGTTCATACCCATCCAGTTCCACACAACGGACTGTACCACCCTGATGGGGGGTTCATACCCATCCAGTCTCACACAACGGACTGTACCAGCCTAATGGGGGTTCATACCCATCCAGTCCCAC
Source organism: Sphenostylis stenocarpa (assembly GCA_963425845.1). Taxonomy (NCBI): domain Eukaryota; kingdom Viridiplantae; phylum Streptophyta; class Magnoliopsida; order Fabales; family Fabaceae; genus Sphenostylis; species Sphenostylis stenocarpa. Next base: position 31,840,602 of record OY731406.1, on the reverse strand, counting down.
ACAACGGACTACAACTACCAGCCTGATGGGGGGTTTATACCCATCAACCGAAGGATCGGCTACCATCAGAAGGAGTATCCTGAGGTTTTACCACGTGTCCACCGAAGGGATCGGCTACCGTTAGAAGGAGTATCCCGGAAGTGCACGAACACCAAAGTTTTCCCCAGAAGATCAACCGCCGCAAGACGGGACATCCGAAGGGTAACCGGGCAAGAGGGTCAACTCCTTTACCTTTCTGTCAATCTGTCTGGCACAACAGGCCAACAACTGACTAGTCAGGTAAAAGGGGGGTAGCTGTAGACCCCAAATCTTTCCCGGCCTCCAAATAAAGAGTAGAAGACCTCCTATTCGAAGATGGATGAAGCCTAAAAAGCCACTAGGAGAGACTATTAGGCCTCATACTAGGATAGGAAGGATTTTCTGCACAAAAAAAATAAGTTTTCTCGCCTTTTTGGGACGAGACCGCCGTCTCGCCTCACGCAAATGGCGAGACCGCCGTCTCACCTAACGAGACGGCGGTCTCGCCACCTGCGAATGACGAGACAGTGGTCTTGTTTGGCGAGACGGCGGTCTCGCCACTTTGGCATGACGAGACAGCGGTCTCGTTTGGCGAGACGGCAGCCTCGACCCTGTCAAACGAGAACGGCGGTCTCACCACTGCCAAGCGCGAAAACCTATAAATAGGGGCTCTCCCCCCCTCATTTCCACACACCACAGCTTTCTCTCCTCCTTCTCTCTAGAATTTCTCTCTCTAGAATCCCTCCGACGCATTTCCGGAGCTTCTGAGTGTCTTTAGAGTGAGTTTTCGAGTGTTCTGACAGGTTTTCCGGCGCTGTAGAGTGAAGGGCTGCCAAAACGCACCCAATTTATTGAGAAATTAATAGAGAAAGCTTGCTTCGGAGGTTTAAACTCTCCCTCTCTATTTTTACTGCTTTAAATTTTAAATTATGCAATAGATTAGGGCCATGTAGTCATAATTTTAAATTCCGCAAAATAAAAAGGGCAAAAGCATAATTTTCATCGGTTTAAATATTTTTAAATAGCTGGCCTGTCATAGGGAACCCGAAAGGGGCGTCGTAAAGGGACTAATACTCCCTTTACACGTAACTAACTCCCTTACCCAACTCTGGTTCTAATGACCAAAGTTGGTTTTTGAAAACCAACGCCTTTTAAAACCCCTTTTCCGATGTTTCCGGTAAAAACATCAGTGGCGACTCCAGAGAACCCCACAAAACTAGTCCTTGGGTTAGCCCAGTTATCGGACAATCCAAGGACGCCCTTTCGAAAACCTCGCCCCTAGGTTAGCCCGGTTATCGGACAACCTAAAGGCGTTGTGACCACCCATAAAAAACACGAAAATCAAAAAGGGTCGAAACCATCGCGTCGCTCCGATCGCCTCTCTTTTTGACAGCGGCGACAGTAGCCGATCCTTCGGTTGATGGGTATAAACCCCCCATCAGGCTGGTAGTTATAGCCCATTGTACGTAGGACTGGATGAGTATAAACCCCCCATCAGGCTGGTAGTTGCAGTCCACTATGCGTAGGACTAGATGAGTATAACCCCCCTATCAGGCTGGTAGCTGCGACTTACTGGTCTGACTCGTGTGCAGATCAAGCGCACTTCGTGCACAAGTTTGATGGGTATGAACCCCCCCCCATGAGGCTGGTACAGTCCACTGCTTAGGACTGGTGGTGGTGGCGGCTTACTGCTCAGTCGCTCATGCGGCGCTGTTTAGATACTTTCTCTCGTCTTTGGTTCTTTGACTTTTCTGGAGTGGTCGTCCGCTTTATGTCGGGGATTTCTTTGGTGGCCATCCAGCTTGTTGGTTGCTGGGTAGTCTTGCTTATTTGTCGCTTGACTTTTGCTGGTCGTCAAAAAACTCTTGTGGTTGTCTTGTCTTGTTTTTAATCCTGCCTTTTTCCGCAGTTTTATCTCTTTTCTCGCTGTAAACCCCAAATCTTGCCCAACCTCAAAATAAGAACAGAAGACCTCCTATTCGAAGATGGACGAAGCCTAAAAAGCCACAAAGAGAGACTATTAGGCCCCATGTTAGAGTAGGAAGGATTTTCTGTATAAAAATAAGGATTTTTGCCTTCAAGGGTCGAGACCGCCATCTCGCTTTTCGGGACCACCGTCTCACCATTGCTGCAAGTCGAGACGGCCGTCTCGTTTGGCGAGATGGCCGTCTCGCCACTTGCCAATGGCGAGACCCCCCTCCCATTTGGTAAGAAGGCCCTCTCATCTCTAGGAAAGTCGATACCGCCGTCTCGCCAAACTAGACGACGGTCTCGCCACTTTTGCAAGTCGAGACAGCCGTCCCGAATGGCAAGATGGTCGTCTCGACCTTGTTAGGCGAGATGGTCGTCTCGACCTGATAGGCGCAAATCCCTATAAATAGTGAGCGCTCCCCCCCTCATTTCACACAGTTCTTCCACTTTCCATTCTACACTTTCTTCAAATTCTCTTCCTAGAGTCTCTCCGAAGCATTTCCGGAGTTTTTGAGAGCTTTTTATAGCGTTTCGAGACAGTTTTCGACGTTGTAAAGAGCGAAGGGCTGCCAAAACGCACCCTACTTTTTAGAAAATTAATCAAAAGCTTGCCTCGGAGGTTTCTTCATTCTCTCCCTCTCTTTTACTGTCTTTATTTTTATGATTAAATTGTATAATAGACATTAGGGCCATGTAGTCGTTATTTTAATTCCGTAAATAAAAGGGTAAAAGCGTCTTTTCAAAAGTTTATTTATAAATTAGCTGGCCTATCATAGGGAACCCGAAAGGGGCGTCGTAAGGGAACTAACACTTCCCTTACACGTAACTAACTCCCTTACCTAACTCTGGTTTTAACGACCAAAGTTGGTTTTCGAAAACCAACACCTTTTTCCTCCTTTTTTGATGTTTCTGGTAAAAACATCGGTGGCGACTCCATAAGAACCCCTTCAAATTAGTTCTTGGGTTAGCCCGGTTATCGGATAATCCAAGAACACCTTTTCGAAAACCTTGCCTCTAGGTTCAGCCCGGTTATTGGACAACCTAAAGGCATTGTAACCATACCCATAAAAACACAAAAACTGGAAAAGTCGGAACCATCGCGTCGCTCCGACCACCTCTTTTGGACGGCGGCGACACTTGCAATTTCGGATTTTGGCTTTTCTGGGATTGAGCGTAAGTCTTTTTACTTTTAGTTTCTATTCGCTACACTGACTTTTTCGAAAAGAGAGCAAAAATGGATGAAATAATTTTTTATTTATGATAAAATTTTGGTTACAACATTTATTTTTTGAGTACTATCCCTAAGACGGTGGACTTGAGCCGGGAGAAGATCCGGGAGGAGGGAATTGCCGGTACATGTGCCTCTAAAATTCTACCTGGTCTCGGATTGCGTCGAGGTGTTCTTGCTGGAACATCGCCAGGTCTTGCCTCATTCCCTCTTGTATCTGGCCAAAGGTCTCCATCCTTGTATCGAAGGTGTCCTGCCTTAAGGACATCTGGTCCAGTCTTAGGAACATCTGGTCGAATTGCTGGTGCAAGCTGTATATGTTGCAGTTGATGCCGGCAAAGTCATTTGTGTACTGCTGTTGTTGCTGATGTTGTTGTTGCTGCTGGAACTCCGGGGGTGTTGGGAGATCTTGCATCGCCACTATGTCCTGGAGCTCCAGGGTTATGTCTAGTGAGGGGTGGAGGATCGACCAAGACCCTTAGCAGAGCAGCATCCCCATGCTGACGAGGATGGACCCGTTGATAGTTTCGGGTCGAAGATTGGAGGAGAGGTCCTCTCTGCCACTACACCCCCATTTTTCTGCTAGTAGGGTGATGAGTGGAGATGTGAGGATGGCTCCCACGGGACTTCTCCCGAAGTCCTTGAGGGCCTTCACGAAGCAGTAGCCGAGGTTGCACCGGTGCCCTTGGCTCATGCAGTAGAGGGCGAAGAGGTCTGGGTAGGTGACCTTACCCTGGCTCTCCTTCTGCCAGTGGACAGTCCCAGCCAGCAGCTTATGGCAAATGCGGAGGGTGGGAGTAAGTGCGAACCCCTTCAGCAGGGAAGGCAAGGTGCGCATCCCGGTGAGATCTTCCCACATCTCGCCAGCAGTGAGGGTAGCGGGGCGCTCGCAGATGGCTTCCCGGTATTCCCGGGTCAAGACGTCCTCGTGCCGGACGAATCCAATAGATACGTTGAACTCGTCCAGGGTTGTTGTCTGGTACCACCCGGCCATGAAGTAGGACACCATCTTGGCTGGCGGGAGTCCTGGCACCATTGTGGGGAGCTCGTAATATGTGATGGAGGCGAGAAACTCCATACTGCTTCTGGGTAGATGTGAGTAGGGGGAGACTGGAGGAGGAAACGCCATCCAATGCTGTCGCGGTAGGCGCAGACCTCATCTTCCTAACCGAACTCGTCAAGGATGCCAAATTCTAGACTTAGCATAGGGTGCCAAGTGTACCCCTGAATGTGTTCCAGGCAGGCCTGGTGTAGGGGTGAGAGTTGCAGAATTGGGGTCGTGGAACGCCGTCTGGATCTTTGAGACGACAGTCTCGTTTTGGTCCCAGGTCGAGACGGCCCTCTCGCCAAGCGAGAAGGAGGTCTCATCTTTGTCCAAATTGAGACGGCAGTCTCGTTTCAGCGCAAGTCGAGACGGCGGTCTGGGAGGAAGAGACGACAGTCTCTTTTTTTAGATGGATTTTTTTTTCTTTTTTGAAGAAAATAGGACCTTGTTCAAAAACATTTTATGCATGCAATGTTTTCATGTTTGATGTCCTATAATGCCTATTTCATTAGTTTATCAGAAGGATTAACTAGTGTGTCTTGTAGAGACGGATGTCCTCTGATGATCGTTTTTTCTGCTGTACTTGGATGTACGGTTCCAGACTTAATGTGACCGAAGAAAGACTTTATTTTTTTTTGGAGAGCACGTTTTGCCATGTTGGTGTCCTTTTTTCTTCGCTTTAGGGGTTTCAATCCTCTTGTTGACTAAATGCCTCCATATTCCCAAACTAATTATTAGAATAATGTTGTGAGGGTCAAGAGAAAAGAAGTAAAGGATAAATTCAATGGCTTGTGTTTTAGATGGTTGATTTTATTCGGTGTAGACCCCAAATCTTACCCGGCCTCAAAATAAGAGCAGAAGACCTCCTATTCGAAGATGGACGAAGCCTAAAAAGCCACTAGGAGAGACTATTAAGCCCCATGTTAGAGTAGGAAGGATTTTCTGTATAAAAATAAGGATTTTTGCCTTTAGGAGTCGAGACTGCCGTCTCGCTTTTCGGGACCGCCGTCTCGCTTAAGGACAAGTCGAGACTGCCGTCTCGTTTGGCGAGACGGCGTCTCGCCACTTGCCCATGGCGAGACCCACTCCCGTTTGGCGAGAAGGCCTTCTTGCCACTTGGCAAATCGAGACCGCCGTCTCGCCAAACGAGACTGCCGTCCCGAATGGCAAGACCGCCGCCTCGACCTTGGCAGTCGAGACCGCCGTCTCGACCTGACAAGCGTGAATCCCTATAAATAGTGAGCGCTCCCCCCCTCATTTGACACAGTTCTTCCACTTTCCCTTCTACACTTTCTTCAAATTCTCCTCCTAGAGTCCCTCCGAAGCATTTCTGGAGTTTCTGAGTGTCTTTGAGAGCTTTTTATAGCGTTTCGAGAGGGATTTTCGGCGTTGTAAGAGTGAAGGGCTGCCAAAACGCACCCTATTTTCAAGAGAATTAATCAAAAAGCTTGCTTCGGAGGTTTCTTCACTCTCTCCCTCTCTTTTACTGTCTTTTTATTTATAATTAAATTTCGTAATAGATATTAGAGCCATGTAGTCATTACTTTAATTCCGCAAATAAAAGGGTAAAAGCCTCTTTTAAAAAATTTATTTATAAAATAACTGGCCTATCATAGGGAACCGGAAAGGGGTGTCATAAGGGAACTAACACTTCCCTTACACGTAACTAACTCCCTTGCCCAACTCTGGTTTTAACGACCAAAGTTGGTTTTTGAAAATCAACGCCTTTTCTTTCTTTTTTCGATGTTTCCGGTAAAAACATCGGTGGCGACTCCATCACAACCCTTTCAAATTAGTTCTTAGGTCAGCCCGGTTATCGGACGATCTAAGAACACCATCGCGAAAACCTCACCCTCAGGTTCAGCCCAGTTATCAGACAACTTAAAGGCATTGTAACATCACCCATAAAAACACGAAAAATGGAAAGTCGAAACCATCACGTCGCTCCGACTGCGTATTTTTGACAGTGCCACCAGATTGCGACTCCATTGGGGAAGCCTAGAGAGTTGATCCCATTTAGTGATGGACCGATTTAATAAATAAACTTAAGAATTTCGCTTTTACCCTACTTTGTATTATAACATGTTTACATGTTTGGCTTTAATAACTGTTGTTTGTTTATTTTACGCAATTGTTTGAAATACAAACTGTACACAAACCTTTGCACACAACAGTTCCCTCTATACCCGGGGGCAAGTGAGAAATCCATAGGGAGTGGGTGGCAGGTACGGTTCGCCGTAGTGATAGCCCTGAGCCAACTGGTGTGATTGGAAACCACCACCCAAGGTGATAACCTTCCTCTTTTGGCACAAAGACTGACTATGGCCTTAGTGTTAAGCATGGTCGGAAGGTTGGAGAGTGGGGACCCTATAATGGGGGCACCTTGGGGGACTAAGCCTTGGTGAGAACAGGTAGAACCTACCTTTGCCAATGCACTTTTCTGCAGGAAAACCCTACCTCGTGATTAAAACCACTTCTCACATGTTCGCGGATGAGTGAATTGTATGTGCATTTGTTTGTTGCATTTGATTGCATAGCATAACCAAACAACAGATAAAAACAAAATTTTACAATAAACACCCTTATCTCGGACAATCTGCCTTTTAACTAGCCTGGTTTCAGGTTCTTTGTAAGTTAAGTAGCCATGCAGTCCGACAGAAGAGATAAGGGACGCTAATATTATTCTTTCGCAAATAAAACCATTTTATCTCGGACAGTCTGCCTTTTAGCTAGCCTGGTTTCAGGTTCTTTGTAAGTTAATTAGCCATGCACTCCGACAGAAGAGATAAAAGGCTCTTAAAATAAAATAAAATAAAATAAAGACCTAAATAAAAAATAAATAAAATGATTTTTGACAAAGTAAAAACATTCATATCACATCATACCATGAGCGGAAGAACCATGAGAGAAAATAAATGCATAAGGAAAGTATCCATACACATCATCTTAATAAATCTCTAAAAAAATGGGTCTTAGGAGCGTATTTTTGGAAAAATTACTAGGCCAAATCCCCTTCGGGCATTTTGATCTTGATTCTTCACCTTTTTCTCTTCGTTTTGATATATTGTGCGTCCAAATCGTACATCTCAGTCAAAAGTTATGCCACTTTGAACATCTATCGCCCTTTTGTACCTGTGCATGCATAAATACATTCATTCTAGGGAGCACTAGATATCCCTAAGACAATGGCGAAAGAGGCCCCGAGCACATTTGTGACCTTCGCGACAAGGAAGGGACAAGTGTACTAAGGTGTGATGGTGACTCCCATTATACTTGTCAAGTTTGTGATGGGGAAGGAACCGTTACACCAAGGTGGGTATGATACCCCACAAAGTGTAAGCTTTAAGGAGGATACCTAAGTCATTGTCTTAAGGAATATTCATCTCATAAATCATTCATTTTAAACAATGAAAATATTTTTGCATTCTAGAAAGCGGATGGTATTCTTCATGCCCTCATCCGCATACAAAAAAACACAAAATCCCAAACACTATCATACATCATGTTAGAAAATAAAACATGATAATGTTTAGGAAAAAACAAACACTTGCATACATGCATCCACCAAACTTCATCCTCATAACATGCATCTAATAATAGAAAGTCGAAGAAGTGGACATTCCTCAATACCATGAAAAGAGGATTAGGGCATTCGCATGCCATGCACGGGAAGTCAAAAAGAAAATAAATAGAAATTCTAACCCGCCTATGGGTCCATTTAGGCTTCTCCGCTTTTAAAAAAAATGTACTTCGAAACATTGCATTGAGGAATGTACACTGTCTGGATGAAATAAATAAAATTATTTGTTTTCATAATCTCTTAAAATGTCTATTGCATTCATAAATTGCATTTATTCATTCTCACTTTAATAATAATAAGATAATAAAAAGAAAGGATTAATTGATGTGTTTTCCATTAATCGGAATAAGATGAAGAGCGAACCTTTCGTCATCAAGTTCTCTCCAACGGTTGACCCGCCTAAGAAGGATAATAAGCCTCAATTGTTGGTCATTTGAGTAAATAAGGAAGAGGGGGCAAGGATGTCGTTACATTTGTTCATGCCTCAAATCGAATAAAGTTGTACTGTGGAGATACTAAAAACATCACCCATTAACAAGGATATCTCCAGCATAGCTGGCATTGGGGGCAGGATTAGAAGTAGAAGAATCTACTCCCTCGAGGAGCTACAAGACAATGCTCCCAAGAATAAAGGAAAAATAATAAGATCGAAGAGAAACATAATCCAAAGAGGAAATTGAATAGACTTTGGATTCATGACGCTGAGGCAGTTCTTTCAACGCTCTGCCAAAGAGACAAACTCACGGTAGGTGACAAGCTGGTCACGGTTCGAGCTAAAGACGACATTCAGATCAACAAGTCGTCTGCCCTACCTTGAATGGATGCGGCTGAAGAGGACCTTTGAAATATCTTTTGCCAATATGAAAAGACTTCCCCAACAATATGAAGGTGACCCACATGATGAGGAAAAATGGATGCCGCCCAAACCAATGGCTCATTAGAAACTCTCAAGGAATAAGGGAGCCACTAGATTTTAAAGATAATCCTTTGATGCATGATCCTACAAAGGATTAAGCTGCACGGAGAAAAGGGAAGTCTCCCCTCCACACCTTGAATCAGATTTTCCCGAATAGAGGGGTTCAAGCATCAAAAACGACTTTAGTCATTAGGTGTTCTCCTTCTAATTCTTAGAATTTTTAAATCCAATGACTATTAGAGATTACTCCTCAGGGTTAGCCCGACCCCCGAGCATTATAGGGCACATATTTCCCTATTAATTACAAAGAATGTCATTCTTACTATCTGCTTCTCTTCTTGCTATGCATGCCTAAACCACATTAATAACCATGTTTAAGAAAACGTTTTCAAATTGCGTCAAAATAATCAAACTGCGCTATTGACCAAAATAAAAGTCAAATCCATCACTACTGATTGACTAGAAACACAAAATAAAAGGGGGTTATGCAAAAGTTAGGGTAAACCCACTAGGAAACCCGAACAACCATAAAGGGTAGCTTAGGCAAAAATTAGGGTTACAAAATAAAGTTCGCTAGGTTTCCCAAAGCAAGAAAAAAAGAAACCTAGACAAAAGTTAGGACAAAACAAAACGCAACATCCTAGACTGAAAACCCAAAGGGCGGACTAGGGAAGTCAATCAGTCATAGCAAGCGTCATAGAATAAGACGCCACTCCATAAACAAAACGTTTTTTTAAACTAGCCTAAACACTCTAACCAACCTTGGCTAGCCGTGATTACAAAAACCATTTTTTGTCAAAATAAAACAAAACACAAGCCTTTGAATTAAATATCCTCTTTCTTCTCTTCTCTTGACCCTTACCACTACGACATTCTAGTAATTAGTAGGGAAATGTGGAGATAGTAATCAATAGGAGGATTGACATCCCCAAGGAAAGGGAGGGGCACACTGACATGGTAAGTCGCTCTGCAATCAACACAATCATTCTTCGGTCACGGCAAAGTCAAGACGGAGAAATCGGGAACACCTGTCCTGTCAACGAAAGCACATAACATCAGAAGCTCATCAGAAGTAAAAACACATTTGATTAATCCTTTTGAAATATTAATTGAAGTAGCATTATAGGATGCACATCGCGAACATTGCATGCATATGATAGGGACCTATCTCTCAAAAAAAAAAAAAAAGAGAAAGAAAAAATGAAAATAAAAAGAATAATGTTTGCTAGGAGATTCTTAGGCAAAAATTAGGGTAGCCCGCTAGATCGAAAACTCGCAAAGGGCGGTCTAGGCAAAGGTTAGGGCATTCATAAAAAAGGAAAAAGCCCGCTAAGATATCCTAGGAAAAAATTATGACAGTTCGCTAGACCGAAAACTCCAAAAGGGCGGTCTAGGCAAAAGGTAGGGCTAAACCAAAAAATGAATAAAAGAGAGGGGCCCTTCATCATAATCATGAAATTCCAACAGGATACCAGTTACTTCTCTAGATGCATCAAATAAAAGGATAGATTGCATTTAAGGCATCCACACACAAGTAGTCGCACAAAACGACTTTGTCAAGGTAAAAAAATGAAAGAAATAAAAATCACTTCAAATAAATAACAAAAAAAAAATGAAAAACATTCATGCATATAAGGAGACTAGCTCCATCTTTGTGATTGAAAATAGGATCACCGAGACCGAGTCTCCAAATAATGCCCTCAAGAAAACAGAGCAAGTCGTCAATAAAATGACTCTGAGCAAAATAAGAGCTTCCAGAAGTTAAAACTCCAACCTCCATCCTTCTACCCTAGAAAAAGAAGGTACAAATAAGAAGTCTCCAAACATTGCTATCCCTCAAGAAAGAAGAGCGAGTTGTCATCCAATAACTCAGAAGAAATAAGAGCTTCTAGATGCCAAAGCTCCAGTCATCATTTTTCTACCGAATAAAAGATGGCACAATCATCAGACATCATAAAAGAAAAGCCGACGGAAAGGCTTAGTTATCCCCAAGTGGATCCTTGCCTATTCCAAAGGCAAAATAAATATTACCCCACGACTCAACATTGCCACTACTTGAGTCATCGAGCACACTCACCCACAAAGTCTCCTCCACACTCCCCAATGGAGAATAAAGGCTTTAAGAGCCCATCATCATCAACAGTCAAAGGAGTCCAAACCATCAAGGGCTCAACAAAAAAAAGGAGAGAAAAGAAGAGAAAAGAAGAGAAAAGAAAACCCTTCATCTCCAGCAAATGACAAAAAGGCCATGACAGAGAAGGCCGAATAAAAATCCTCAAGTGGATCTCCTAAAAATGTCTACAAAAAGGAATCAGAAATTCCCATCCCTCAGTGGAATAAGAGCTTCACAAGTATAGCTCGCATCAACATCAATCAAGGAGCCAAGCCTCCATCCCTAGAAAAGAAAAATCAGATCCCCAGGAAGTCAACTAATTCCCTGGTGGATCACCAAAGAAAGAAAACTTCATCCCTAGTGGACCTCCCAAAAAGAAGGAAAAGCTAGCGTAATAAAAAGAAACTAAAAAGTAAAAAGGCTCACGCATTATCCCCATAAAATAGCCAGATTTCAAAATCGCAATGAAAAAGAGATAAATCACGGAAAAGGCGAAATTAAATAAGAGCATCACAGAACTAGCTCACACTAGTACCTAACAAGGAGTCAAAACTCCAGGGGGCAAACCAAAATCAGATCCCCGGGAAGTCAACCAATTCCTTGGTGAAGAAAGATCATCCCCAGTGAGCCTACTGCAAAGGCAAAACTTCATATTCATCATCAAAATGTCATTTGTCTACCCATAGGCAAGACCTGGCAAGCAAGAGCCAGCATCCCCATAAGGGCATATCGGCCTAGTAAGAGGCAAAACAAATGCAGCCAAAAGTCTTCACTTCCAATGAAGCATCTGCCTACTCAGAGGCATTACCAAAAACTCAATGGAGTATCTGCCTCCTCAGAGGCACCATCAAAATCAGAAAATTTTCAATGGATACCCGCCTATTCAAGAGGGGTCACCAAGATCAACAAAGCCCCAAAGGATTCCTGCCTATCTAAAAGGCACTAAAAAAAAACCCCCGACAACCAGCAAAGTCAGATGACCACTACCAAAGGATAAAAAACATAGAATCCCCAGCAAACAACAAGCTGGATGGCTATCAGGAAAAGCCAAAAAAAAAACAAAGAATCCCCGGCACACCGGAAGACTTTACTAGAAAGGTCCAAAAAGATTTACCAAAACAGAAACCACTCCCCATGGAGTTGGCGCATGAGAGACTAAGTAGTAAGCCGCCACCACCACCAGTCCTATGTAGTAGACTATACCAGCCTGATGGGGGGTTTATACTCATCCAGTTCGACACACAATGGACTGCAACTACCAGCCTGATGAGGGGTTTATACTCATCCAGTCCTACTCACAGTGGGCTGCAACTACCAGCCTGATGGGGGGTTTATACCCATCAACCGAAGGATTGACTACTGTCAGAAGGAGTATCCTGAGGTTCTACCACGTGTCAACCAAAGGGATCGGCTACCATCAGAAGGAGCATCCTGGAGGAGCATAACACACTTTTCCCTAGAAGATCAACTGTTGCAAGACGAAATGTCCGAAGGTTAACCGGGCAAGAGGGCCAACTCCTTTACCCTCCAATCGATCTTCTTGGCATGACAGGCCAACAATCGACTAGTCAGGTAAAGGGGGGGCAGCTGTAGACCCCAAATCTTGCCCTGCCTCAAAATAAGAGCAGAAGACCTCCTATTCGAAGATGGACTGTCGCCACCGTCAAAATGAGGCGGTCGGAGCGACGCGATAGTTCCGACTTTCCAATTTTTGCGTTTTTTATGGATGTGGGTACAACGCCTTTAGATTGTCCGATAATCGGGCTGAACCTAGAGGCGAGGTTTTTGAAAGAGTATTCTTGGATCGTCCGATAATCGGGCTCACCCAAGAACTAATTGTGAAGGGTTCTTATGGAGTCGCCACCGATGTTTTTACTGGAAACATCGAAAAAGGAGTAAAAAGGCGTTAGTTTTCGAAAACCAACTTTGGTCGTTAAAACCATAGTTTAGGTAAGGGAGTTAGTTACGTGTAAGGGAAGTATTAGTTCCCTTACGACGCCCCTTTCAGGTTCCCTATGATAGGCCAGCTATTTTGTAAATAAACTTTTTGAAAAGACGCTTTTACCCTTTTATTAACGAAATTAAAATAACGACTACATGGCCCTAATGTCTATCATGCAATTTAATTAGAGAAATAAAAGAGTAAGAGAGAGAGGGAGAATGAAGAAACCTTCGAGGCAAGCTTTATATTAATACTCTTGAAAATTAGGGTGCGTTTTGGCAGCCCTTCGCCCTTTACAACACCGAAAATCTCTCGGAAATGCTATAAGAATCTCTAAGAAACTCTCAGAAACTCCGGAAATGCTTCGAAGGGGTTCTAGGAAGAGAATTTGAAGAGGTTGCAAGATAGAAAGTGGAAGAATTGTGTGAAATGAGGGGAGAAGCGCTGCTAATTATAGGGATTCGCACCTGTCAGGCCGAGACGACCATCTCGTCTAACAAGGTCGAGACGGTCGTCTTGCCATTCGGGACGGCCGTCTCGCCTTGCAAAAATAGTGAGAAGGTCGTCTCGCCAAATGAGAAGGGGGTCTCGCCATTCGCAGGTGGCGACACGGCCGTCTCGCCAAACGAGACGGCGGTCTCGACTTGTAGGAATGGCGAGACGGTGGTCTCGATCCCTAAAGGCAAAAATCCTTATTTTAATGCAGAAAATCCTTCCTATCCTAGTATGGGGCCTAATAGTCTCTCCTAGTGGCTTCTTAGGCTTCGTCCATCTTCGAATAGGAGGTCTTCTGGTCTTTATTATGAGGTCGAACAAGATTTGAGGTCTACATTTGCCTCCCCTTTACCTGACCAGTCGACTGTTGGCCTACCGTGCCAAGAAGATCGACTGGAGGGTAAAGGAGTTGGCCCTCTTGCCCGGTTACCCTTCGGACGTCCCATCTTGCGGCGGTTGATCTTCTGGGGAAAAGTTGTGTTGTGCACCTCCAGGATACTCCTTCTGACGGTAGCCGATCCCTTTGGTTGGCACATGGTAGAACCTCAGGATACTCCTTCTGACGGTAGCCGATCCTTCGGTTGATGGGTATAAACCCCCCATCCAGCTGGTAATTACAGCCCACTGTGCGTAGAACTAGATGAGTATGATCCCCCCATCTGGCTGGTAGTTGCAGTCCGCTGTGCGTCGGACTGGATGAGTACGAACCCCCCATCAGGCTGGTAGTTGCAATCTGTTGTGCGTCAGACTAGATGAGTATGAATCCCCCATCAGGCTGGTAGTTGCGACTTACTGATCCAGCTCGAGCGCAGATCAGGCGCACTGCGTGCACGAGTTGATAGGTATGAACCCCCTATCAGGCTGGTACAGTCTACTGCGTAGGACTAGTGGTGGTGGCGGCTTACTACTCGGGTGGCTTATGCGCTGAACACTGAGATGTGTTCTCTTGTCTGTGTTTTTTCTGAGACTGGTCATCCGGATTGTGCCGGGGATTTTGTTGGTGTTCATCCAGCTTGTTGGTTGCTGGGGATTCTTGTTTGTTGTTCAACTCTTCCTTGCTCGTCAAAATTTGTTGGTCCGGGTGATTAACTTGTTTTAATCCTGCCTTTTTCCGCGGTTTTATCTCTTTTTTCTCGCCATTTTGGATTTTGGCTTGTTTTAGCGTAAGTCTTTTTACTCTTAGTTTCTTTTTTGTTACGCTGACTCTTTGAAAAGGAGAGCAAAGTGCATGAAATGAAATTTTATTTATGGTAAAAATTTATTACAGCAGTTTATTTTCTAAGCGTTATCCCTAAGGTGGTGGGCTCGAGTCTGGAGACGATCCGTAAGAGGGGAATTGCCGGTACATATGCCTTCGGAACTTTGCCTAGTCCCGGGCTTCGTCGAGGTACTCCTGCCAGAATGCCGCCAGGTCCTGCCTTATTCCCTCTTGGTATTGGTTGAATGTCTCCAACCTCGTGTCGAAGACATCCTGCCTTAGGGACATCTGCTCTTGTCTCATAGACATCTGGTCGAATTGCTGGCGCAAATCATAGATGTTGCGGTTGATGCCAGCAAAGTCGTCCATGTATTGCTGCTGTTGTTATTGCTATTGTTTTTATTGTTGGAACTCGGGAGGTGTCGGGAGATCGTGCATTGCTACGAGATCCCGGAGATCCAAAGTTATGTCCAGTGAGGGGTGGAGGATCAACCGGGTCCCTTGGCGTAGCAGCATCCCCATGCTGACTAGGACCAAACCGTTGATAGTCTCGGGTTGAAGGTTGGAGGCCAGTTCCTCCGTGCCACTGCACCCCCATTTTTCTGCCAGTGGGGTGATAAGGGGAGCCATGAGGACGACTCCTACGGGCCGGCTCCCGAAGTCCTTGAGGGCCTTCAGGAAGAAATAGCCAGGGTTGCACCGGCGCCTCTGGCTCATGCAGTAGAGGACGAAGAGGTCCGGGAGGGTAACTTTACCCTGATTTTCTTTCCGCCCGTGGACAGTCCAAGCCAGTAGCTTGTGGCAGATGCGGAGAGCAGGGGGAAGTGCGGAGCCCTTCATCAGTGTTGGCAGGGTGTGTGCCCCGGTCAGCTCCTCCCACATTTTGCCGGCGGTGAGGTTGGTGGGGCGTGCGCAGATGGCCTCCTGGTAGTCTCGAGTCAGCACGTCCTCGGGCTGGACGAATCCAATGGTCACATTGAACTCATCCAGGGTGGTGGTCCGATACATCCCACACATAAAGTACATCACCATTTTTGTCGGTGACAGACCCGGTACAATGGAGGGGGTCTCAGCGTAGGAGATGGAGGCGAGGAACTCTAACACCGCCTGAGGGTAGACATGGGTAGGTGGAGGCTGGAGGAGGAAGCGCCATCCTATGTTGTTGATGTGGGCACAGACATCGTCTTCCCACCCGAATTCGACGAGGATGCCGAAGTCCAATCTTAGCATGGGGTGCCCGGTATACCCCCGTATGTCCTCTAGGCGGGCCTGGTGCAATGGTGAAAGCTGTGTGGGGTCCTGCGGAGCGGGAGCTAAGGAACTGCTAGGGCCGGCAGAGCCTCTTCTCTTTCTAGACTGATCTCCACGATGCATTTTGACAGTAGGGTTCTTGAGAGTGAGAGAATGGAGGGTAGGAGTGCAAGAGGAGGTGTGGAGACCCCCCCTAGGCCCCTCTATTTATAGAAAAATTTTCAGATTCGGGACCGCCGTTTGGGAAGTCGAGTCGACGGTCTCGACTTTGGCCTTAAGCGAGACGGCCGTCTCGCCAAGCAAGAAGGCGATCTCGTTTTTGGTCAAGTCGAGACTGCGGTCTCATTTTGCTAAAGATCAAGACGACAGTATGGACATACGAGATGGCCGTCTCGATTCTGAGAGATTTTTTTTTTTTTTAAGAAGAAAATAGGACCTAGTTCAAAAACATTTTATGCATGCAATGTTTTCATGTTTGATGTCCTATAATGCCTATTTCATTTAGTTTTTCAAAAGGAGTTAACTGGCGTGTCTTGTAGCGACGAGTATCCTCTGATCTGCGTACTTGTATTTGGCTATATGATTCCGGACTTCTTGTGACCGAAGGATAATTTTCTTTTTCTTTCTTTCTCTTTCTTTGCTTTTTTCTATTTCTCTCTCTTTTTTTCCCTTTTTTTTTAGAGCACACTTTGCCATGTTAGTGTCCTTTTTCTTCACTTTTAGGGGTTTCAATCCTCTTGTTGACTATATGCCTCCATATTCCCAAATTAATTGTTAGAATATTCTTGTGAGTGTCAAGAGAAAAGAAGTAAGAAGGCAAATTCAATGGCTTGTGTTTTAGAAGGTTAATTTTGATTTAGAAAAAGGTTTTTGTAAGAATGGTTGGCTAAGGTTAGGCCTGGGTGTTTAAGCTTTTGTCTAAGCAAACGTTTCCCCTTTTTGTATTTGTGCCTTAGCTTATTTCCATTGCTTTTTATAGCTAGTTGATTTCCCCAGATCGCCCTTTGGGTTTTCGAACTAGGATATTGTGTTTTGGCCCTATCTTTTGTCTAGGTTCCTTCTTTTGTTTTTGTTTAGGGAATCCTAGCGGACCTTATTTTGTAACCCTAATTTCTGCCTAGGCTACCCTTTATTTTTGTTCGGGTGTCCTACTGGGTTGACCCTATCTTTTGCGTAGCCCCCTTAGTGGGTTTCCTACCGGGTATTTTGCCCTTTTTATTTTTTGGCCTTTGGCTTCTATGGGCTTTTCTTTTTTGTATTTATTATTTTTTTCTCACAATATTGGCGAAGCATGACTTTCTTTATGGTGAGGTAAAGCCTTATTTTGTGCTTCTAATCAACTAGCTTGATTGTAATGGCAATGGCAAGTTTTGATTATTTGGATGCGCTTTTTATTCTTCTTCTTTTTTGTTTACCTAGAAAGGGTTATTGTGAGGTCTAGTCATGAAATAGCAAGAAGAGAAGCAGATAGTAAAAAATGTATTCTTTATTAATTAATAAGGGAATATGTGCCCTAAAATGCCCGGGGGTCGGGCTAGCCCCGGGGGATAATATCTAACAATCATGGGGTTTACATCCCTGAAGTGAAGAAAAAGATCTCCTAATGACTAGGGTAGCTCTTGACGCTTGCATCCCTCCGTTTCGGAATATTTGCTTGAGTGTGCGGAGGGGAGACTTCCCTTTTCTTCCTTGGGTTCCCTCATGCCTTGGGAATCTGCCCCCAGTCCTTGGCCAGGATGGTAACCATGCTTCATCATCATGCGGGCTACCTTTGTGTTTTTGGGAAGTCTCTCTATGTTGGCAATTTCGAGCGCTTGAAAAGATGTTTCAAGGGCCTCTTCAGCCACATCCACAAAAGGTTGGGTGGACGGTCCCCTGATCAGGATATCATCTTCTGCTTGGACTGTGACCAATTTGTCATCCACTATGAATTTAACTTTTTGGTGGAGCGTTGAAGGTACTGCCTTAGCGTCATGAATCCAAGGCCTGCCGAGGAGACAACTGTATGCCGGAGTAATATCCATTATATGGAAATCGACGTTAAAGATAGTGGGTCCAACTTGGATTGGAAAATTAACTTCTCCCACTACTTCTCGTTTTGATCCGTCGAAGGCTCGAACGATAGTGCTGCTTGGGCGCAGACGGGTTCCTTGGATAGTCAACTTGTCAAGTGTGCACTTGGGCATCACGTTCAAGGATGACCCGTTATCCACAAGAAATTTGGCGATGAGGTACTCCTTGCACTTGATGGAAATGTGCAAGGGCTTGTTGTGGTTTGATCCCTCGAGGGGGAGTGTAGACCCCTAATTTTGCCCGGTCTCTCAATAAAGGCTGAGAAGATTTCATATAACAAGACAAAACTCGCTCGGTCTCTCAATAATAAAGGCTAAAGAGACTTCCTATAATAAGATAAAGCTCGCCCAACATCTCAAAAGGCCAAAGAAGACTTCCTATATGAAGATAAAGCTTCAATGGGCGTCTATAGGCATCAACCGACGTCCGAATAAAGAAAGGAAAGCTTCCCAGAGGTCCCAGAACACAAAAGCTGGCCAAAACAGGTCGAGACGGCCGTCCCAAGGTCGAGACGGCCGTCCCAACCTTCCCTGGCCAAGTGGGACGGCCGTACCAAGTGGGACTGTCAGTCCCAGGTTTCAGGTGGTCTCATCCTTTGCAAAAGAGGCAGTTGGGACGGCCGTCCCAACCCAGACGGCCATCCCAAATGTGCAGGCAGCGAAAACTATAAATAGGAGGCTCATTTGCCACTGTTTCACACAGCAGACAACTCCTAGTACTTGTCTATCCTCTTCCCTCTTCGAATGAACTCTCTGATTGCCTTGATAAGGTAACAATCAGTTAAGGAATCATATTCCAGCATTCGATTCTTCTGTAAAATCGAGTCGAGTCGATCTTGTATTTGGAGAGGAAAGTCTTTGTAGAGTGAAGAATTGCCAAAACGCATCCTTACGATCAAAGATTTGCAATATAAAGCTTGCTACGGAGGTTCTGTTCAATTCTCTTCTCCTTTACTGCTTTATTTATTGCTTTCTGTATGTAATGTTAACTAAAATCATGTAGATAGCCATTTTTAACATTATGCAATAAAATAGGGTAATCGCGTAATTTCTCGTAATCTTTACTCAAATGAATTAATCCGTCATAGGGAACCCGAAAGGGGCGTTGTGGGGTGCTAACACCTTCCCCACACGTAACTAACTCCCTTACCTAACTCTGGTTATAATGGCCAAGTTTGGTTTTTAATAAAATCAACGCCTTTTTATCCTTTTCCAATGTTTATGGTCAAAACATTGGTGGCGACTCTAAAAGAACCCTTTTCGAAAACCTTTCTTTGATTAGAGGATAGTTCAGTTGTTGAGCACCTCGGAAGCAATGAACACACTTTAAACAAAAAATGCGAGTCTAAACCATCTTTTCGCGACCGCTCGCATAAACGTTCGAGATGTCCCTAGATGTCGGAACGGACGGCGGCGACAGATGGCGACTCCACTGGGGAAGCTAGAGAGTTGATCCCATTTAGTGACGGATAAATTCAAACTAAGTAAAGATTTGAAATTACGCCTTTACCCTTTTCCATATGTTTTATTGTATGGCTTTAATAAATTGTTGTATGATTATTTTCTGCAAATTGTTTGAAATATGAATTGCACACAAAAACCCTTGCACACAACAGTCCCTCTATACCTGGGGACAAGAGTGAATACCTTTAGGGAGTGGGTGGCAGATACGACCGGCTTGTTGGCACACGGGGCTTCAACCGTTGTCAGAAACCACCAACTCAAGGTGATAACTCTCTTCTTTTGGTCTAAGGATGTCGCCACGGAGTTCCGTGCATGACCTGAGGACTGAGAGATTGAGAGGTCCCTATAATGGGGGCACCTTGGGGACCTTTGGCCTTGGTGAGAACAGTTTAGAACCACCTAAACCAAGCACGTTTCTGCAGGAAAACCCTACCTCGTAATTAAATAAGCGTGGCTTTGCTCGTGGATGTATGAATTGTGTGTGCATTCGTTTGCTGCATTTGTATTGATGCATTAGCATAGGGTAATCATACAACAAACAAAAATAATGAAAAACCCTAAAAATCATAAAAAGTGATAAGATAAGCCAACTTTATCTCGGACAGTCTTCAGTTAAGCTAGCCTGGTTTCAGGTTCTTTGTAAGCTAAGTAGCCACGTTGACCGATAGAAGAGATAAAGGGTCATAAAAAATATAAAAACAAATTAAAGCCATAAAAATATTTTTTTATAATAAAAAGATTCTTGGCAAAGTCGTATCATTCATACCACATCATCCAATAAGTGGTAAAACAAGAGAGAAAATAAATGCACTAAGAAAACTATGCATGTACATCATTTTAATAAACCTCCAAAAAATGGGTCTTAGGAGCATTTTTTGGGAAAATTACTGGGCCAAATCCCCTTTGGGAATTTGCTACCTTGTTCTTCACTCTTTTCTCTTCGTTTTGACATGTTGTGCGTCCAAATCGGACAACCCAGTCAAAAGTTATTCCACTTTCAATAGCAGCTCTCATAAAAAATATTTTTGTAGTGCATGCATAAACACATTCATTCTAGGATATATTAGATATCCTTAGACAATAGCGAAAGAGACCCGAGTGTGTTTATAATCTTCCTAGAAGAGATAAGTGAGCTAAGGTATGTTGGCAACCTTTTAAAAAAAAGGGAAGTTAACACACTAAGGTGGGTATGGTACCTTTAAAACATAGGCTTTTGAGAAGATACCAAAGCTATTGTCTAAGGCATATCTATCCCACACTGATCATTCATAATAAAAAAGTTATAATAATAAAAAATCTTTAAATCATTTAGAAAGTGGTTGGTCTTCTACCTGTTCTCACTCGCGCTCAAAAAGCCAAGAAGATGGAGCAATTAGAGGAGCAGAACCGTATGCTCACCATTGAGCTTAACTACGTAAAAGAGCAGATAGCGTATTTAATGGAACTAATACGCCAACAATGCCTCCACAATGAGGTTTCCAAACAACAAATTTCTGCCCTAGAGGAGAAGATAAGGGCATTAGAGGGACACAACTTTGATGTAAAGGAGGTAACTGATATACGCCTCGTCGAAAATACTCGATTCCCTCCCAAGTTTAAGAAATCCCATGCATCATTCAAGAAGCCCTTTGGCAAGAAAAAGGAGGGAAGTGTAAATTCCATGAACTTTGCTACTCCTTCTTCCTTTTCACAACCATCTAGGAAGTCACACAGACAGGAGAAGAAATTCACTCCCATTCCAACCTCCTATGGAAGTCTACTACAAGAATTGATAAAGGACCATCTCCTAGCATATGTCCCTCCAAAGAAGATGGATCCACCTTACCCAGAATGGTACAAACCTAATGAGAACTGCGATTACCATTCAGGCGCTCCTGGGCATTCTGTGGAGAATTGCATGGCCTTGAAGTATAAGTTCCAAGAATTGTTGAATGCCGGGTGGATTACTTTCAATGCTCCCGACCCTTAGGTGGATGACAAGCCTCTATCACAACCAGAACAGTGAACCTGGGTAGAGAAGCCTAGCTGATTAGGGCTCCTCATTAAAAAAAATATAAATAAATAAAAAGTATAAATAAATAAAAAATCTTCCAATGCATCTCTCGCGGTCTCTGCCCGTGGGCGCGAGATCTTTTGATTAATCTGTATATATTTCTCTTTTCATCAATACAATGAGGCATTTTTCATAATATTCATATGCTTCTCATTCTTTTCTCTCTCATTCCAAAATAATTGAATAAAATCTAAACCCAAATATAGACCATATAAACAGTCATGTCTGTGATTGAAAACTCTCTGCGGGATCTGAAAGCCAAAGGCGAATGGATTGAGTCAGACAGTGAGGAGGGGACCATTTCCCCGGACATGCAAAGACTGTTGGAAAAATAAGCTCAATTGATACAACCCCATAAGGAAAAAAACTAAGGCCTTCAATTTGGGACAAGGAGACAATAAGAAAGAAGTAAATGTCGATACCCAAATTGATAATGTCATGGAAGGGGCAATAACACCTTTGCGCTTATACATCGGATAAAGCTGTATCGTGGATATGCATACAAGAATCGTCCATTAATGAAGATATCTCCAATATAGCCAGCATTGGGGGCAGGACGATAAGCAAAAAAAAAATTAGTCACCCAAGGAGCTACAAGATAATGCTCTTGAAAACAAAGGAAAAATAAAGAAACCGAAGAAAAAAAGAATCCAAGGGGAAGATTAAGTAGACCTTGGATTAACGGTGCTAGGGCAGTTTCTTCAACGCTGCACCGAAAAACCAAATTCATGGTAGGCGACAAGTTGATCATGGTTCAAGCTTAAGACTACATTCGAATCAGTGAGCCGTCCACCTTACCGTAAATGGATGCGGATGAAGAAGACATTTGAAAATATGGAAAGACTTCCTAATAATATGAAAGTGGCCCATATAATGAAGAGATATGGATACAGCCCAGAACAAGGGCTTGGAAAGGATGCTCAAAGAATAAGAGAGCCACCAGATTTTAAGGATAACCCTTTAAAGAACAACCCTACAAAAGAACAAGTCGTACAATGAAAAGGGAAGTCTCCCCTCCGTACCTTAAAAAGACGATCTTCCAAAAAGGAGGGATATTAGCATCAAGGGTAGCATTAGTCATCAGATGTCCTTCTTCTGATTCTAAAGGATGTAAACCCAATGACTATTAGAGATCACTCCTCGGGGTGTGCCCGACCCTCAAGCATCTTTAGGGCACACATTTCCCTTTGAATTACAAAAGAATGTTATTCTTACTATGTGTTTCTCTTCTTGCTAAACATTTCTATACCCCATTAAATAACCAATGTTTAGACAAACGTTTTGTTCCAAAATGCGTCAAAATAATCAAAACGCCATAGACAAAATGAAGTCAAAGTTAACATGATTGATTAGCTAGAGACACGAACAAGAAAATCGTGTTTCGACAATGTCTGAGAAAAGAAATTATTATTAAAAGAAGCCCGTCAAGGTCAAAGGCCAAGACAAAAAGATAAAAGGGCAAAATCCTAGGCTGAAAACCCAAAAGGGTGGACTAAGAATGTTAATCAGTCACAAATAGGCGCCACCTCATAAAAACAAAATGTTTGTTTGAACTAGCCTAAACATTGACCAACCTTGGCTAGCCATTCTTACAAAAACTATTATTTCAAAAAAAAATCTCACTAAAACACAAGCCTTTGCAATAAATCCCTTTCTTTCTATTCTCTTGACCATTTCACTACAAAGCATTCAAGTAATTGACTGGGAAATGTGGAAATATAGTGATCAATAAGAGGATTGAAATCCCTAAGGAAAGGAAGAGAGGCATGGACATGGCAATTGCTCTACATTGAAAATGATTACTCTTCGGTTATAGCAAAGATCCGAGACGGCAAATCAGTACAGCTAATCATGTTGACAAAAGCACATAATGATGGAAGTAAACTTAACAGAAGCTGAATGGGTTCAAAGCCGACATGACCAGCTAAACCTTATTGAAGAAAAACGGCTGAATATGATATGTCATGGACAAGCCTATCAAAGGAAAATAAAAAAAAAGGCTTACAAAAAAGGTCAACCCTCATATTTACCATAAGAAGGATTTAATGGTAAATAAGTTGCTTCCAGCCCAGAAGAATAAAATTGGAAAATGGGCAGTGAACTATGAAGGACCCCTTGTGGTCAAATGAGCTTTCTCGGAAGGGGCTCTTATCCTCGTCAATATGGATGGAAAAGAACTTCGACACCTAATCAACTCCGGTACGGTGAAGAAGTATTATGCTTGAAGACATTGCTCAAGACCCGTCAGGAATGAAAACCCGCAAAGGGCATCCCTGGGCAAAAGATAGGGTCTATATCCCTTGCTAGGATATGTCCTAGGCAAAAAGTAGAGGTAATAAAAAAAAAAGAAATTAAGAGCAATGGTTACCTCAGTCGAAAACCAAAAGGCGGCTAAAGTAACATTCTTCCAGAAGCAAGCAGTCTGCATAGTCTTCACTCTGAGCTCAGGCATCTCAACTGAAGCAATTAGGAGAACCAGGGGGCAGATATCATGGACATGACTGTTTAAGCCTATACAGTGTAGCCAACCCCAGCCATCCATTCTTCTAAATACCTTTTGAAATCCTTCACGTCCCAGGCGAAGAAGGCATCCATGATGGCTTGATCCACTGTGTCGATGTGGAAGGAAAACAAGATTGTTCCAAATATAATCAGAGCCAGGGTTTTGTTGAAGGTGACCCATTCTGCCCTTTCAGCCAAATTGGACAGATGATCTTCTAACATTAAGACTTTCCAACCCTGGATGTTCCCTTTTTCTATCAGCGTAGTCTGCCGGAATGGCAATCGGATGATGGCACCGATTTGTGCTGCAGGAGTATATGCCCCGTGGCGGATATGGACCCCAGCTGATTTGGGCCATTTCAGCATAATTTCGTACTCCTCCAAGGTGGGCACCATGTCGAACTGCGGAAATTCGAAACAACGCAGACTGGAGTTCCAGAAATGAACTAGTACCCTGATGAAAACTTGATCGACACAGATCTTCAACAGGTCGAGAATCCGTCCATAGGATTTTACGAAGTCGGAGCGGACCTCTGGTGGCATTATCGCGCAAAGCCGATCCAACTTCTCAGTATGGTATCAGGGAATGTCTACTTTCTTCAACTGTCTACTAGTCCCCTCCATTTTCTAAAACCAAAATGCATGTTTTATGAATATGATGCTTATTGTAGGTATGAATGTGAGTGTTTATTTTCCTATTTATCATGTTTTATTTCTACATGATGTATGGTATTTGCGTATTTTATTTTTTTAGAAAATAAACTACCTATATGAATGATTTATGAGTATAATGTTTATGAACAAGGTCCCATCTATTGTTTTGGAATTGGATTTTTATTTGATTTTTATTTATTATTTTTTATAGCCTTTTATCTCTTCTGTCAGACTTCGTGGCTACTTAGCTTACAAAGAACCTGAAACCAGGCTACCTAAAAGGCATACTGTCCGAGATAAAAAATGGCTTTATGCGAAAGAATAATATTTAGTGTTCCTTATCTCTTCTGTCGGACTGCGTGGCTACTTAGCTTACAAAGAACCTGAAACCAGGCTAGCTAAAAGGCACACTGTCCGAGATAAGGGTGTTTATTGCGAAAAAATGTTTTTTTGTGATTTTTCTATTGTTTGGTTATGCTATGCAACAAACAAATGTGCACACAATTTGATCATCCACGAACAGGCGAGAAGTCGTTTTAATCACAAGGTAGGGTTTTCCTGCAGAAAAGTGCATTGGAGAAGATAGGTTCTAACTGTTCTCACCAAGGCTAAGGCCCCCAAGGTGCCCCCATTATAGGGTCCCCACTCTCCAACCTTCCGAACATGCTTAGCACTAAGGCCATAGTCAGTCTTCATGCCAAAAGAGGAAGGTTATCACCTTGAGTGGTGGTTTCCAATCACACTGGCAGGCACAAGGCCATCACTACAGCGAACCGTACCTGCCACCCATTCCCTATGGATTTCTCACTTGCCCCCGGGTATAGAGGGAACTATTGTGTGCAAGGGTTTCTGTACAATTTTTATTTCAAACAATTGCATAAAATAAACAAACAACAGTTATTAAAGCCAAGCATTAAAACATGTTATAATACAAGGTAGGGTAAAAACGTAATTTCTTGGTTTATTTATTTAAGCTGGCCCATCACTAAATGGGATCAACTCTCTAGGCTTCCCCAGTGGAGTCGCCATCTGTCGCCGCCGTCAAAATGAGGCAGTCGGAGCGACGCGATGGTTCCGACTTTCCAATTTTCGCGTTTTTTATGGATGTGGTTACAATGCCTTTAGCTTGTCCGATAATCGGGCTGAAACTAGAGGCGAGGTTTTTGAAAGAGTATTCTTGGATCGTCCGATAACCGGGCTCACCCAAGAACTAATTTTGAAGGGTTCTTATGGAGTCGCCATCGATGTTTTTACCGGAAACATCGAAAAAGGAGTAAAAAGGCGTTAGTTTTCGAAAACCAACTTTGGTCGTTAAAACAATAGTTTAGGTAAGGGAGTTAGTTACGTGTAAGGGAAGTGAAGTTCCCTTACGACGCCCCTTTCGGGTTCCCTATGATAGGCCAGCTATTTTGTAAATAAACTTTTTGAAAAGACGCTTTTACCCTTTTATTAAAAAAATTAAAATAACGACTACATGGCCCTAATGTCTATCATGCAATTTAATCATAGAAATAAAACAGTAAGAGAGAGAGGGAGAATGAAAAAACCTCCGAGGCAAGTTTTATATTAATACTCTTGAAAATTAGGGTGCATTTTGGCAGTACTTCACTCTTTACAACACTGGAAATCTCTCGGAAATGCTATAAGAATCTCTAAGAAACTCTCAGAAACTCTGGAAATGCTTCGGAAGGGTTCCAGGAAGAGAATTTGAAGAGGTTGCAAGAGAGAAAGTGGAAGAACTGTGTGAAATGAGGGGATAAGCGCTACTATTTATAGGGATTCGCACCTGTCAGGCCAAGACGGCTGTCTCGTCTGACAAGGTCGAGACGGCCATCTCGCCATTCAGGACGGTCGTCTTGCCTTGCAAAAATGGCGAGAAGGTCATCTCGCCAAACGAGAAGGGGGTCTCGCCATTCGCAGGTGGCGAGACGACCGTATCGCCAAACGAGACGGCGATCTCGACTTGTAGGAATGGCGAGACGACGGTCTCGATCCCTGAAGGCGAAAATCCTTATTTTAATGCAGAAAATCATTCCTATCCTATTATGGGGCCTAATAGTCTCTCCTAGTGGCTTCTTAGGCTTCGTCCATCTTCGAATAAGAGGTCTTCTGGTCTTTATTATGAGGTGGGACAAGATTTGGGGTCTACATGGATGAAGCCTAAAAAGCCACTAGGAGAGACTATTAGGGCCCATGTTAGAGTAGGAAGGATTTTCTGTATAAAAATAAGGATTTTTGCCTTTAGGAGTCGAGACCGCCGTCTCTCTTTTCGGGACCGCCGTCTCGCCACTTTCCCATGGCGAGACCCCCCTCCCGTTTGTCAAGAAGGCCTTCTCGCCACTTGGCAAATCCAGACTGCTGTCTCGCCATTGATTCAAGGCAAGATCGCCGTCCCGAATGGCGAGACCGCCGTCTCGACCTTGCCAGTCGAGATCGCTGTCTCGACCTGACAGGCGTGAATCCCTATAAATAGTGAGCGCTCCCCCCTCATTTGACATAGTTCTTCCACTTTCCCTTCTACACTTTCTTCAAATTCTCCTCCTAGAGTCCCTCCGAAGCATTTCCAGAGTTTCTGAGTGTCTTAGAGAGCTTTTCATAGCGTTTTGAGAGCGATTTTTGGCGTTGTAAGAGCAAAGGGCTGCCAAAACGCACCCTATTTTCAAGAGAATTAATCAAAAAGCTTGCTTCGAAGGTTTCTTCACTCTCTCCCTCTCTTTTAATCTCTTTTTATTCATAATTAAATTGCTTAATAGATATTAGGGCCATGTAGTCATTACTTTAATTCCTCAAATAAAAGGGTAAAAGCGTCTTTTCAAAAGTTTATTTATAAAATAACTGGCCTATCATAGGGAACCCGAAAGGGGCGTCGTAAGGGAACTAACACTTCCCTTACACGTAATTAACTCCCTTGCCCAACTCTGGTTTTAACGACCAAAGTTGGTTTTCCTTTTTCGATGTTTCCGGTAAAAACATCGGTGGTGACTCCATCAGAACCCTTTCAAATTAGTTCTTAGGTCATCCCGGTTATCGGACGATCTAAGAACACCCTCTCGAAAACCTCGCCCTCAGGTTCAGCCCGATTATCGGACAACCTAAAGGCATTGTAACATCACCCATAAAAACGTGAAAAATGGAAAGTCAGAACCATTGCATCACTCCGACCGCGTCTTTTTTACGGCGGCGACATTCGGAAAGGATTTTGTAAGCATGGCTAGCTAGGGTTAGGATTAGGTGTTTAAGCTTTTGTCTAAGCAAACGTTTTTCTCTCTTTTATTTGGATTTGCACCTTAGCCAATTTCCATTGCTTTTATGGCTTATTGATTTCCCTAGATTGCCCTTTGGGTTTTCGAACTAGGATATTGTGTTTTGGTCCTATCTTTTGTCTAGGTTCCTTCCTTTTTCTTTTTAGGGAATCCTAGCGGACCTTGTTTTGTAACCCTAAATTTTTCCTAGGCTACCCTTTATTTTTGTTCGAGTGTCCTAGCGGGTTGACCCTATCTTTTGCGTAGCCCCCTTTGTGGGTTTCCTACCGGGTATTTTGCCCTTTTCTTTTGGCCTTTGGCTCCTATGGGCTTTTTCTTTTCTTTTTGTTTCTTCACAATATTGGCGAAACACGACTTTATTTATGGTGAAGAAAAACCTTTTTTTTTGTGCTTCTAATCGACCAGCTTGATTGTAATGGCAATGGTAAATTTTGATTATTTGGACGCACTTTTATTCTTCTTTTTGTTTGTTTAGACAAGGTTATTATGAGGTCTAGACATGAAGTAGTAAGAAGAGAAGAAGATAGTACGAAATGCATTCTTTATTAATTAGTAAGGGAATATGTGCCTTGAAATGCCCGGGGGTCGGGCTAGCCCCGTGGGATAATCTTTAACAATCATCGGGTTTACATCCCTTAAGCAAAGAGAAAGATCTCCTAATGACTAGTGTAGCTCTTGACGCTTGCACCCCTCCGCTTTGGAATATTTGCTTGAGTGTGCGGAGGGGGGACTTCCCTTTTCTTCTTTCTACTCGGCCCTTTGTAGGGTCATATCCTAGGCCACACTTAAAGGGGTTATCCTTGAACTCTGGGGTTCCCTCATCCCTTGGGAATCTGCCCCCACTCCTTGCCCAGGATGGTAACCATGCCTCATCATCATACGGGCTACCTTTGTGTTTCTGGGAAGTCTCTCTACACTGGCAATTTCGAGCGCTTGAAAAGATGTTTCAAGGGCCTCTTCAGTTGCATCCACATAAGGTTGGGTAGACGGTCCACTGATCAGGATATCGTCTTCTTCTTGGACCGTGACCAGTTTATCATCCACTATAAACTTGACTTTCTGGTGGAGCGTTGAAGGTACTGCCTTAGCGTCATGAATCCAAGGCCTGCCGAGGAGACAACTATATGCAGGAGTAATATCCATTACCTGGAAACCAACGTTGAAGATAGTGGGTCCAACTTGGATTGGCAAATTAACTTCTCCCACTACTTCTCGTTTTGATCCGTCGAAGGCTTGAACAATAGTGCTACTTGAGCGCAGACGGGTTCCTTGGATAGTCAACTTGTCGAGTGTGCAGTTAGGCATCACGTTCAAGGATGACCCGTTATCCACAAGAACTTTGGCGATGAAGTACTCCTTGCACTTGATGGAAATGTGAAGGGCTTGTTGTGGCTTGACCCCTCGAGGGGAAGTTCTTCCTCTGTGAAGGTGAGGTGATCGCTTGCCGTAATGTGACTAACGATCCTCTCAACTTTTTCTTGGGATATAGTGTGAGGTACATGCGCTTCACTCAAGACCTTCATCAGGGCGTTTCTAAGTGGTTCTGAGCTCATCATTAGAGATAACAGAGTTATCTTTGCAGGTGTATGATTGAGCTGATCGATAATGGAATACTCGCTTTGCCTTATGAACTGGAGTAATTCGTCTGTCTCGTCGTTGGATTCCTTATTTTCTTTTTCTTCGGACTGTTTATTTTTTTCCTTTATTTTTGGGGGCATCTTCTTGTAGGTCCTTGGGGGACTAGATCCTCCCACTTCTAGTCATGCCCCCAATGCCGGCTATATTGGAGATATCCTCCTTTATTGGTGAAGATTTCCCATATCTCCACGATACATCTTTATTTGATTCGTAGGGGAAAGGACGTGGCATAAATAGTCGCATGGGTGTCCTTGCCCTCTCTTCCTTATTGATTTTGAGAACCAACGGCTGAGGCTTATTATCCTCTTGTGGTGGATCGACCGTTGGGGAGAGCTTGATTAAAAGCGGCTTTTTCTCCATTCTTCTGATTTAGAAGACGTGTCAGTTAATCCTTCCTTTTTATTATCTTGTTTATTATTAAATGAAGGAGGGGAAATTAAATATGAATGAATGATATGCATGTAAGTAGACAATCGTTCAATAAAGAAAATTTGCATATATTCGTAGAAGGTGTACATTCCCCTATTCCATACTACGAAGCAACTTTTGACAGAAACGGAAAAGCCTAAAGAAACCCATAGGCGGGTCTTGATCTCTATGTAATTCCCTTTCGGCTTCCCGGACGTGACGGGCGAGTGCTTCGCTTTGCTTTTGGACCGCCTGGCTCATATCTTTACTGTACTTTTGAGCCTCTTTGATCTTCGCCTCTTGATGGACGACCAAGGCTTGCAGCTCATCGAGCTTTGCAAGGGCTCGGTCCTTCTCTCGTAGTACTTGACCATACTGAGCTAGCCCGTCTCTCTCTTTGCAGCGCAGCTCAGTGAGACTTTTGTTGAGTCTTCGGTTGGCCTCTCGCTCTTGGCGTATTTCTGACCGAGTCCTTATGAGGTCTTGTAGCAAGTCCTTAATCGTCTAAGCCTGTTTTGCTGATTCGGTCTCAAGGTGTGCTAATTTGGCGGTTATTTCTTGAAGTTGGCTATCCGAGCTGGTTCTAGCAGCTTTGGATGCTCGGATGGCTTGCTCATTAGAGTCAGCACATTGATCCTTGAGGCGTTCTATTTCATGATCATTTTTCTTGCATTGCCTCTGTAGACCGTCTATGGTGAGGATAAATTCTTGTTCTATTTCTTCAAGGGCCCTCATCTGAGCTCCCATGATTTCTATCCTCTGGGTCAAGGCGTTGACTTGAGTTTACAACTCTTCTCTATTTGCATGTGTAGCGAGTGAGGTGGATGGTTGAGACATCCCTCTTTTCCGTCTCCACTCCTCGTAGTCACTAGAGACAACTACTCGAGCTTTTCCTAACTCTCTATCTCCCATAAAGACTGGTTTCTTCCATGCTCTTCTCACCGCCAGCGAATTAGCAATCGTGCATGAGTCTCCGAAGAAACACAGTCCTCTGAGCTCCTCTTGGGATATTGTAGTTTGAGTCCTCATGAGTTGTCTCATAGCTACTCTCGGCGAATAGGCTGTACAAACTCTGAGTCCTATCAACGGTACGCTCGTGTAGTCTCCACATCTGATGAGGACTGGGCCGGGTCGGAACCAAGGGCAAACCCAAGATAATTGGTTGGCATCCCATTGTTCCAACTCGTTTTTTCACTCTGAGGTTAGACGTCGGTGGAGAGGGATTTTGGAGAAGCTCCTCAAAGGGTCGGGGAACATCCCCATGTGAATAGAGGCATAGAAATGTGTGATTCCCCACACAAGAAGTAGTGAAGAGCAACATCGAAGTGTTTTTCCTTGCTTCTGGCGGCAAAATTCCACCGAGAGCAAGGTGTCGGCAAGAATTGCAGGCAAGGGACTCTTCGAGTTCA
Source organism: Sphenostylis stenocarpa (assembly GCA_963425845.1). Classification (NCBI taxonomy): domain Eukaryota; kingdom Viridiplantae; phylum Streptophyta; class Magnoliopsida; order Fabales; family Fabaceae; genus Sphenostylis; species Sphenostylis stenocarpa. The sequence continues at coordinate 31,809,382 of OY731406.1, read as the reverse complement.
TGTACCAGGCGAAAAAGGCGTCCATGACGGCTTGATCTACTGTGTCGATGTGGAAGGGAAACAAGATTGTTCCAAATATGATTAAGGCCAGGGTTTTGTAAAAAGCAACCCATTCTGTCCTTTCAGCCAAAGCGGACAGGTGGTCTTCTAACATTGAGACTTTCCAACCCTGGATGTTCCCTTTTTCTATCAGGGTAGTCTACCGAAATGGCAATCGGATGATGGCAGTGATTTGTGCTGCAGAAGTATATGTCTCGTGGCGAATATGGACCCCGGCTGATTTGGGTCATTTTAGCATAATCTCATACTCCTCCAAAGTGAGCACCATATCGAACTGCGGGAATTCGAAGCAGTGCAGACTGGAATTCCAAAAATGAACTAAAACCCTGATAAAGATGGGATCGACATAGATCTTCAACAGGTCGAGGATCCATCCATAGGATTTTTCAAAGTCGGAGCAGACCTTTGGTGGCATTATTGCGCAAAGTCGTTCCAGCTTTTCAGTATGGTATCGGGGAATGTCCACTTTCTTCAATTGTCTACTAGTCCCCTCCATTTTCTAAAAACCAAAATGCATGTCTTATGAACATGATGCTTATTGTAGGTATGAATATGAGTGTTTATTTTTCCTATTTATCATGTTTTATTTCTACATGATGTATGATGGTATTTACGTATTTATTTTTCGGAAAATAAACTACCTATATGGATGATTTATGAATTTTATGTTTATGAGCAAGGTCCCATTTATTTGCTTTTATTCTTGGAGTCTTTTATCTCTTCTGTCGGACTGCGTGGCTACTTAGCTTACAAAGAACATGAAGTCAGGCTAGCTAAAAGGCAGATTGTCCGAGATAAAATAGTTTATTGCAAAAGAATAATGTTTAGCGTCCCTTATCTCTTCTGTCGGACTACGTGGCTACTTAGCTTACAAAGAACCTGAAACCAGGCTAGCTAAAAGGCATATTATCCGAGATAAGGGTGTTTATTGCAAAAAAAAGTTTTTTCTATTTTTATCTGTTGTTTGGTTATTCTATGCAATCAAATGCAACAGACAAATGCACACACAATTCACTCATCCACGAACATGTGAGAAGTGGTTTTAATCACGAGGTAGGGTTTTCCTGCAGAAAAGTGCATTGGCAAAGGTAGGTTCTAACTATTCTCACCAAGGCTTAGGTACTCATCATCACCTGCAAGTTTTTTATTTGACTCAAGAGGATTTCCCTCAAGGTCTACAATTTCATCAAAGGTGACATGTACAGATTCTTCAACATTTAAAGTTCTTCTATTGAACACTCTATATGTTTTGCTAGTTAGTGAATAACCTAAGAAAATGCCTTCATCGGCTTTTGAGTCAAATTTTCCTAAGTTATCTTTTCCATTATTTAAAACAAAGCATTTACATCCAAATATTTTTAAATGCAACATTAGGTTTTCTACCATTTAATAGTTCATAAGGAGTTAATTTTATAATTGGCCTAATAAGCATCCTATTCAACACATAACATGCAGTACTTACAGCATCAGCCCAAAAATATTTAGGAACATTTGATTCATTTAGCATGGTTCTAGCAAGTTCCTCTAGTGACTTATTTTTCCTTTCTACTACACCATTTTGTTGGGGAGTCCTAGGTGCAAAAAAATTATGCAAAATACCATTTTCCTCACAATAATATTCAAACCATTCATTTTGAAACTCTCCACCATGGTCACTTCTTAATACCTTAATTCTTAAGTCTTTCTCATTTTGGATTTGCTTGGCAAACTTCCTAAAGACCTTAAAAGCTTCACTTTTTAATGTTAAGAAAAATGTCCAAGTATATCTAGAAAAATCATCAACAATCACAAGAGCATAATAATTTCCACCAAAACTTTTTATCCTAGATGGACCAAATAAATCTAAATGTAATAGTTCTAAAGGTTTTGATGTGGAAATAATATTCTTAGATTTAAAGGATGATTTTACTTGTTTTCCTTTTAACATGCATCACATAATCTATCTTTTTCAAACTTTAACTTAGGCAAATCAACAACTAAGTCCTTTGATATTAATTTGTTTAATTGATGCATATTTATATGAGCCGCTCTCTTATGACATAACCATGGGTTTTCTTCCTTAACAACTAAACATGTTATACTAGCACGACAAGAAAATCGCGTATTTCCGACAGATTTTTACCGACGGATATAAAATATTTGTGGAATTTGATGTTACTGACAGATATATCCGTCGGTAAAATAATAATTAGTTACCGACGGATATATCCATCGATAAATCCGTCGGTAATTTATAGATGAATTTACCGACGGATATATCCGTCGGTAAATCCGTCAATAAATTAAAAATTAATTACCGATGTTGTAAATTAACAATTATTTACCGACGAATATTTCCGTTAGTAAATTAACAATTAGTTACTGACGGATATATCCGTCGGTAAAAGTATAAATTAATTACTTAATATAATTTAATTATTCACCTAATTAAAAAATAAAATATTTTTTATTTAATAATTTAATTTAATCATAATTAGATTAATTTATAATAATTTATTAAATTAAATAATTTTAAAAAATAAATATTTAATTATATATAAATATATAAATATAATTTATTTGTAAATTATTATTAAAAAATTCTAGTAGCTTAGTGGTTGGAGTATGAGCCTTGAACTCTAAGGTACGGGTTCGAATCTTGTCAGAATGACAATTCTCTTAATCTGAAATAACTCAAAGCTATAAAAAATAATATGTAGAAATAATTAATAATAAATAATAAGAATATAAAGGGGAGGGGGTTCTATAAAAAAAATATGCTATAAATAATAAAATTATTACCGACATGATTTTGACCGTCAGTAATTTTAATATTTCTTGTAGTGTAGTGTTATGTTCACAATCCAAATCATCTTTCCTTTGTTGTCCCCATAAGTTACATATTCTTGTTCTTTAGCTTTGAAACTTACAAATTTCGTTTTGTCTCCGGTCATATGTTTTGAACATCCACTATCAAGATACGACATTGACTTTTTGGATTTGAAAGTTTCCTACAAAACAAGAACATAGTAATCTTAGGTCCCCATAACTTTTGGGTCCTTGGGGTTAGAGACAAACAAATCATTTAACTATAGGAACCCAAACATATTTTCCTTTAGGAACACCAAAATGTTTAATTCTACATCTATTTGAAGTATGACCATGTTTCATACAATAAAAGCATGCATTAGATGTAATATTTGAATATGACATATTTTTAACTTTTGAAGTTTTAGTTCCTTTTTCAATCCATACTCTTTTATTTCTATTTTTAGGCTTTTTCAATGGAACATGATAGTTTTCTCTATTTTGAACAATAGCAACTTTATCCTTATAATTATCACTTATTTCCTTCTTAGTTTGATCAAGCAAATGTCTAAGTATATAAATATCATGTTCATACTCTTTACATGATGCACATGCTATATTCTTATTATCTTTTTCCTCTAGACATACAATTTTCCTTTTCAAGGTTTTCACCTCTTTTTCGGATTTATTCAAACACTTTTTTTACAGATTTATATTCATTTTTCAAGTCCTTAAAAGCATTAAACAATTCTCCATATACATTTTGTAAAGCATCAAAGTCATTTTCATCATCACTTGAGGAAGAGTCGGAATCCCTAACCTCAAAGTCGGAAGATATGTTGTCTTTTGCCATCAAGCAAATGTTAGCTTCAATTTCCGAATCACTTGACTCTGAACTTGAATCACTATCGTCCCAAGCAATGTAGACTTTCTTGAAAAATTTCTTGCCTTTATGATCTTCATTTTTCTTATTTGGACATTCGATTTTTACATGTCCTGTTTCACCACAACCATAACATTTAATATTTAAAGAAGTACTTTCTCTTACCTTTCCCTTACCTTTGAAAGGTTGCTTCCCTTTGGCTTTCATGAACTTGGTAAATTTCTTTATCATAAGACTCAATTTTTCTTCTTCTTCAATTTCTGAGTCTTCTTCTTCCTTCTTGTTCTTATTCTTGGAAATTTTAGTTTTGAAGGCAAGGTTCCTCTTTTGATGTTGCCCTTCTTCATCATTTAGCCTTCCAAGTTCAAGTTTGTTCTCTCTCAACTTTCCAAAGAGCACCGCCATAAACATTGTTGTTAGATTTTGTGACTCCGTGATGGCAGTCACCTTAGGTTGCCATTTCCTGTCCAAAGATTTCAAAATTTTTACATTTAATTTATCAACATAAAAAATTTTACCTAACCCGGGATGATTCACTATGTGCGTGAAACACTTTTGAACGTCAAAGATTGTTTCCCCTTGTTGCATCCAGAACATCCCATATTCTTGAATCAATGAATTCTTCCGTGCTCTTTTTACATTGTCGGTACCTTCGTGGGTTACTCTTAACATTTCCCACATTTCTTGAGCACTTTTACAAACAGAGATCATGTAAAACTCATCAAGGGTTTAAGCAGATGAAATAATATTTCTAGCCCTAACATAATATTGGGCTTTCCTATTTTCTTCAGCTGACCATCTAGAAAATGGTTTTGATACTTCTACTCCATTTTCAGTTACTTTAGGAACATAAGGACCATTTAAAATTGCATTATAACTTTCCAAAACGGATAATTTTTCCCCATAAAAAGTGGGGGTCTATTGATAGAAGCACCATCGGCAAACGTTTGATTTTGTCCGACCATTTTCGAAAATTGAATGACTATCAAAACAAGCTCTGATACCACTTGTTAGAATCGCGCAGCGGAATTTTGCGTTTACGGACAAAAACCAAGAGGGGGGTGAATTGGTTTCTTAACAAAAATTAGGGTTTTAAAATTTTTTCCAAATTTTACCGATTAAAATGTTGTGTAAAGTAAATAGAGAAGGGATAGAAGATTACACAGTCGATTTATACTGGTTCAGATCAAAAGACCCTACGTCCAATTGCTAATCACTCAAATAGAGGATTAACGTTGTCACTATAATCACATTTATACAAACAGATTACTAATGAAAAGATAAGGTAAAGAATACACCCCTCTTGAGTCACACAAGAGATGAACACCTCCTTTGAATCCACAAAGGATGAAGAACAACTTTCCCTAGAGACGGCACAACACACAATCCACCAAGAAAACCCACTCAGTGATTCTTATCGCTCTAGCCCACACTAGGTTTCAAAAACCCCTTTTTCTTCCCAACAAACAGTTCTCTGGCAGTCACAGCTCTTAACTTTTGTTTGAAAAAGGTTGTTCACTTTGCAAAGAGCCTTAGAGAACCTTAAGTAGAGAGATTAGGGTTTGGGAATTGGGGATTTTCAAAAACAGATGAATTGGGAATAGGTTTTCAAAACTTGGTCCAATTTTGAATTTCAAAACACATATCTGACTAAAATAATCGATTATCTTGAGTGTTAATCGATTATTCCAAAGCCATTTTTGCAGAGGACCAAAAACTACATCATTTAATCGATTAATAGGCCAATTAATCGATTAACAGCCCAGTTAATCGATTAACAACCCAGTTAATCGATTAACAGGGAAATTAATCGATTATTCCAGAGAGCAAAGACTGAAAATGGTTTTCTTTCTGTAATAATCGATTATCCTGCCATTTAATCAATTATTCCAGTATGTTTTTAATAAAAATGAGTTTTTAGAGCTTTTAAAGAGTGGTCTATGTGCTGGCTATCTTGGAATCTAATATTACAGACTCAAAAACATAAAAACAGAGTTATTACATAACATTACAAGTCTTCAAATCTTTAAGTCCTTTATTCTTGAATCATCATCAAAATCAACAAACTTCATATCCATGTATGTTCAACATTCATATCCTTGTATGCTTCAACATAGTCAACTTGTCCAGTGTGCACTTGGGCATCACGTTCAAGGATGACCCGTTAACCACAAGAACTTTAGCAATGAGATATGCCTTGCACTTGATAGAAATGTGCAAGGGCTTGTTATGGCTCGACCCTTCTAAGGGGAGTTCTTCATCTGTGAAGGTGAGGTGATTGTTTGTCGTAATGTGACCGACGATCCTCTCAACTTTTTCTTGGGATATATTATGAGGTACATGCGTCTCGCTCAAGACCTTCATCAGGGCGTTTCGATGCAGTTCCGAACTCATCATTAGAGATAGCAGAGTTATCTTTGCAGGTGTATGATTGAGTTGGTCGATAATGGAATACTCGCTTTGCCTTATAAATTGGAGTAATTCGTCGGTCTCCTCCTTGGATTTTTACTTTCTTTTTCCTTAGTCTGTTTATTTTTCCCTTTATTCTTGGGGGAATCCTCTTGCAACTCCTTGGGAGAGTATATCCTTCCACTTCTAGTCATGCCCCCAATGCCGGCTATATTGGAGATTTCTTCCTTTATTGGTGAAGATTCCCCATATCTCCACAGTATAACTTTATTTGATTCATAGGGGAATGAACGAGGCATAAATAATCGCACGGGCGTCCTTGCCCCCTCTTCCTTATTGACTTTGAGAACCAACGGTCGAGGCTTATTATCCTCTTGTGATGAATCAACCGTTGGGGAGAGCTTGATTAGGAGTGGTTTTCTCTCCATCCTTCTGATTGGAAGATGTGTTAGTTAATCCTTCCTTTTTATTATCTTATTAAAAATGAAGGAGGGGAAATTAAATATGCAAATGAATGATACGCATGCAAGTAGACAATTGTTGAATAAAGAAGCTTTATATATATTCGTAGAAAATGTACATTCCCCTATTCCACACTACGAAGAAAATTTTGACAGAAATGGAAAAGCCTAAAGAAACCCATAGGCGGGTCTTGATCTCTATGTAACTCTCTTTTGGCTTCCCGGACATGACGAGCAAGTGCTTCAGTTTGCTTTTGGACTGCCTGACTCATATCTTCACTGTATATTTTAGCCTCTTTGATCTTCGCGTCTTGATGGACGACCAAGGCTTGTAACTCATCGAGTTTTGCAAGGGATCGATCTTTTTCTTGTAGTACTTGACCATACTAAGCTAACCCATCTTTTTCCTTGCAACATAGCTCAGTGAGACTTTTGTTGAGTCTCTGGTTGGCCTCTCGCTCTTGGCGTATTTCAGACCGAGTCCTTATGAGGTCTTGTAGTAACTCCTTGATTGCCTGAGCCTGTTTTGCACATTCGGCCTCAAGGCGTACTGATTTGGCGGATATTTCCTGAAGTTGGTTATCCGAGCTGGTTCTGGCAGCTTTGGATGCTCGGATAACTTGCTCGTTAGAATCATCACATTAATCCTTGAGGTGCTCTATCTCGTGGTCCTTCTTCTTGCATTGCCTCGGTAGACCGTCTATGGTGAGGATAAATTCTTGCTCTCTTTCTTCAAGGGCCCTCATCTGGGCTCCCATGATTTCTATCCTCCGGGTCAAGGCGTCGACTTGAGTTTGCAACTCTTCACTATTTGAAAGAACAATAGATGAGGTGGATGGTTGTGACATCCCTCTACTTCTTCTCCACTCCTCGTAATCACTGGAGGCAGCCACTCGAGATTTTCCTAGCTCTCTATCTCCCATGAAGACTGGTTTCTCCCATGCTCTTCTCACAGCAAGCAAGTTAGCGACAATGCATGGGTCTCCGAAGAAACACAGTCCTCCGAGATCTTCCCAGGGTATTGCAGTTTGGGTCCTCATGAGTTGTCTCATAGCCACCCTTGGAGAATAGGCTATGCAACCTCTGAGTCCTATTAACGGTATGCTCGGATAATCCCCACATCTGATAAGGACTAGGCCAGGTCGGAACTAAGGGCATACCCAAGATAATTGGTTAACATCCCATCGTTCTATCTCGACCTTCCACTCCATGGTCGCGCATCGGTGGAGAGGGATTTTGGAGAAGCTTCTCAAAGGGTCGGGGAACATCCCCATGTGACTAGAGGCGTAAAAATGTATGATACCCCACACAAAAGGTAGTGAAGAGCAGCATCTAAGTGTTTTTCCTTGCTTCTGGTGACAGAATTCCATTGAAAGCAAGGTGTCGACAAGAAGTGTAGGCAGGGGACTCTTCGAGTTCACGTCCCAGGTGAAGAAGGCGTCCATGATGGCTTGGTCTACTGTGTCGATATGGAAAGGAAACAAAATCGTTCCAAATAAGATTAAAGCCAAGGTTTTGTTGAAATCTACCCATTCTGCCCTTTCAGCCAAAGAGTACAGGTGGTCTTCTAACATTGTGACTTTCCAACCCTGGACATTCCCTTTTGCTATCAGGGTAGTTTTCCGAAACGCCAATCGGATGATGGCAGCGACTTGTGCTGCAAAAGTATATGCTCCATGACGGATATGGACCTTGGCTGATTTGGGCCATTTTATCATAATCTCATACTCCTCTAAAGTAGGCACCATATCGAACTGCGGGAATTCGAAGCAGTGCAGACTAGAGTTCCAAAAATGAACTAGAACCCTGATAAAAGTAGGATTGACATAGATCTTCAGCAGGTCAAGAATCCATCCATAGGATTTTTCGAAATCAGAGCGGACCTTTGGTGGCATCAATGCGCAAAGCCGTTCCAATTTCTCAGCGTGGTATCGGGGAATGTCCACCTTCTTCAATTGTCTACTAGTCCCCTCCATTTTCTAAAAACCAAAATGCATGCTTATGAATATGATGCTTATTGTAGGTATGCATGGAGTGTTTGTTTTTCCTAAATATTTATCATGTTTTATTTCTACATGATGTATGATAGCTTTTGTGTATTTTTTTTCAAAATTAAACTACCTATATGAATGTTTTATGAATTTAATGTTTATGAAAAAGATCCCTTTCTTATTTGATTGGGTTTTTATATTTTTTTTTTATTTCTTATGGTTTTATTTTATAGTGTCGCCGTCGTCCGTTCCGACGTCCTGGGGACGTCTCGAACGTTTAATGCGAGCGGTCGCGAAAAGATGGGTGAGACTCGCGTTTTTTGTTAAAATTGTGTTCATTGCTTCCAAGGTGCTCAACACTGAACTATCCTCTAATAGAAGCAAGGTTTTCGAAAAGGGGTTCTTTTGGAGTCGCCACCAATGTTTTGACCAGAAACATTGGAAAAGGAAAAAAGGCGTTGATTTTATTAAAAACCAACTTGGCCATTATAACCAGAGTTGGGTAAGGGAGTTAGTTACGTGTGGGGAAGGTGTTAGCACCCCCACAACGCCCCTTTCGGGTTCCCTATGACGGATTTATTCATTAAGTGAAGATTATGAAAAATTACGCATTTACCCTTATTTTATTGATACAGTTATTTAGATATGGTTATCTACATGATTTATCTATATTGCATACCGAAAACAATAAATAAAGCAATAAAGAAGAAGAGAATTGAGAAAAACCTCCGTAGCAAGCTTTATATTATGATTCTTGTACAAAGAGGACGCGTTTCGGCAGTCCTTCGCTCTACAATTGTTCTCCTCTCGTCTACCCTAATCGACTCGACTAATTTTCTAGAAGAAATTGAATGCCGGAATACAAATTCCTTAACTGATTGTTACCTAAAAAAGGCAATCAGAGAGATCATTCGAGAGAGGGAGAGAAGAAGACAAGTCTCAGAGTTGTCTGGTGTGTGGAGAATGACAAATGAACCTCCTATTTATAGTTTTTTCGCTGCTTGGAACTTTGGGACGGCCGTCTAGGTTGGGACGGCCATCCCAAACGCGTTTTCTGCATTGTGCCAATCTGGGACGGCAGTCTGGGTTGGGACGGCCATCCCAAATGCAATTTTACAAAGGCTGAGACCCCCTGACGTTTGGGACGGCCGTCCCACATCTAGGACGCGCGTCCCACTTGTTCTGGGCCAGTTGGGACGGCCGTCCCAACTACGGGACGGTGGTCTCGGCCTGTTTTGTCCAGCTTTCGCGTTCTGGGACCCCCGGGAAGCTTTCCTTTCCTGTTTCGGACGTGGATTGATGCCGATATATGTCCGTTGAAGCTTTATCTTCATGTAGGAAGTCTTCTTGGCCTTCATTAAGATGCCAGGCGAACTTTTCCTTTGTTTGTACGAGGTCTTTTTAACTTTTATCGTGCAGATGAGCAAGCTCCGTGTTGTTGCAGGAGGTTTCCTCGGTTTTGGGAAGCCGGATGAACTCCATCTTCGGGCGAAGTCCCTCTAGCTTTTATTTTGAGAGGCCGGGCAAAATTAGGGGTCTACAGCTGCCCCCCTTCACCCGCCTAACTAATTCGTTGGTTTTAATATGCCGACAAAATTAGTTGGTAGGGGAAGGAGTTAACCCTTTTGTCCTGGCTATCCTTCTGGATGTCGCTCCTTGCCGATCCTCCGGATGATAAATATTTTGATAGGTACTAACCCCTATCGGGTTTGAGCCTTCTTTTTCTAAGGCTCTGGTGAGTACTTACCCTCACCGGGTATAAGTCTGTATTTTTACTAGACTTTTGTGGGTACCTACCCCCACTAGGTATGAACCTTGTTCTGCAATGGTTTTGGTGAGTACCTACCCTCACCTGGTATGAGTTTACGTTTTGCTTAAACTCTTATGGGTATTTACTTCCGAGGTGTTCAACACCAAACTATCCTCTAATAGAAGCAAGGTCTTTGCACCCGTTTTTTGCAATGCTCCTGGTGAGTATTTTTACTCCACCTGATGCATTTTTGCTAGGTTTTTTGATAAGGCTTGTTCTGCAAGGCTTAGGTGAGTATGCACCCCACCCGGTGTGAATGATAAACCTCATTCTGCAAGGCTTAGGTGAGTACACACCCCCACCCGGTGTGAATGATAAGCCTTTTTCGCAAGGCTTAGGTGAGTACACACCCCCACCCGGTGTGAATGATAAGTCTTTTTCGCAAGGCTTAGGTGGTGAGTACACACCCCCACCCGGTGTGAATGATAAGACTTTTTCGCAAGGCTTAGGTGAGCACACACCCCCACCCAGTGTGAATGATAAGCCTCATTCTGCAAGGCTTAGGTGAGTACACACCCCCACCCAGTGTGAATGATAAGCCTTTTTCGCAAGACTTAGGTGAGTACACACCCCCACCCGGTGTGAATGATAAGCCTTTTTCGCAAGGCTTAGGTGAGTACACACCCCCACCCGGTGTGAATGATAAACCTCATTCTACAAGGCTTAGGTGAGTACACACCCCCACCCGGTGTGAATGATAAGCCTTTTTCGCAAGGCTTAGGTGAGTACACACCCCCACCCGGTGTGAATGATAAGCCTTTTTCGCAAGGCTTAGGTGAGTACACACCCCCACCCGGTGTGAATGATAAGCCTCATTTTGCAAGGCTTATAGGATGAACTTTTTTGTATTCAATCCTATGATCATCTATTTTTGGAGATGAGTTGACGGCTTACTGTTTTTGGTCATGCGTCTCTGGGGAGTAATTGATTTTTCTTTTTGACTTTTCTGTTTTAGTCATCTGGTTTGACCAGGGATTTCTGTATTTTGGCTTTTCTTGTTTTAGCCATCCGGCTTTTGCTGAGGATTCTTTGATTTTGGCTTTTCTGTTTAGCCATGGGGATTTCATTGTTTTGGCTTTTTCTTTTAGCCATCCGGTCTTGACCGGGGATTTCTGTATTTTGGCATTTTCTTTTAGCCATCCGGTCTTGACCGGGGATTTCATTGTTTTGGCTTTTTCTTTTAGCCATCCGGTCTTGACCGGGGATTCTTTGATTTCTATTAGTTGCGCCTCTTGATTAGGCGGAAATCCACTTGGTGAGATTTTTGTTTGGTTGCGCCTCTTGATCAAGCGGAAATCCTTTGGGGATTTGAGCTTTTTGTTGATTGTGCCTTTTGTTTAGGCAAGAACCCACTTGGGGATGTGATTTCTATTTGGTTGTGCCTCTTGATTTAGGCATATGCTTCAATAGTGGTGAAGACTTAGGTTTTGGATTGCCTCTTGCATAGGTTGATTTCCCGTTTCTTGGGGATATTGGCTTTCTGCTTGCCTGTTGGAAGTGAAGACTTTGCTTTTCACTGGGGATATTTGTATTTGGGAATTTATACGCGATTCCCTGAGGATATAAACTTGTAGTTTTGCCTTCATTTGGTAGGCTCGCTGGGGATTTTTCTTTTTGATGATCCACTGGGGAATTAATTTCATTCTGGGGATCTATTTTGAATTGACCCCCTAGGGAGGAACGGAGTTTTCGACTCCTTATGGGTTGTTGTTGTTTGCGCTGGCTTTGCCTATGCTCTTATTTTGCTGGGGAATGGGTTTCTACCCTTTTCTTGCAATTTCTCTTTTTTTTGCGATTTAGCTTTTGCATATGTGCTCCTTTTATGCACATTGGCTTGATCTTTGGATGAGAAAGATATCTTTTTTCTTCCTCTTTTCTTTTTGGAGATCCCTGGGGAATTTTTCTTTGCTTCTTGGGGATCAAATCCTTGGTTTGATTTTTTATGATGGAGTCTTGGCTCTAACTTTTGTGAGGCTCTTTATTGAGCGCAATGAAGAGTTTTTTCTTCTTTTTCTTTTTTGGGATTCACCGAGGAGTCCGTCGCCTTCCCGGGGATCCAAATTTGATGATGGAGTCTTGGCTCCTGGCTTTGTGAAGCTTCTTATCTCGAGCCGGAAGATGGGAAAATTTTTGTTTTCCTCTTTTTGTCTTTTTGTAGACTTTTCTTGATATACTTTTCTTGGAGATTTTTATTTGGCCTTTTTCTGTGGTGGCCTCTATTAGGGGATGAAAAGTTTTTCTTTCTTTTCCTTTGGTTGCCCCCTAGTGATGTGGAGGATTTGATTCCGTATTTTCTTTGATGGACTCTTATGTAGTCCTTATTCTCCTTATTCTCCTTATTCTCGCTTTGGGGAAGTGACTGAGACTCTTGCATGAGTGTGCTTGATGACTCATGTGGCGATGAAGCTGAGTCTTGAGGTAGTCTTTTTGTTTTGCCTTTGGAGTAGGCAAGGATCCTCTTGGGGATGGTCAAGCCTTTCCATTTGGCTTTTTTCATTTTGATGGTGTCCTTCTTTCTTGGATGGAAGGATGCCGATTGCAGCTTTGAATGACTATGTTTGATGACTGATGTGGTGGCGCTGAGTCATGAAGTAGTTTTCTGCCTTTGAATAGGCAAACATCTTCTTTGGGGATTTTCAAGCCTTTCTGTTGGCTTTTCTGTTTTTATGTACCTTCTTTTGTTGGTATATAAGGTTGATGGTTGGAGCTATTTTTCTTGAAGCTCCTTATGTTGCTGAAATGGTTTTGATTTCGTCTTTTTCTTTCGCGATTTAATTTTTATCGCGAGCTTTGTTTGAAATTTGACTTTTTAATAGATCATGTGTGCCTTTTATTTTGTACACATGGGCTTTTAAAATGCTAAGTGTAAAACAGAGATATTTATTACTGTTTTTTTGTTGGATACATTTTAAGCATATTCGAAATACTAGAAAGCTATAAAAATAAATCCTAATCGTCTCGCCTCGGGCCGGAATGGGCAGATGGTGCCGGCGAAGGAAGCTGCGGAGTAGGCGCGACTGAATCTCGCCCGAGTCTCGGACCAGGCTCTCTATCCGGCGGTCCGTCCTGTCTTGCCCGACGTCAGCTAGCTAAACCGTTGGCGTATAAACCGGAACTCTCCTTCCATATAGGCGTGCTCCTCGTCTAAGCGCTCGGCATAAGCCGGAGAAGTCCGGATCGCGTGATTGCCGCCGGGACTCGAAGTGGTAGGGATGTCTTGCGGCGCATCGAAGTCGCGCATATCCCATGAAATCGAGATGATAGGGTTTAAGATGAACCCTGTTCCTTCTCTCGTCGAGGATATCTCCATTGATAGGCTTTGGTTGAAGTTCAGCTGGGATATCTTCTCCGTCCGTGCATCCCCAATATTCAGCTAGAGGGGTAAGGAAGGGAGCCACCATGATCGCTCCCGCCGGTCCCCGAGTACCGCATTCCTTTACAGCCTTCGAGAATGCGTATCCCGGTTGCATCGTGTCCCCGATGCATGCGATAGACTATAAAAAGATCAGCCAGCCGTGACCTTTCCCTCGGCTTTCCTTCCGCCGTGAATGGTCCCGAGCAAGTAATTTGTGGCAAATGCGAAGAGGGGGATTGAAGGCTGCACCCTTCGGATTAGATGGGAGATTGATAGCTCCAAGTAATCTCCTTCCACATACCGGTGGTGGTGAGAACGGTAGGTTTCTCCGGATATGCGGACCGATATTCCGGTGTTCTTGTATCGGCTCGTTGGCAGTAATCCCATGATGACATTGAAGTCATCCAGGGCAGTGGTTCCAGTAGGCTCCATCCATCCAAGTAGGAGACATCTTGTGTTGGTGGCACTCCAGGAATTGCAGATGGCATTTCCATCATGTTGATAGAGGCGAGAAACTCCATCAGTAGTGGTGCGATGGATCCGAGTGGGCGGCTCACGGAGTAGGAAGTCCCATCCTATGTTGTGGATGAACTTCCTAACGTCTTGCTCCCAGCCGAATGTAGCAAGGATCTCAAAATCTAACCGCAAAGATAGGCTACCGTGCAAATTGTTGGATATTTGCCAATCGTTGTTGATGCGCTTCGCCATCATCATGCTAGTGACAGGAGTTCTCCTAGCAGCAGTCCGGGTGCGTTTTCTTCGGACGAGGCTTCTCCGTGTTCCATTGTGAGCTCTATTCTCTTAGAAATGCTAAAAATGTATGGAGGAGGAGGAAGAGCAAGATAGGAGGCTTGGAATGAGGTGCCAAAGCTCAATTCCCGCACCTCTCATATATAGCCGCGCAGGGAGTTTGGGACGGCCGTCCGGGTTGGGACGACCGTCTCAAATGGCAAAATTGGTCATGGCTCAGCCCCCACCCGAGACGCACGTCTCAAACAATAAATGGCACTTGGAACGGCCGTCTCGGACATTGGGACGGCCGTCCCATGCTTCTTATGCTCGGTTTTTCAAGTTTTTGATGAGAAAGAAGATGGGACTCCATTCATTGATGTTTTAATGCATGTAATGTTTTATGAAATGCATCCTATGATCTATTTCAGCTAATATTTCGAAAGTTTTAACTCGATGCGCTTTGACTTCGGGTGCGTTCTTGGTGTTGTACCTTAACGTCATCTTGTTTCTTGGATAACAAGCTTAGGTGTATTGATTTGCCGTCTTGGAATTTTCTTTGCTATGGCCGAAGAGCAATCTTCTCGTTTGTAGGGCAACCGCCATATCAATGCCTTTCTTCTTTTCCTTAGGGATTTCAACCTTCCTATTGATCACTATGTTACCACATTCCCCTTTATTACTTGAATGCTTTATAGTGAAATGGTCAAGAGAAGAGAAAGAAAAGGATTTGTATCAAAGGCTTGTGTTTTAGAGGGATATTTTTGTATGAAAGGTCTTTGTAAGAATGGCTAGCCCAGGTTGGTCTCTGTTTAGGCTAGTTTAGACAAAACGTTTTGCTCTTATAACGAGGCGTCGTTGCTTATTGTTATATAGCGCCTTTTTGCGATTGATTAACTTCCCTAGGCTGCCCTTTCGGGTTTTCAGTCTAGGATGTTGTGCTTATGTCCTAACTTTTGTCTAGGTTTCCCTCTTTTGTATTTATTTTTAAGGAATACCTAGCGGACTTTTTATAACCCTAACTTTTGCCCAGGTTACCCTTTATTATTGTTCGGGTCTCCTGCCGGGTTTACCCTAACTTTTGCGCAGCCCCCTTTGTGGGTTTCCTACCGGGTATTTTGCCCTTTTATTTTCTTGTCTCGGTCTTTGACCTTGACGGGCTTTCCTTTTTTGTATGCGTAATTTTTTTGCACAACATTGTCGAAACTTGATTTTATCAAGATAAATTTTAGTTGTGTTTCTAATTAATCAATCATTTTTTACTTTACTTTGCGGCGCTTTAATTATTCAGACGCATTTGGAACAAAACGCTTTATCTAAACCTTGTTTATTAAAATGGGGTATAGATACATTTAGTAAGAAAAGAAGCAGATAGTAAGAATAGCATTCTTTTGTAATTTTAGGGAAATGTGTGCCCTAAAGATGCTCTGGGACTGGCACACCCCGAGGAGTGATCT
Organism: Sphenostylis stenocarpa; assembly: GCA_963425845.1. Classification (NCBI taxonomy): domain Eukaryota; kingdom Viridiplantae; phylum Streptophyta; class Magnoliopsida; order Fabales; family Fabaceae; genus Sphenostylis; species Sphenostylis stenocarpa. Next base: position 31,793,440 of record OY731406.1, on the reverse strand, counting down.
CTAATAGTCACTAGGTTTACATCCTTTAGAATCGAAGAAGGACACCTAATGACTAACGCTACCCTTTGCGCTAATACCCCTCCTTTTCTGAATATCGTCTTTGAGGGGTAAGACTTCGCTGCTTTCCGTATGGTTTGATCTTTTGTGGGGTCGTACCCTAAACCATACTTTAGAGGATTATCTTTGAAATCTGGTGGCTCTTTTATTCCTTGAACATTCTTTCCGAGCCCCCGTCCCGGGCGATATCCATATCTTCTCATCATATGGGCCACCTTTGTATTACCAGGGAGTCTTTCTATGTTGGCAATTTCAAGTGCTTGAAAAGACGTTTCAAGAGCCTCTTCACCCGCATCCACATATGGTTGGACAGATGGTTTACTTATCGAAAGTCTTCTTCAGCCTTGAACCGTGACGAGTTTATCATTTGTCACAAACTTGACTTTCTCGGTGGAGCGTTGAAGGTATTGCCTTAGCGCTATGAATCCAAGGTCTACCAAGGAGACAACTATATGCCAGCGTGATGTCCATCACGTGGAAGTCTATATTGAAGATAGTAGGGCCGATTTGGATTGGTAGACTAATCTCTCCTACTACTTCACGTCTTGACCCGTCAAAGGCTCGAACAACTGTATTACTCGGGCGCATGTGGGTTCCTTGCACTGTTATCTTGTCGAGTGTGCTTTTAGGCATAACGTTTAAGGACGACCCATTATCCACAAGAACTTTGGAAATGAGATATTCTTTGCATTTGACAGAGATATGCAAAGGCTTATTATGATTTGACCCTTCCAAAGGGAATTCTTCATTGGTGAAGGTAAGATGATTATTGGCTGTGATATTACCAATAATCCCTTCGAACTTGTCTTGGGATATTGCATGCGGAACGAATGATTCATTCAAAACCTTTAACAGTGCGTTTCGATGCGGTTCCGAACTCATGATGAGTGATAACAAAGTTATCTTTGCTGGAGTACGATTGAGTTGATCTATGATGGAGTACTCGCTTTGTCTTATGTACTGGAGTAACTCATCTGTCTCCTCCTTGGATTCTTTTTTTTCTTCGGCTTTATTTTTTGCCTTTTCTTTAGGAATATTATCTTGTAATTCCTTGGGGGAATATATTCTTGCACTTCGAGTCATGCCCCCAATACCGGCTATGTTGGAGATATCTTGATTAACTGGCGATTCTTCTGAGTATCTCCAAGGTACAACTTTATTTGATGAATAAGGGAAAGGACGCGGCATGAATAAACGTAAAGGCGTTATTGCTTCTTCCCTTTTATTGATTGGAATGATTAATGGCGCTTGTTTGTTATCATCTTCGGATTTATTGACTGTTGTAGAGATTTTGATGACGAAAGGCTTCTTTTCCATTTTTCTGATTTGTGGAAAGCACATCAGTTAATCCTTTCTTTTTATTATCTTTGTTATTAAAATGAGGAGGGATGTATGAATGTATGCAATTTATGAATGCAATAGACAATTTAAGGAAAAGAAATCTTTTTATTAGAAAGTGTAAATCCTTCTATACAATGCTTTGAAGCAAATGTTGACAAAAGCGAAAAAGCTTGAAGAATCCTATAGGTAAATTAGGCTTTCTTCGTAATTCGTCTTCAGCTGTTATCACGTGATTTCTGAGCATCTTGATTTGCTCAGATACCGCCTGGCTCATATCTTCACTATATCGATGAGCCTCTTTTATCTTCTCTTCTTAATGAACGATCAAGGCATGCTGCTGATCATACCTCTCTATTATTTGGTCCTTTTCACGAAGTAGTTGACCATACTGAGCTAATCCATCTTTTTCTTTTTCACGTAGCTCCTCTAGGTCTTCTCTGTATTTTTCAGCGGTTTCCCACCACTTCTGTGCTTCTGACCGAGTATTCGCTAGGTCATCCTGTATTAGCTTGATCGTTTTTGCCTGTTCTGTCAGCGCACTCTCAAGATGTGCTATTTCATCGCTCATGTCCCGAATAGACTATCATGCTCAAGCCTTGGCATCTTCAATGCTTGTTTAGTCTCTTCCCGATAGTCAAGCACAATCATCTTTAAGACGCTCTATTTCGTGGTCCTTCTTTTTGCATTGCCTTTTTAGACCATCTATTATAAGGGCTGATTCTTGCTCTTTTTCTTCAAAAGCCCTCAGCTGAGCTTCCATGACTTTAACCCTCTTGTTTAAGGCATTGACCTGCAGTTGTAGCTCTTCATTGGCTAATATTGTGGTGAATGAAGCAGATGGCTGGGGTATCCCTCTATTTTTCCTCCATTCTTCATATTCACGGAATGTAGATACCTGAACCTTTCCGAGTTCTTTATCTCCCATGTAGACCGGTCTTTCCCATGCTTTCCGGATAGCAGATACTTCTTCAAAGCTATGGGAATAGTGGCATAGACTCAGCCCTATGAGCTCTTCTTGGGTTGGTGCAGTCCGAGTTCTCATAAGTTGTCTCATAGCCATTTTAGGAGAGTAGGCTATACAACCTCTCGAGACCTAGAAGTGGTATGCTCGTGTAATCTCCGCATCGTATCGTAATATAACCGGGTTGGAACCAAGGGCAAACCCAAGATACATGCTCTATGTTCCAGCTTTTCTAACTCGACTTTCCACTCTAAAGCTTGACGATGTTGAAGAGGGATTTTTGAGAAACTTCTTAAAGGGTCGTGAAATACACCCATGTGGCTTGAGGCGTAAAAGTGAGTAACACCCCATACATATAGCAGTGAAGTACAACATCTCGAGTGTTTTTCCCTGTTTCGTCGGCAAAATTCTACGTAAAGCGTGGTATCGGCAAGGATTGCAGGTATAGGACTTTTTGAATACACATCCCGTGCAAAGAATGCATCCATTGCAACGATGATCCACAATATTCGCATGAAATGGGAATAATATGATTCCGAACATTGCCAATGCTAGAGTTTTGTTGAATGTAGACCAATCTTTCTTTTCAGCCTAAAGAGGTCGGTGGTCTTCTATTACGGATATTTTCCAACCTCTGACATTCCCTTTCCCCGTAAGGCGATTGATGAGAGGGCAGCCGTATGATAGTAGCAACCTTTCTCACTGGCCGTATATTCTCCCGAGCATACATAAACCCCAACCGACCGAGGCCATCTAACCATGAGTTCGTATTCCTCTAAGGTTGGTACCAGGTCAAACCGCGAAAACTCAAAGCAAGTGTAGATTGGGACTCCGAAGTGGACCAATGCTCTAACAAATATTGGATCGATGCCGATCTTTAGGAGGTCAAGAATTCTTCCATAAGATTTCTCAAAACTAGCACAGTACCTCCGGCGGCATATAAGTACACAATCGCCTTAGCTTCTCTACACTGCATGTAAGGATCTCCACTTTCTTTAATTGTCTACTACCGGATCCCTCCATTATCTAGCAGTAAATGAAAAGTGCATGATATGAGGATGGGTTTTTGTAAATGCATGTATGCAAGTGTTTGTTTTTCTAAGTATTATCATGTTTTATTCCTAGTATGATTCATGATAGTACTTGGTATTTCTTAAAAGGAAACTTATCTATATGAATGTTTATGGATTTTAATGAAGAGAGTCCTATCTTCTTCCCTTTTTATTTTTATGAAGAAAAGGTGATATGAATTATAAGACTTTCGCTAATAATTTTTATTTTGTAACAAAGGTATTTTTATGACTTTAATGTGTTTTTATATTTTTTTATGACCCTTTATCTCTTCCGTCTGGCCAACGTGGCTACTTAGCTTACAAAGAACCCGAAATCAGGCTAGCTTAATCGAAGACTGTCCGAGATAAAAGTCTTTTATCTTTTCGCTTTTTGTGATTTTTAGGGTTTTTCATTTTTTTTTGTTGTATGATTACCCTATGCTAATGCATCAATACAAATGCAGCAAACGTATGCACACACAATTCATACATCCACGAGCAGAGCCACGCTTATTTAATCACGAGGTAGGGTTTTCCTGCAGAAACGTGCTTGGTTTAGGTGGTTCTAACTATTCTCACCAGGCCAAAGGTCCCCAAGGTGCCCCCATTATAGGGACCTCTCAATCTCTCAATCCTCGGGTCATGCACGGAACTCCGTGGCGACACCCTTAGACCAAAAGAAGAGAGTTATCACCTTGAGTTGGTGATTTTCCGACAATGGTAGTAGCCCCGTGTGCCAACTAACCGATCGTATCTACCACCCACTCCCTATAGGTATTCACTCTTGCCCCCGGGTATAGAGGGACTGTTGTGTGCAAGGGTTTTTGTGTGCAATTTATATGTCAAACAATTTGCAAAAATAATCATACAGCAGTTATTTAAAGCCATCGAATAAAAACATACAGAAGGGTAAAGGCGTAATTTCAAATCTTTTCTTAGTTTGAATTTATTCGTCACTAAATGGGATCAACTCTCGGACTTTCCCAGTGGAGTCGCCATCTGTCGCCGTCGTCCGTTCCGACGTCCTGGGGACGTCTCGAACGTTTAATGCGAGCGGTCGCGAAAAGATGGGTGAGACTCACGTTTTTTGTTAAAATTGTGTTCATTGCTTCCAAGGTGCTCAACACTGAACTATCCTCTAATAGAAGCAAGGTTTTCGAAAAGGGGTTCTTTTGGAGTCGCCACCAATGTTTTGACCAGAAACATTGGAAAAGGAAAAAAGGCGTTGATTTTATTAAAAACCAACTTGGCCATTATAACCAGAGTTGGGTAAGAGAGTTAGTTACGTGTGGGGAAGGTGTTAGCACCCCCACAACGCCCCTTTTGGGTTCCCTATGACGGATTTATTCATTAACTAAAGATTATGAGAAATTACGCATTTACCCTTATTTTATTGATACAGTTATTTAGATATGGTTATCTACATGATTTATCTATATTGCATACCGAAAACAATAAATAAAGCAATAAAGAAGAAGAGAATTGAGAAAAACCTCTGTAGCAAGCTTTATATTATGATTCTTGTACAAAGAGGACGCGTTTCGGTAGTCCTTCGCTCTACAATTGTTCTCCTCTCGTCTACCCTAATCGACTCGACTAATTTTCTAGAAGAAATCGAATGCCGGAATACAAATTCCTTAACTGATTGTTACCTAAAAAAGGCAATCAGAGAGATCATTCGAGAGAGGGAGAGAAGAAGACAAGTCTCAGAGTTGTCTGGTGTGTGGAGAATGACAAATGAACCTCCTATTTATAGTTTTTTCGCTGCCTGGAACTTTGGGACGGCCGTCTGGGTTGGGACGGCCGTCCCAAACGCGTTTTCTGCATTGTGCCAATCTGGGACGGCCAGTCTGGGTTGGGACGGCTGTCCCAAATGCAATTTTACAAAGGCTGAGACCCCCTGACGTTTGGGACGACCGTCCCACATCTGGGACGCGCGTCCCACTTGTTCTGGGCCAGTTGGGACGACCGTCCCAACTACGGGACGGTGGTCTCGGCCTGTTTTGTCCAGCTTTCGCGTTCTGGGACCCCCGGGAAGCTTTCCTTTCCTGTTTCGGACGTGGATTGATGCCGATATATGTCCGTTGAAGCTTTATCTTCATGTAGGAAGTCTTCTTGGCCTTCATTAAGATGCCAGGCGAACTTTTCCTTTGTTTGTACGAGGTCTTTTTAACTTTTATCGTGCAGATGAGCAAGCTCCGTGTTGTTGCAGGAGGTTTCCTCGGTTTTGGGAAGCCGGATGAACTCCATCTTCGGGCGAAGTTCCTCTAGCTTTTATTTTGAGAGGCCGGGCAAAATTAGGGGTCTACATATAGCCCTTTATATCTTCTATCGGACTGCGTGGCTACTAAGCTTGCAAAGAACTTGAAACTATGCTAGCTAAAAGGCAGACTGTCCGACATAAATTGGTTTTTTCCGATAGAATAAGGTTAGCCTCCCTTATCTCTTATGTCGGACTGTGTGGCTACTTAGCTTACAAAGAACCTGAAACCAGGCTAGCTAAAAGGTAGACTGTCTGAGATAAGGGTGTTTATTGCGAAAATATTTTTGTGATTTTTATATTTTTATATGTTGTTTGGTTATGTTATGCAATCAAATGCAACAAACAAATGCACACACAATTCACTCATCCGCGAACGCATAAGAAGACGTTTTAATCACGAGGTAGGGTTTTCCTACCGAAAAGTGTGTTGGCAAAGGTAGGTTCTAATTGTTCTCACCAAGGCTTAGGCCCCCAAGGTTCCCCCATTATAGGGTCCCCACTCTCCAGCCTTCCGACCATGCTTAACACTAAGGCCATAGTTAGTCTTTTTGCCAAAAGAGGAAGGTTATCACCTTGAGTGGTGGTTTCCGATCATACAGGTGGGCTGCATGGCCCTCACTATGGCAATTCGTACCTGCCACCCACTCCTTATGGATTTCTCACTTGCCCCCGGGTATAGAGGGAACTGTTGTGTGCAAAGGTTTGTGTACAGTTTTTATTTCAAACAATTGCATAAAATAAACAAACAACATTTATTAAAGCCAAATAAATAAACATGTTATAAAACAAGGTAGGGTAAAAGCGAGATGTCTAAGTTTATTTATTAAATCGGCCCATCAATAATGGGATCAACTCTTTAGGCTTCCCCAGTGGAGTCGCCATCTGTCGCTGCCGTCAAAAGAGGCGGTCATAGTGACGCGATGGTTTCGACTTCCCATTTTCGCGTTTTGTGTGGGTGGTGTTACAACGCCTTTAGGTTGTCCGATAACTGAGCTGGACCCAAGGGTGAGGTTTTCAAAAGGGAGCTTTTAGGTTGTCCTATAACTGGGCTGGGCCTAAAACCAAATTTTCAAAGGGGTTCTTCTAAAGTCGCCACCGATGTTTTTACCGAAAACATCGGAAAAGGACAAGAAGGCGTTGGTTTTTGAAAAACCAACTTTGGCCATTATAACTAGAGTTGGGTAAGCGAGTTAGTTACGTGTAGGGAAGGTATTAGCTTCCCTACGACGCCCCTTTCGGGTTCCCTATGATAGGCCGATTATTTCGTAAATAAACTAAAAATGACGCTTTTACCCTTTTATTTGCGGAATTAAAAGATAACGACTACATGTCCCTAATTAATGCACATATAAATAATAAAGCGATAAAAGAGAGAGAGAGAGAGATTGAAGAAACCTTCGGAGCAAGCTTTAGTTAGGACGTGTTTTGACAGTGCTTCGCTCTACAATGTTGACTTTTTCTCTCTCGAAACGCTATAATAACTCTCTAAGAACTCTAAAAAAACTCCGGAAATGCTTCAGAGGGGCTCTAAAAGAAGAATTCTAAGAAATGCTAGAAGGAGAAGTGGAAGAACTATGTGAAATGGAGGGGAGAGCACTCCCCTTTTATAGGGATTCGCGCCTATCAGGTCGAGACCGCTGTCTCGCCTGGCAAGGTCGAGACGACCGTCTCCCCTGGCAAGGTCGAGACGACCGTCTCGCCATTCGGGACGACGGTCTCGTCTTTGACAAATGGCGAGACGGTCATCTCGCCAAGCGAGACAACGGTATCGACTTGCCAAATGGCGAGAGGGTCGTCTCGCCAATCGGGAAGGTGGTCTCGCCAATGGCAAGTGGCGAGACGGCGGTCTCGACCCTTAAGGTTAAAATCCTTATTTTTTTCGTACAAAAAAAGCCTCCCTACTCTAATATGGGGCCTAATAGTCTCTCCTAGTGGCTTTTTAGGCCTTTCCCATCTTTGAATAGGAGGTCTTCTACTCTTTATTTTGGAGGTAGGGCAAAATTTGGGGTCTACAGCTGCCCCCCCTTCATCTGACTAGCCGACTGTTGGCCTGTTACGCCAAGAAGATTGGCTGGAGGGTGAAGGAGTTGACCCTCTTTCCCGGTCATCCTTCGGATGCTCCATCTTGCGGTGGCTGATCCTCTGGGAAAAAATGTGTTGTGTGCCTCTAGGATGCTCCTTCTTGCGGTAACTGACCCATTCGGTTGACACATGGTAGAACCTTAGGATGTTCCTTCTTGCGGTAGCCGACCCTTTGTTTGATGAGTATAAACCCCCCATCAGGCTAGTAGTTGCAGCCCACTGTGCGTAGGACTGGATGAGTATAAACCCCCCCATCAGGCTGGTAGTTGCAGCCCACTGTGCGTATGACTGGATGACTATAAACCCCTCATCAGGCTGGTAGTTACAGCCCACTGTACGTAGAACTGGATGAGTATAAACCCCCCATCAGGCTGGTATGGTCCACAGCGTAGGACCGGTTGTGACTTACTGCTTTGGCTCATGTGCAGATCATGTGCAAGTCGTGCGCAAGTGGTGGCAGCTTACTGCTCTAGCTCATCCGCCGGAGTTTGTGAGAGATGCTCTTCTGGTAGAGTCTTCTGGTGGTCATCCAACTTCGTTGTTTGCTGGGAAGTCTTTTGTCTTGCTCTTTTGATATACCGGGATGTTTGTGAGTGCTTCCTGTTTTTCAAATGCAAGAACAAAGCTAATTTCCTTACATGAATACTCTTTTGTTTTTGTTATTTGCTTGAAGCAGTTTTTTCGTTTTTCTGAATTTGACAAAGTCATTTTTGTGCGACTATTTGTGTGGTTGCCTTAAATGCAATCTATTTTTTAGTTGAGGTATCTAGAAAGCGACTGGTATTCTTGTTCTCCTGTGACTACTTTGATGGGCTCTTATTTTTATTTTAACCCTATCTTTTGTCTAGACTGCCCTTTACGGGTTTTCGATCTAGCGGACTGCCTTAATTTTTTCCTAGGATATCTTAGCGGGCTTTTTTCCTTTTTAAGAAGGCCTTAATTTTTTCCTAGACCGCCCTTTTGTGGGTTTTCGATCTAGCAGGCTGCCCTATTTTTTGCCTAAGAATGTCCTAGCCGGCATCTTTCTTTTTCTTTTCCTTTCTTGTGCTTTCTTGTATTGATTCTTTATGCATGCTCATGTTCCGTTAATACAGAGACATTTTTATAAAGTGGTCAAGAGAAAAAAAAGAAGACAATTTTTATTGATATAAATAGTTTATTTTTACAGAAGGATTTACAAAGGAATTTAGAAGAAGAGCTGGCCAAGGTTGGCTACAACCTTGGGTGGTGTTACAACGCCTTTAGGTTGTCCGATAACCGGGCTGAACCTAAGGGTGAGGTTTTTGAAAAGGTGTTCTTAGGTTTTCCGATAACCGGGCTAACCTAAGAACTAATTTGAAGGGGTTCTTATGGAGTTGCCACCGATGTTTTTACCGGAAACATCGAAAAAGGAGGAAAAAGGCGTTGGTTTTCAAAAACCAACTTTGGTCGTTAAAACCAGAGTTGGGTAAGGGAGATAGTTACGTGTAAGGGAAGTATTAGTTCCCTTACGACGCCCCTTGCGGGTTCCCTATGATAGGCCAGTTATTTTATAGATAAACTTTCAAAAAGACGCTTTTACCCTTTTATTTTGCAGAATTAAAATAACGACTACATGGCCCTAATGTCTATTATGCAATTTAATCATAAAAATAAAGATAGTAAAAGAGAGGGAGAGAGTGAAGAAACCTCTGAAGCAAGCTTTTTTATTAAATCTCTTAGAGATAGGGTGCGTTTTGGCAGCCCCTCGCTCTTACAATGCCGGAAATCTCACGAAAACGCTATAAAAAGCTCTCTAAGACTCTCAGAAACTCCGGAAATGCTTCAGAGGGACTCTAGGAAGAGAATTTGAAGAAAGTGTAGAAGGGAAAGCGGAAGAACTGTGTGAAATGAAGGGGGGAGCGCTCACTATTTATAGAGATTCGCGCCTGTCAGGTCGAGATGACCATCTCGTTTGACAAGGTCGAGACGGCCGTCTCGCCATTTGGGACGGCGGTCTCAACTTGCAAAAGTGGCGACACGACCGTCTTGTTTGGCGAGACGACGGTATCGACTTTCCAAGTGATGAGAAGGCCTTCTAGCCAAACGGGAGGGGGGTCTTTGTTTTTTATCCTTTGGTAGTGGTCAACCGACTTTGCTGGTTGTCGGGGATTTTTGATGAGTGCCTCTTAGGTAGGCAGGAATCCTTTGGGGATTTGGTGATCTTGGTGACGCCTCTTGAGTAGGCGGATACCAATTGAAAATTTGTTGATTTTGATGGTGCCTCTGAGCAGGCATATGCTTCATTGGAGTGAAGAATTTTGGCTGCATTTGTTTTGCCTCTGACTAGGTTGATATGGGGATGCTGGCTCTTGCTTGCCAGGTCTTGCCTATGCATAAGCAAATGACATTCTGATGATGAATCTGAAGTTTTACCTTTGCAGTAGGCTCACTGGGGATGATCATTCTCTTTTTGGTGATCCACCGGGGAATTGATTGCCTTCCTGGGGATCTAATTTTGATTTTCCCCCTGAGGGAATGGAGTTTTGACTCCTTGTTGGATGTTGTTGGTATGAGCTGGCTTTGCCGATACTCTTGTTTCATTGGGATTTCCGATTCCTTCTTTTTCGTTGATTTTCCCTTTTCTGAGGTGATCCACTTAGGGATTTTATTGATTACCTAAAAGTTATGATTGATTTCGCCTTTTTTCGCGATTTATATCTTTTTTATCACGATTTTGAAATCTGGATTTTTTATGGGGATAATGCGTGAGCCTTTTTACTTTTTAGTTTCTTTTATACACGCAAGTTTTTTCTTCCTTTTGGGGATCCACAGGGGATAAAGTTTTCTTTGGTGATCCATCAGGGGATTGTCGACTTCCTGGGGATTTGATTTTTCTTTTCTGGGGATGGAGTCTTGATTAATGTTGATGCGAGCTAAACTTGTGAAGCTCTTATTCCACTGGGGGATGGGAATTTCTGATTCTTTTTCGTAGACTTTTTAGGAGATCCACCCACTTGAGGATTTTTATTCGGCCCTCTCTGTCATGGCCTTCTTTGTCATCTGCTGTAGATGAAGGGTTTTCTTTTTTCTTCTTTCTTTTTATTGAGCCCTTTATGGTTTGGACTCTTTTGACTGTTGATGATTATGGGCTCTTGAAGCCTTTATTCTCCATTGGGGAGTGTGGAGGAGACTTTGGGTGAGTGTGCTCGATGACTCATGTAGTGGTAATGCTGAGCCGTGAGGAGCATTTTTGTTTTGCCTTCGGAGTAGGCAGGGATCCTCTTGGGGATGACTAAGCCTTTCCGTCCGCTTTTCTTTTATGATGTCTGATGATTGTGCCCTCTTTTATTGGGTAGAAAAATGATGACTGGAGTTTTGGCTTATAGAAGCTTCTTATTTCTTCTGAGCTTATTTGATGATGACAACTCGCTCTTCTTTCTTGAGGGAGAGTAATGTTTGAAGACTTCTTATATGTGCCTTCTTTTTCTGGGTAGAAGGATGGTAGCTGGAGCTCTTGATTTTCGGAAGCTCTTATTCTGATGAGTCGCTTGATTGGCGACTTGCTCTGTTTTCTTGAGGGCATTATTTGGAGAGCTGGTCTCGATGATCCTGTTTTCAATCACAATCATGGAGCTAGTCTCCTTATATGCATGAATGCTTTTCATTTTTTTTTTATCTGAAGTAATTTTTATTTCTTTCATTTTTTCTTGACAAAGTCGTTTTGTGCGACTACTTATGTGTGGATGCCCTAAATGCAATCTATTCTTTTATTTGATGCATCTACAGAAGTAACTGGCATTCTCCTGCTGGACTTTCATGATTACGATGAAGGGGCCCTCTCTTTTATTCATTTTTTGGTTTAGCCCTATCTTTTGCCTAGACCGCCCTTTTGGGGTTTTCGGTCTAACGGGTTGCTTTAATATTTGCCTAGGATATCTTAGCGGGTTTTTTCCTTTTTTATGAATGCCCTAACTTTTTCCTAGACCGCCCTTTGCCGGTTTTCGATCTAGCGGGCTACCCTTGAAGCACTTGTTGGATTTGATGAAGACATATAGAGTTTATAGAGTTTATTTTGTGGGTGTGTAGATAGATAGGTTATAGGTTTAGAATTTAATCTCTTGATAGTTCAATAGATCTTGTGATAAGCGCCTATAAATGTTGCATTTCATAGAACTTATTTTACTGCATGAAAAACCAATCTTTAAGCATTAAAAGAACAAACTGAGTTTTTCAATCTGTTAAAAAACAGTTTTAATCTATTAAAATCACTTAAAATAGGAAATGTACATATACAGCCAAATTTTTAATTGATTGAATCGCAGAATCAACAGGTTAACATGTTCTTGATGGTTTTTCATATTAAGGGGTTCGCAGTATTAATCTATTGAATTGAGAAATCAATAGATTAAAATGTTCTAGCCATTTGTCATTTCAAAAATATCTCAGAATTTTAATCTGTTGAAATCAAGTTCAATCTGTTGAAACAGAGAGATGTCATTTTTCATTTTAAAGTATCTCAGAATTTCAATCTGTTGAAATAAATTTTAATCTGTTGAAACAGAGAGATATCATTTTTCATTTTAAGGTATCTCAGAATTTCAATCTGTTGAAATATATTTTAATCTGTTGAAACAGAGAGCTACCATTTTTCTTCTAACTGTTTCAATCCATTGAAAGCTCGAATTAACCGATTGAGTTTTAAATGAAATCAATCGATTAAAACATCATTTTAAATTGATTGAATCTATCAGTCCCTCTCTTTTACTCTATAAATACAGTTTTGATTTCTCTTTTGAATATACAATTTGGAAAACATTTAAAAGCAATCTTAGAGCTCTCATATTCGTGCCTTTCTCTGAGCATTCATAAACTTTTCATATCATAAGGCGTTTAGATCAAGATTGTTGAAAGATCATCAAGAGAGAAAGTTCTGAGTTAGGAAAATTGTTTTTGGACTTTTATATTGTTAAAGCTGCAGTCCAGGTTTATTCTTTTCATATACTTGTACAAAGTTTAATTGTGTAGATTGGGTTTGAATCTGCACTGGTTACAGTAACTGGGTTTGGTTACTGGGTGGTTAATTCAAGAGTCTATCTTGTGGTGTTGTAAGATAGTTCTTAGGGTAGATTGGTGTATATCTACTGGTTTGTATTTTTCACTTGGAATTAGTGGAACTTGGTAGATTTGTCAAGAACTGGATGTAGCTCTTGGAAAGAGTGAACCAGTATAAACTCTTGTGTTGAATTTATGCTTTCATCTCTTTTCATTTCTTGTTTATATTCTTGCTTTGTTTAAAACCAAATCTGCCTAATAAAAGATTGGATAAAGATTAACCATTCTTCCAAAAAGAAAGAGTGTTTTTCGAAAAAGATTTCAAAAGTTCAATTCACCCCCCCTCTTGAACTCAACCATTAATTCTTACAATTGGTACCAGAGCTGGTTCTTGTAAGTTACTCAAGAATTCGGTCCAAGAAAGGTTTAAATGGCTGAGGGAAAGATGAATTTTTCTGAAGGAGCCTCCATCAATAGGCCTCCTCTATTTGCTGGTGTGAATTATTCTTTCTGGAAGGTTAGAATGAAAATCTTTATTGAATCTCTTGATAGGGGTATTTGGGATACAATTGTTAATGGCCCTTTCAAACCAACTCATACAGTGGATGGTAAAATTGTTGAAAAAAACTGGGCTGAATTAACTGATGCAGAAAATAGGAAAGTTCAATATGATTATACTGCTAAGAACATTATTACCTCTGCCTTAAATCTTGATGAGTTTTTCAGGGTTTCTGAATGTGCCTCTGCCAAAGAAATGTGGGAGATTCTAGAGGTCACTCATGAGGGTACCTATGACGTGAAAAGGGCAAGAAAGCATGAATTAATTAGAGACTATGAATTTTTCAAAATGCAGCAAGGTGAAACCATTGCAGATGTGCAGAAAAGATTCACGCATATAGTCAATCATCTAATTGGATTAGGCAAGACATTTGACAAGGAAGAGTTAAACATCAAAATCCTGAAATGCTTGGACAAAACTTGGCAACCAAAGGTGACAGCTTTATCAGAATAAAGAGACTTAACTGAGATGACTACTGCATCATTGTTTGGTAAGCTAATGGAACACGAGTTGGAGATCAATCGGTTTAAAGAACAAGAAAATGCAGAGAAGAAAAGCAGAAACATTGTTCTCAAGACGATTGAAGAAAGTAGTGATTCTGAAGAAGATGAATCTGAGAATCTGAATCTGTTGGTTAAGAAGTTTGGGAAATTTCTTAGAAAGAAGAACAAAACTGGCCAGGTTAAAAGTTACACTGATAGAAGAACTGATTCTACCCAAAATACTTATACTTGTTATTCTTGTGGTAAGCAGGGACACATAAGGAGTGAATGTCCAGAAAAATCCAAGAATCAAAACAAGAAAGAGATGAAGTACAAAGGGAAAAAGGCCTACATAGCTTGGCAAGACAATGATTCATCCTCTAGTTCTGTATCTAAAGGTGAAGAAGTGAATCTATGCTTAATGGCTGGCTGTGAATCCTCTTCATCCCATGTAAGTTCAACCCCCACAGAAAATGAAATGAATTACAACACATTACTAACTGCTTTCAATGAAATGCATAATGAAGCTAGGAATTTATCTCATACAAATAATTGGTTAAAAGGACTAAATAACTGGTTAGAGAATAGGGTTAAAGTTCTGGAAGAAGAGTTATTAGAAAGCAAAATAGATATGGAACATCTTGAAATAATCTACAATATTTCATCTTCTGATAATGTTGCTGCAAACAACAATTATGAAAAGTGTATCTCTCTGCAGAATAAGGTTGAGTATTTGATTAAAACTTTATCTAAGTTTACTCAAGGTAAAGAAATTTTAGATACACTTCTTGGGTCCCAAAACTGTGTTTTTGATCATACTGGAATTGGGTACAAACCTAAGGTTGGGGTTAAAACTAAAAGATATTTGAATTTCTTTTCTTTTAGAAAATCAACAGCATCTCCTTTCTCATCTTGTCATTACTGTATGAAAAAAGGGCATACTATAAAATTCTGTCATATTAGAAAACACCTTGTGCCACAGGGTAAAATGAGATGGGTTCCAAAATATGTTAAACAGAAAATTTGACCCCTAAGGACCCAAAGTATTTAAGGGTACCAAATACTTGATGCTTGATTTTTCAGGAACAGCAGCGAAAATCACTTTGGTACTTGGACAGCAGATGCTCAAGGCATATGACAGGTGATATTTCCAAATTCCAGAAACTGAGATTGAAGAATGGAGGACACGTGACATATGGAGATAACAACAAGGGAAGAATCTTAGGTTCTAGAGATATAGGAAATGGTGAAACCGTGATCATTCACAATGTTCTTCTTGTTGAAGGTCTCAAGCACAACTTAATCAGTATAAGTCAATTATGTGATCTTGGTCACAAGGTTATCTTCAAACCAGAAATCTGCCTAATCTCTGAGCCAAAATCTGATACGGTAATGTTGATTGGTAAGAGATTAAACAACACTTACATGCTAGATATCAAGCATTCTATCTCATCTCAAAGTTGTCTTCTTACTAAAGAAGAAGAATCTTGGTTATGGCATAGAAGGCTTGCACATATTCATCTTAATCATCTTGACAAACTGATTACTAAAGATTTAGTTTCTGGACTACCTAAGCTTCAAATTCTGAAAGACAAAATCTGTGAAGCTTGTTTAAAAGGTAAACAAACTAGAAAATCCTTTTCAAACAAAAACGTAGTCTCTACTTGTAGACCTTTGGAACTGCTTCACATGGATTTGGTTGGTCCTTCAAGAAATAAAAGCCTAGGTGGTAATCTCTATATCATGGTAATTGTTGATGATTTTTCCAGATTTACTTGGACTATTTTTCTAAAAGCCAAATCTGATTCTTTCAAATCTTTTAAAAAGCTTGCCAAGGTTTTACATAATGAGAAAGGTTATTTCATTACTTCTATTCAAAGTGACAATGGTGGAGAATTTGTAAATGAAAAGTTTGAATTATTCTGTGAAAAGTATGGCATAAAGCATAACTTTTCTGCTCCAAGAACTCCTCAACAGAATGGTGTTGTGGAAAGAAAGAATAGATCCATTGTGGAACTGGCTAGAACAATGCTTTGTGAAAATGCCTTACCTAAATACTTTTGGGCAGATGCTGTAAACACAACCTGTCAATGTTTTGAATAGAGTTTTCATTAGACCCATTCTTAAGAAAACCCCATATGAACTTTACAAAGGAAGAAAACCCAACATAAACTATTTCAAGGTTTTTGGATGTACATGTTTTGTTTTAAACAATGGGAAAGAAAATATTGGCAAGTTTGATGAAAAATCTGATAAAGGGATCTTTCTTGGCTATTCTTCTAACAGTCATGCATATAGAGTCTATAATTTAAGACTAAAATCTGTTGAAGAATTAGTACATGTTGTTTTTAATGAGTCTCCTCGAGTGTTGCAGACTAAAACAACAGGTACTGCAGAAGATGACGAATTAACTGATAATTCTTATTAGTTAAAACACTTCAGTGGTTCAGATCAGTGTACTATCGAAGAAGGCGATCAATCAAATAAATGATCCTACAAAAGCTGATCCACCAGAAAGAATTGCTGAAGAACAGAAAGAAGATATCTTGGATGAGCTTCCTAAAGAATGGATTGTCCCAAGAGATCTTTCTCTAGACAATGTCATTGGGCAGATCAATAAGGGAGTATCCACTAGACATTCTCTTAATCAATTCTGCAATCATATGGTATTCATTTCACAAATTGAACCTAAAACTGTTAAGGATGCATTAAATGATGAATATTGGGTTAGTGCCATGCATGATGAGCTTAATCAGTTTGAAAGAAATAATGTGTGGGAATTAGTTCCTAAATCCAAAGATATCAATGTAATTGGTTCTAAGTGGGTATTAAAAAACAAATTAGATGAACATGGCATTATTACTAGAAATAAAGCTAGGTTGGTAGCCAAAGGATATAATCAACAGGAAGGAATTGATTTTGATGAAACCTTTGCACCTGTAGCTAGACTTGAAGCTGTTAGACTGTTATTAGCTTATGCTTGTATTAGTGGTTTCAGATTACTTCAGATGGATGTCAAGAGTGCCTTTCTAAATGGACTCATCAATGAAGAAGTCTATGTTGCTCAGCCTCCTGGTTTTGAAAATCACAAACATCCTGACCATGTCTACAAGTTGAAAAAGGCTCTTTATGGATTAAAGTAGGCTCCTAGACAACGGTATGAGAGGCTAAGTAATTTCTTAATTGATCAAGGATACAAACGAGGTGAAGTTGACAAAACCTTATTCATTATGAAATCTGGATCTGACATTATTCTGGTGCAGGTCTATGTTGATGATATCATTTTTGGTTCTACTAATAATGTCTTGTGTAATAAATTTGTTAAGGAAATGCAAAGTGAATTTGAGATGTCTATGATGGGAGAATTGAATTTCTTCCTTGGTCTCCAGGTTAAGCAATTAAGGAATGGTATTTTCCTAAATCAATCTAAATACTGTAATGAGTTGTTGAAGAAATTCGATATGCATAATTGCAAAGAATCCTCCACACCCATGTCTACTAACTACTGTCTAGATTTAGATGAAAAAGGGAAATCAGTTGATCAAACTAAATATAGAGGTTTGATTGGATCTCTTCTATATCTGACTGCTAGTAGGCCTGACATTATGTTTAGTGTTTGTCTTTGTGCTAGATTTTAGGCAAATCCAAAGGAATCTCACCTCACCGCTGCTAAAAGGATTCTCAAGTACCTTAAAGGAACCATTAATGTTGGACTACGGTATCCTGAAGGTGCATCTCTTAAACTTGTTGGATTTTCTGATTCTGACTTTGCAGGGTGTAGATTGGATAGGAAAAGTACCTCTGGTACATGTCATTTACTGGGAAGCAGTCTCATATCATGGCACAGCAAAAAACAAGCATGTGTAGCTCTTTCAACTGCAGAAGCTGAATACATTGCAGCTGGGAGTTGTTGTGCTCAGAGTATCTACCTTAAACAACAATTGAAAGATTATGGAGTATTTCTCAATACGGTACCTCTGGTTTGTGATAATATTAGTGCAATTAATCTAACTAAAAATCCTATTCAACACTCTAGAACTAAGCATATTGAAATTAGACATCACTTTATTAGAGAACATGTTTCTAGGGGTGTTTGTGAAATTTTATTCATTGATACTGAGAAACAATTAGCTGACTTGTTCACAAAACCACTTCATAGAGATAGACTTAATATGCTTAGAACTGAATTAGTAATTTTGGATCTATCTAGTATTGAATAATTGATTCTTTATTATGATTCTGTGCTTTTTAACAGGTTGATAATATGTTCAATCGATTAAATTGTATGAAAATTTTGAAATTATGTGTTTTAATCGATTGAAATTGCGAAATAATCTGTTGATTTCCTGATTCTCAATCTCTGTTCATGATGTATTGCCAGTTTAATCGATTAAATAAGTTTAATCGATTTATTTCAATAACTCTATAGCTCTGCATGTTTTTCTGTTACAAATCAATCGATTAAATCTTCGATTCAATCAATTTAATTCACTTTTGATGCTCTGCATGTTTTTCTTTTACAAATCAATCGATTAAATCTTCAATTCAATCGATTTATTTTACTTGTGATGATCTGCATCTATATCAGTAATTGAAAATCAATTGATTTTATGGAAAATCAATTGGTTAATTTTTTTTTAGGGTTAGTAGTGTATGCGTTGCCTCTAATCACTTACTGCAGAATGAGATGAGTACCTTTGCAACTAGGAACAACTTCAGCTACTCTCTTAAATGTAATAGTTATCCAATAAAAGATGAATGACTATGATTGGAAATCAGATGTGAAGGTAATCGAGTATTACAGCAACAACTCTCTCTCTCTCTCTGCCTTTACCATCTCTGACGCATGGAGCAGAACAATAGTAATTCACAAAAAGACAAAATTGACTATTCAAAGTAGATGAAGGGTCCGGTTTCTCTCATTTCTTTTTAGCATGCAATAGTGATTCGAAAATCTTGTACTCTCTCCTTGAAAATATTCTCTCTTATCTGTTTTTCAGTTCATCTCTCAAAACAACATGTTCAAGCGCACCAAATCTGGGAGGAAGAAGTTCAGCAAAGGAGAATCCTCAGCTGCTATGCAAGAAACATTAGGAGGAGGGCGCATTGAATCCTGGTTCAATGGGAACCAAGAAAAGTTGGACTTATTCATTCACGAAATGAGCAGGAAACAGATTAATATTCCCAAGGTTCTGAAATTCTCGTGGTTGGATGCTGAAGGGTTCAGAGGTGTTCGAAAGCTGCTGCAACACCAGAAACTTCAAAAGTTCCTTGAGCTCAATGGTAGAATTTATCCTGATCTTATTAATGTTTTCTTTACTAATCTGTCATTTGAAGGTTCTACACTCAAAACTCAAGTTAAAGGAGTGGAAATAGAGATTACTCCCACTGTCTGGAAAAATGTTGCTGGACTCAAGGATGAAGGAGTAAAAGTCACTAAAGGTTATACCTCTGATGTAGAAGAATTCAACAAAGTCCAATACTTTCGCTCGTGCTTGAGAAATAAGCGTGACTCTGTGAGTTCCTTCAACATTGGAAAGCTTAACCTTGAAGAAAGAATTCTTGCGTTCATAGTGGCCTGGCAGCTTACTCCCAGGGGGAGCAATCATGCAGTACTGAATGAAGGGGATTTGGTACTGATGTACTATATCCACCACTAAATCAGAGTAAACTGGGTGTTTGTCCTCAAGGACCATATGATCAAAGCAAAAAGGCTAAGTGATTTTAGGTATCCTTATGCAATCTTGATTTCTAAATTTCTAACTCATTTTGGTGTTGATTTAGAAGGAGAATTGGCTGAAACCATTCGCCCCACAAATGAGATTAACAACTCCATCCTTCATAAAATGGGATTCATTAAGATTGATGGTGAGTGGATTTCGAAAGAAGAAGCTAGGAGAGAAGAAGAAGTCAAAGAAGAAGAAGAAGAAGAGGAAGAAGATGAGAATACTGGTGCTCCGAGTGCTGCTGAATTAAGACAAACAGACCCTATGGAAGATGTTATGGAAGAGCAGTCTCCATTGGAAGTGATTCCTTTTGTGCCACAACCTAACCGTGGCACGCCTCTCTCACAGTTTGAAAGGACTATGCTACATCAGATGAATGAAATGCAAACAAATCAAAGGAGGCACATGGAGATGACATTTGCTCTGCAAGCTCGCCAGCATCGACTTTATGAAGACTCCATTGCCAGATTTCAGCACATTGATAACCAACTGGAGGATATCTTCAACAGAATTGGAGACCTCCAATTCAATCAGGGTCCCTGGGATGGTGATGAGTGAAGTTTCCTTTTAAATGCTTTAAGTTCACTTGTTTCTTTTATTTTTTTGGTACCTACGTGGTACTTATGGACTGTAATTAAACACTTTTTGATGAAGTCAAATAGGGGGAGAAGTATTTGCTTATAACTGACACTACACACACATCACAAAATCATATATGTCTCTGTTCTGTTATTTTTTGTGTGCAGGTGCAGTGGTTATTTGTCTCCATCAAATAGGGGGAGATTGAAGCACTTGTTGGATTTGATGAAGACATATAGAGTTTATAGAGTTTATTTTGTGGGTGTGTAGATAGATAGGTTATAGGTTTAGAATTTAATCTCTTGATAGTTCAATAGATCTTGTGATAAGCGCCTATAAATGTTGCATTTCATAGAACTTATTTTACTGCATGAAAAACCAATCTTTAAGCATTAAAAGAACAAACTGAGTTTTTCAATCTGTTAAAAAGCAGTTTTAATCTGTTAAAATCACTTAAAATAGGAAATGTACATATACAGCCAAAATTTTAATTGATTGAATCGCAGAATCAACAGGTTAAAATGTTCTTGATGGTTTTTCATATTAAGGGGTTCACAGTATTAATCTGTTGAATTGAGAAATCAATAGATTAAAATGTTCTAGCCATTTTTCATTTCAAAAGTATCTTAAAATTTTAATCTGTTGAAATCAAGTTCAATCTGTTGAACAGAGAGATGTCATTTTTCATTTTAAAGTATCTCAGAATTTCAATCTGTTGAAATAAATTTTAATCTGTTGAAACAGAGAGATATCATTTTTCATTTTAAGGTATCTCAGAATTTCAATCTGTTGAAATATATTTTAATCTATTGAAACAGAGAGCTACCATTTTTCTTCTAATTGTTTCAATCCATTAAAAGTTTGAATTAACCGATTGAATGAGTTTTAAATGAAATCAATCGATTAAAACATCATTTTAAATCGATTGAATCTATCAGTCCCTCTCTTTTACTCTATAAATACAGTTTTGATTTCTCTTTTGAATATACAATTTGGAAAACATTTGAAAGCAATCTTAGAGCTCTCATATTCGTGCCTTTCTCTGAGCATTCATAAACTTTTCATATCATAAGGCGTTTAGATCAAGATTGTTGAAAGATCATCAAGAGAGAAAGTTCTGAGTTAGGAAAATTGCTTCTGGACTTCTATATTGTTAAAGCTGCAATCCAGGTTTATTCTTTTCATATACTTGTACAAAGTTTAATTGTGTAGATTGGGTTTGAATCTGCACTGGTTACAGTAACTGGGTTTGGTTACTGGGTGGTTAATTCAAGAGTCTATCTTGTGGTGTTGTAAGATAGTTCTTGGGGTAGATTGGTGTATATCTACTGGTTTGTATTTTTCACTTGGAATTAGTGGAACTTGGCAGATTTGTCAAGAACTGGATGTAGCTCTTGGAAAGAGTGAACCAGTATAAACTCTTGTGTTGAATTTCTGCTTTCATCTCTTTTCAATTCTTGTTTATATTCTTGCTTTGTTTAAAACCAAATCTGTCTAATAAAATATTGGATAAACATTAACCATTCTTCCAAAAAGAAAGAGTGTTTTTTGAAAAAGATTTCAAAAGTTCAATTCACCCCCCCTCTTGAACTCAACCATTAATTTTTACAACCCTAACTTTTGCCTAAGAATCTCCTAGCAGGCATTATTCTTTTTATTGTCATTTTTTCTTTCTCTTCTGTTTTTCGAGAGATAGGAGCCTATCATATGCATGCAATGTTTGCGATATGCATCCTATTATACTATTTCAATTAATTTTTCAAAAGGATTAACCAATGTGCTTGAGCTTCCCACGTTATGTGCTTTCGTCGACATGATAGGCTGTACAGATTTTGTCGTGACCGAAGAATGATTGTGTTGATTGTAGAGCGACTTGCCATGTCAGTGCACCCCTCCCTTTCCTTGGGGATGTCAGTCCTCCTATTGATTACTATCTCCACATTTCCCTACTAATTACTAGAATGTCGTAGTGGTAAGGGTCAAGAGAAAAGAAGGAATAGAATATTTAATTCAAAGGCTTGTATTTTAGAATTCTTTTATTTTGACCAAAAATGGTTTTTGTAAGGATGGCTAGCCAAGGTTGGTTAGAGTGTTTAGGCTAGTTTAGACAAACGTTTTGTTTATGGAATGGTGTCTTATTCTATGATGCTTGCTATGACTGATTGACTTCCCTAGTCCGCCCTTTGGGTTCTCAGTCTAGGATGTTGTGTTTTGTTTTATCCTAACTTTTGTCTAGGTTTCTTTTTTTGTTGCTTTGGGAAACCTAGTGGACTTTTTTTTGTAACCCTAATTTTTTACTAGGCTACCCTTTATGGTTTTTCGGGTTTCCTAGCGGGTTTACCCTAACTTTTTGCGTAGCCCCCTTGGTGGGTTTCCTACCGGGTATCTTGCCTTTTCTTTTTGGCCTTTAGCTTGTATGGGCTTCTTTTTATTTTTTTTCTTTCTCTTTGCACAACATTGGTGAAACACGACTTTATTATAACGAGGTAAAGCTTTATTTTGTGCTCCTAGTCAATCAGTGATGATGGATTTGACTTTTATTTTGGTCAATGGCGCAGTTTGATTACTTTGACGCATTTTGAAAACGTTTGCTTAAACATGGTTATTAATGAGGTTTAGACATGAATAGTAGGAAGAGAAGCAGATAGTAAGAATGACATTCTTTGTAATTAATAGGGAAATATGTGCCCTACAATGCTCGGGGGTCGGGCTAGCCCCGAGGAGTAATCTCTAGTAGTCATTGGATTTATAAACCCTAAGAATCAGAAGGAGAACACCTAATGACTAAAGTTGCTTTTGACGCTTGAACCCCTCTATTCGGGAAAATATGATTTGAGGTGCAGAGGGGAGACTTCCCTTTTCTCCGTGCAGTTTAACGCTTTAAAGGATTGTCTTTAAAATCTGGTGGCTCCCTTATTCCTTGAAAGCTTCTAATGAGCCCTTAGTTTGTGCATCATCCATATTTCCTTATCATGTGGGTCACCTTCATATTGTTGGGGAAGTCTTTTCATATTGACAAAGGATATTTCAAAGGTCCTCTTCAGTCACTTTCATTCAAAGTAAGGATGACGGTTTGCTGATCCGAATGTCGTCTTTAGCTCAAACCGTGACTAGCTTGTCGCCTACCGTGAGTTTGTCTCTTTGGAAGAGCGTTGAAAGAACAACCTCAGCATCATGAATCCAAAGTCTATTCAATTTCCTCTTTGAATTATGTTTTTCTTCGATCTTATTATTTTTCCTTTATTCTTGGGAGCATTGTCTTATAGCTCCTCGGGGGAGTAGATTCTTCTACCTCTAATCTTGCCCCCAATGTCGGCTATGCTAGAAATATCCTTGTAAATAGGTGGTGTTTTTGCGTATCTCCATGGTGCAACCCTATTTGATGTATGGGGTGAACAAATGTAACGACATCCTTGCCCCCTCTTCCTTATTTACTCAGATGACCAACGGTTGAGGCTTATTATCTTTCTTAGGCGGGTCAACCGTTGGGGAAAACTTGATGACGAAAGGTTTGCTCTTCATCTTATCCCAATTTTTGGAAAGCCCATTAACTAATCCTCTCTTTTTATTATCTTATTATTATTAAAGTGAGAATGAATGTAATTTATGAATGCAATAGGCGGTTGACGAGATGATGAAAACAAACAATTTTATTTATTTCATCCAGACAGTGTACATTCCTCAATGCAATGTTTCGAAGTACATTTTTTTTTTCAAGAGGAGAAGCCTAAATGAACCCATAGGCGAGTTAGAATTTCTATTTAATTTCTTTTTTACTTCCCATGCAAATGCTCTATCCTCTTTACACGGTATTGAGGAATGTCTACTTTCTTCAACTGTCTACTACTAGATGCATGTTATGAGGATGAAGTTTGGTGGATGCATGTATGCAAGTGTTTGTTTTTTCCTAAATATTATCATGTTTTAATTCTAACATGATGTATGATAGTGTTTGGGATTTTGTTTTTTTGTATGCGCATGAGGGCATGAAGAATACCAGCCGCTTTCTAGAATGCAAAAAGATTTTTATTGAATGATTTATGAGATGGATATTCCTTAAGACAATGACTTAGGTATCCTCCTTAAAGCTTACACTTTGTGGGGTATCATACCCACCTTGGTGTAATGGTTCCTTCCCCATCACAGACTTGACAAGTATAATGGGGGTCACCATCACACCTTAGTACACTTGTCCCTTCCTTGTCGCGAAGGTCACAAATGTGCTCGGGGCCTCTTTCGCCATTGTCTTAGGGATATCTAGTGCTCCCTAAAATGAATGTATTTATGCATGCACCAGTACAAAAGGGCAGTAGATGTTCAAAGTGGCATAACTGTTGACTGAGATGTCCGATTTGGACGCACAACATATCAAAACGAAGAGAAAAAGGTGAAGAATCAACCTAAAAATCCCCAAAGGGGATTTAACCTAGTAATTTTCCCAAAAAACGCTTCTAAGACCCATTTTTTAGGGATTTATTAAAATGATGCGTATGCATATTTTCCTTATCCATTTATTTTCTCTCTTGGTTTTTCCACTTATGACATGATGTGATATGAATGATACGACTTTGTCAAAATTATCTTATTTATTTTGGATTTTGTTATTATTTTTTTTTTTTATTTGTTTTATTCATAATCTTTTATCTCTTCTTTCGGACTGCGTGGCTACTTAGCTTACAAAGAACCTGAAACCAGGCTAGCTAAAAGGCAGATTGTCCGAGATAAAATGGTTTTATTTGCAAAAGCATAATATTAGCGTCCCTTATCTCTTCTGTCGGACTGCGTGACTACTTAGCTTACAAAGAACCTGAAATCAGACTAACTAAAAGGCAGACTGTTCGAGATAAGGGTGTTTATTGTAAAAAAAATATGTTTCTGTGATTTTTCTGTTGTTTGGTTATGTTATGCAATCAAATGCATCAAAAGAATGCACATACAATTCAGTCATCCGCGAACATGTGAGGAGATCGTTTTAATCACGAGGTTGGGTTTTCCTGCAGAAAAGTGCATTGGAAAGGGTAGGTTCTAACTGTTCTCACCAAGGCTTAGGCCCCCATTATAGGGTCCCCACTCTCCATCCTTCCAACCATGCTTAGCACTAAGGCCATAGTCAGTCTTTGTGCCAAAAGAGGAAGGTTATCACCTTGAGTGGTGGTTTTTTATCACACTGGTGGGCTCAGGGCCATCACTACGGCGAACCGTACCTGCCACCCACTCCCTATGGATTTCTCACTTGCCCCCGGGTATAGAGGGAACTGTTGTGTGCAAAGGTTTGTGTGCAATTTTTATTTCAATCAATTGCGTAAAATAAACAAACAACAATTATTAAAGCCAAGCAATTAAAGCATGTTATAATACAAGGTAGGGTAAAAGCGAAATTTCTTAGTTTATTTATTAAACTGGTCCATCACTAAATGGGATCAACTCTCTAGGCTTCCCCAGTGGAGTCGCCATCTGTCGCCGCCATCAAAAAGAGGCGGTCAGAGCAACGCGATGGTTCCGACTTTCCAATTTTCGCATTTTTATGGGTGGTGTTACAACGCCTTTAGGTTGTCTGATAACCGGGCTGAACCTAAGGGTGAGGTTTTTGAAAAGGTGTTCTTAGGTTGTCCAATAACCGGGCCAACCTAAGAACTAACTTGAAGGGGTTCTTATGGAGTTGCCACCGATGTTTTTACTGGAAACATCGAAAAAGGAGGGAAAAGGCGTTGGTGTTCAAAAACCAACTTTGGTCGTTAAAACCAGAGTTGGGTAAGGGAGTTAGTTACGTGTAAGGGAACTATTAGTTCCCTTACGACGCCCCTTCCGGGTTCCCTATGATAGGCCATTTATCTTATAGATAAACTTTCAAAAATACGCTTTTACCTTTTTATTTTGCGGAATTAAAATAACGACTACATGACCCTAATGTCTATTATGCAATTTAATCATAAAAATAAAGACAGTAAAAGAGAGGGAGAGAGTGAAGAAACCTCCGAAGCAAGCTTTTTGGTTAATTCTCTTAAAGATAGGGTGCGTTTTGGCAGCCCCTCGCTCTTACAACGCCGGAAATCTCTCGAAAACGCTATAAAAAGCTCTCTAAGACTCTCAAAAACTCCGGAAATGCTTCAGAGGGACTCTTGGAAGAGAATTTGAAGAAAGTGTAGAAGGGAAAGTGGAAGAAATGTGTGAAATGAAGGGGGGAGGGCTCACTATTTATAGGAATTCGTGCCTGTCAGGTCAAGATGGCCGTATCGTCTGACAAGGTGGAGACGGCCGTCTCGCCATTCGGGACGGCAGTCTCGACTTGCAAAAGTGGCGAGACGGTCGTCTTGTTTGGCGAGACGGTGATATCGACTTTCCAAGTGACGAGAAGGCGTTCTCGCCAAACGGGAGGGGGGTCTCGCCATTGGCAAGTGGCGAGACGGCCGTCTTGCCAAACGAGATGGCGGTCTCGACTTGCCTCAATGGCGAGACGGTGGTCCCGAAAAGCGAGACGGCGGTCTTGACCCTTGAAGGCGAAAATCCTTATTTTTATACAGAAAATCCTTCTTATCCTAACATGGTGCCTAATAGTCTCTCCTAGTGGCTTCTTAGGCTTCGTCCATCTTCGAGTAGGAGGTCTTCTGTTCTTATTTTGAGGTCGGGCAAGATTTGGGGTCTACATCCCTGATTTCTATTTCCCTGTTTCTCCTGGTTGCTTCAGTTGAGATGCTCGATCCCGGAGTGAAAACCACGCAAAGTTTGCCTGCTTCTGGAAAGTGTTGAACATTCAAGGACTTGATGTTGCAAATAATGATCATGAAGAATGTTGATTTTGATGATGATCCAAGAGCTTAAAGACTTAGAGTATTGAAGATTGAAGATTGATGATTTCTGTTTTGTAATAACTCTGTTTTAGTTTGATTGAGTCTGTAATTATAGAGTCTAAGATAGCCGGTACATAGTCTGTAACTTAGAAGCTTCAAAAAGCCCAAATATATCATCTAGGCTCGGCTTTAATCGATTATATAGGGAAATAATCGATTAAAACAGTGAGAAAACCATTTTCAGCATATACTCACTGTTTTAATCGATTAAAACATCAAAATAATCGATTAAAAGGTCAAATAATCGATTAAAACTTCAAATAATCGATTAAAACAAAGAGGTTTTGGGTTCTGTTTTTTTGGCTCTGTTTTAATCGATTAAAACTCCATTTAATCGATTATTTCAGTCTGTTTCTGATTTTAAACATCAAACAAACCCTATTTTCGAAAATCCAATTACCAAGAACCCTAGTTTCGAAATCCCCAATTCCTAAACCCTAATTTCCCTACTTAAACTCTGCTTTGGCACTCAGAAAAGAAGAACAACTCTTTCCATACAAAAGTTAAGTGTTGTGAGTGCCAGAGAACTGTTTGTTGCAAGGAAAGGGGGCTTTTGGAACCTGGTGTGGGCTAGAAGCGATAAGAATCACTAAGTGGAGTTCTTAGTGGATTGTGTGCTGTGCCGTCTCTGGGGAAAGCTGTTCTTCATCTCTTGTGGATTTCAAGAGAGGTGTTGTCTTTACTTTATCTCTTTCATTTGTAATTTGTTTTGTAACAATTTGTTCTTAGTGACAGCGTTAATCCTCTTTTGAGTGATTAGCAACTGGACGTAGGGTCTTTTGATCCGAACCAGTATAAACCTACCTGTGTAATCTTCTCTACTCTTCTCTATTTACATTTACGCAGTTTTTAATCGGTAAAATTTGGGGAAAATTTTGAAAACCTAATTTTTATTAAGAAACCAATTCACCCCCCTCTTGGTTTTTGTCGGACCACGCGAACATTCAGCTGCGCGATTCTAACAAGTGGTATCGAGCTTGCTTTGATAGTCATTCAAACTTTTCGAAAATGGCCGGACAAAATCAAACTTTTGCCGAAGGTGCGTCTATCAACAGACCCCCACTTTTTGCGGGTCAAAATTATCCTTTTTGGAAAGTACGTATGCAAATATTTTTAGAGTCTGTTGATAGAGGCGTTTGGGACGCAATTTTAAATGGTCCATTTGTTCCTAAAATTACAGAGAACGGTGTTGACGTTCTTAAACCTTTTGATAGATGGACTGCAGAAGAAAGTCGAAAAGCACAATTTGATGTTAGGGCTAGAAACATTATTTCATCTGCTCTAACCCTTGATGAGTTTTATAGAATTTCAGTTTGTAAAAGTGAACAGGAAATGTGGGAAATGCTAAGGGTGACCCACGAAGGAACTGACGACGTCAAAAGAGCGCGTAAAAACTCCCTAATCCAAGAATACGAGATGTTCCGGATGCAACAAGGAGAAACGATTTTCGACGTTCAAAAGCGTTTCACTCATATTGTGAATCATCTCACCGGATTAGGTAAAGTATTTGACGTTGATGAATTAAATGTTAAAATTTTGAAATCTCTGGATAGGAAATGGCAACCAAAGGTGACGGCCATCTCGGAGTCACAAAATCTTGCCACTATGTCTATGGCGGCGTTATTTGGAAAGCTTAGGGAGCATGAACTTGACCTTGGAAGACTAAATGAGGAAGATGGTCAATATCAAAAGAAGAACCTAGCTTTCAAGACCGAGATTTCAAAAAGCAAAAATAAGAAAGAAGAAGAAGAAGACTCCGAAATTGATGAAGAAGAGATGAGTCTTTTTATAAAGAAGTTCACCAAGATGATGAAAGCAAAAGGAAGATATCCTTTCAAAGGTAAGGGAAAGGTAAAAGAAAATTCTTCCGTTAATATAAAATGCTTTGGTTGTGGTGAAGCAGGGCATATAAAGACCGAATGCCCAAACAAGAAAAATGATGAACACAAGGGCAAAAAGCAATTCAAGAAGAAAGCATATATTGCTTGGGATGACAGTGATTCAAATTCAGAATCAAGCGACTCGAAAATAGAAGCAAACAATTGCTTAATGGCAAATGACAAAATTTCTTCGGATTTTGAGGTTAGTGATTCCGATTCATCCTCTAGTGAAGAAAATGACCATGATGAATTGCAAAATGCTTATAATGAGTTATTTACTGCATTTATGGATATGAAAAACGAATTTAAAGTTGTAAGGAAAAATCTAAGAAGATCCGAAAAGGAAAATGAGTCCTTAAAATTGAAAATTGCATGTTTAGAAGAAAAAGAGGTAGCTAATACGAAAATTGTATGCTTAGATGAGAATAAGGACTTAGCTTGTGCAAATTGTAAAGAGCATGAATATGACATAGATATTCTTAACCATTTGCTTGACAAAGCCGAAAAAGAAATTGATGATCTTAGGAAGCATGAAATGGTAATTGCTCAAAATAATGTAAATCAAAGAGTTCCTTTGAAAAAGAGTAAATCTAAAAAGAAAAGAGTATGGGTAGAAAAAGGAACTAGAGCATGTCATGTTAATAATGTATCTTGTTCTAAAGCTATTCCAAATGCATGCTTCTATTGTATGAAACAAGGTCACACTTCAAATAAGTGTAAAAAATTAAACATTTTGGTGTTCCTAAAGGAAAATATATTTGGGTTCCTATAGTTAAATGAACTATTTGTATCTTGTATTTATTCAAAGAAAATGGATCAGTTAGTATGTTTTAAACAGAATGATTAGGTAAAAACATTTTATCTTTTCTATTGCATGAAGGTTCTTCACTTAAAGATTTTTGCGAAAAGCCTCTAAAATTGTTTTAAACAACTAAAAACAAAGTATTTTTACAAAAGTTTTCTTAAAACATGTTTTTAACTGATGCAGTTTTGAAAGAACCAAATAAAATCACTTAGAATGTTCAAAGAAGTGTTTTTACAGTATTTTAATCGATACAACTTGTTTTTAATCGATTAAAACCATTTAGAACTCATTGTGATCGATCAGATTTTTATTATGAGCGGTCAGAATCCTTTAAATCGATTAAAAACACATTTCAATCGATTAAAATCACTTAAAGGGTCAGGATGATCGATCAGAATCCAACTATGACCGATCAGAATCAAATGTGATCGATCAGATTTTAATTATAAGCGATCAGAATTCTTTTCAATCGATTAAAACACGTTTCAATCGATTAAAATCACTTAAAGGGTCAGGATGATCGATCAGAATGTAATTATGACCGATCAGAATCAGTTATGATCGATCAGAATTCGATTATGACCGATCAGAACTCTTTAATCGATTAAATCTCGTTTCAATCGATTAAAACAACTTAAAAATTTTTTCTACACTGCGTTTTAATCGATTAAAAGAAGTTTTAACAGATTAAAACTGCACTTTTAACAGATTAAAAGAATCTTTTAACAGATTAATTAAACCAACAGTTTTGAAAATCGTCTATTAAAACAGTTTGGCTTGAACTTTTTAAACACACATTGAATATAAGTTTTCACACATCCTTTAGCAATCAATCAAGCAACTGCGGTGCAAACACTTTGGAGATCAAGGATGTGCTACTTGTTGATGATATTGTTGGATCAACTGATAGTTTGTTATGTGTAGAATTTGCTAAGATTATGCAGGGAGAGTTTGAAATGTCTATGATGGGAGAATTAACATTCTTCCTTGGACTTCAAATCAAGCAACTTAAAGATGGCACTTTCATCTCTCAAACTAAATACTGCAAAGAGATTCTCAAAAAGTTTGGAATGGACACCTCAAAGGAAGCCAACACACCCATGGGAACTTCATGCTATCTAGACAAGGATGAATCGGGTTTGGAAGTTAATCAAACTATGTATAGAGGTATGATAGGATCACTATTATACTTAACTGCAAGTAGACCTGATATTATGCATTATGTCTGTGTGTGTGCTAGATTTCAGGCTTGTCCTAAAGAATCTCATTTAATTGCAGTAAAACATATTTTAAAATACTTAAAAGGAACTACTGGATTTGGCTTGTGGTATCCGTCTGATGCTTGTATTAGTTTAATAGGATATTCTGATGCTGATTATGGTGGATGTAAAATTGATAGGAAAAGCACTAGTGGGACATGTCATTTGTTAGGTTCATCCTTAATATCATGGCATTCTAAGAAACAAGCATGTGTAGCTTTATCTACCACTGAAGCTGAATATATTGCAGCTGGTAGTTGTTGTGCTCAAATTCTGTGGATGAAACAACAATTAGAGGATTATAGCATATATTTAAATGACATTCCATTAATGTGTGATAATACGAGTGCAATCAACCTAACTAAGAATCCAGTAATGCACTCTAGGACTAAACATATTGAAATTAGACATCACTTTTTAAGAGATCATATCAGCAAAGGAAACTGCAAAATAGAGTATGTAGACACTAAACGTCAATTAGCAGATATATTTACTAAGCCTCTACCCAAGGATAGATTCTATAATCTTAGAAGAGACTTAGGGATATTAGAAATAGCTTAAAATCTGCTTAATTTGACTGTTTCTGGATGATTGTTATGTTAAAATTCGTGGTGTAGCATGTTCATAGGTTATTATGCATATAAATCTCAAAAACTTGATATAGCCTCTGGAATAATCGATTACTGGAAGTGATAATCGATTATTTTTCCTCAAAACGTCCAAAACAGGGTATTCTCCTCTGGAATAATCGATTATTTCGTGAAATAATCGATTAAATGCCTCAGATAATCGATTATTTGCTAGAAATAATCGATTAAAGTTGTCTGATATAGAGATAATCAATGTATTTTCTTTTGTTATTGTCTTGATGTTGTAATGGATGAATGATTGTGAAATAAAATTTGATGTTTCTTTCATGCTATAATTGAGGGGGAGCTTTCTCTAACTTATGCATATCTTGAGGGGGAGCTCTTATGATTGATGTTGCAGAGTTCTTTTTGATTATAATCAAAATAGGGGGAGAAAAATTTAAAGCCTATGATTCAATTTTAAATTTTATCTGGTATGTTTAATGTGTTTGTTAGTATGACAGATAAAACAGGTTATTACAAGGGCTTTAAAAAGATAATTTTGATCATCATCAAAAAGGGGGAGATTGTTGAACATTCAAGGACTTGATGTTGCAAATAATGATCATGAAGAATGTTGATTTTGATGATGATCCAAGAGCTTAAAGACTTAGAGTATTGAAGATTGAAGATTGATGATTTCTGTATTGTAATAACTCTGTTTTAGTTTGATTGAGTCTGTAATTATAGAGTCTAAGATAGCCGGTACATAGTCTATACTTAGAAGCTTCAAAAAGCCCAAATATATCATCCAGGCTCGGCTTTAATCGATTATATAGGGAAATAATCGATTAAAACAGTGAGAAAACCATTTTCAGCATATACTCACTGTTTTAATCGATTAAAACATCAAAATAATCGATTAAAAGGTCAAATAATCGATTAAAACTTCAAATAATCAATTAAAACAGAGAGGTTTTGGGTTCTATTTTTTTGGCTCTGTTTTAATCGATTAAAACTCCATTTAATCGATTATTTCAGTCTGTTTCTGATTTTAAACATCAAACAAACCCTATTTTCGAAAATCCAATTACCAAGAACCCTAGTTTCGAAATCCCCAATTCCTAAACCCTAATTTCCCTACTTAAACTCTGCTTTGGCACTCAGAAAACAAGAACAACTCTTTCCATACAAAAGTTAAGTGTTGTGAGTGCCAGAGAACTGTTTGTTGCAAGGAAAGGGGGCTTTTGGAACCTGGTGTGGGCTAGAAGCGATAAGAATCACTAAGTGGAGTTCTTAGTGGATTGTGTGTTGTGCCGTCTCTGGGGAAAGCTGTTCTTCATCTCTTGTGGATTTCAAGAGAGGTGTTGTCTTTACTTTATCTCTTTCATTTGTAATTTGTTTTGTAACAATTTGTTCTTAGTGACAGCGTTAATCCTCTTTTGAGTGATTAGCAACTGGACGTAGGGTCTTTTGATCCGAACCAGTATAAACCTACTGTGTAATCTTCTCTACTCTTCTCTATTTACATTTACGCAGTTTTTAATCGGTAAAATTTGGGGAAAATTTTGAAAACCTAATTTTTATTAAGAAACCAATTCACCCCCGTCTTGGTTTTTGTCCGACCACGCGAACATTCTGCTGCGCGATTCTAACAGAAAGGTATTACCTTAGCCGCCTTGCGGTTTTCGGCTAAGGTATTCATTGTTCTTTTTGTGTGTGTGTGTGTGTGTTTTTTTTTTTGAACCTCTAATTTTTTTCCTAGGACGTGTCCTAGTGAGGAATATGAACCCGATCTTTTTCCCAGGACGCTCTTGGCGAGTTTTCGTCTTGACGGGTTGTGAGCAATGTCTTCAAGCGTAATATCTCTTTACTGCGTCTGAGTTGACTGGATGTCGAAGCTCCTCTCTGTCCATATTAGTGAGGATAAGGGCTCCTCCTGAGAAGGCTCTCTTGACCACAAAGGGTCCGTCATAGTTTGCTGCCCATTTTCCAATTTTGTCCTTCTAGGCGGGAAGCAAATTCTTTACTATTAGATCCACTTCTTGGAAAAGTGCAAGGATTGATTTTCTTATCGTAGGATCTCTTGATTTTCTTTTGATAAACTTGCTCGCGACATATGGCGTCCAACCGTTTTTCTTCAATTAGGTTAAGTTGGTCGTACCGATTCTGGACCCATTCTGCTTTTGTTAGCTTCGCTTCCATAATGACTCTTAGGGAGGGTATCTTAATTTCTACCGGCAACACCACCTCCATGCCGTATATGAGGGAGAATGGGGTGGCCTCGGTGGAGGTCCTTACGGAAGTTTGATATCCATGCAAGGGAAAGGGTAGCATTTCATGCCAATCCCTGTACGTTATCACCATCTTTTAGATTATTCTTTTGATATTTTTGTTAGCTGCCTCTACTGCATCATTCATCTTAGGTTGGTATGGAGAGGAATTGTGGTGTTGAATTTTGAAATTTTTGCATAATTCCTCCATCATCTTATTGTTTAGATTGGTCCCATTATCAGTAATGAGCCGATGAGGGATACCATACCGACATAGAATATTCCTCTTGATGAAGGTGGTCACCACTTTTCTAGTCACATGTGCATATGATGCTGCCTCTACCCATTTGGTGAAATAGTCAATGGCCACCAAGATAAAACGGTGACCATTAGATGCTTTGGGCTCGATGGGTCCGATGACGTCCATGCCCCCACATAGAGAATGGCCATGGTGTAGTCAGGATGCTGAGAGGCGCAGGCGAAACGCGAACATTATCAGCATAGATTTGACACTTGTGACATTTCTTAGCATATTGGTGACAATTGGCCTCCATTGTGGACCAAAAATACCCTGCCCTTAAAATTTTCTTTGTCATGACATAACCAGGTGCGTGGGTCCCAAAAGCTCCTTTGTGAATTTCTTTTATCAAAGTTTGGGCTTCCTCATGATCCACACACCTTAGCAGAGTGAAATCGAAGCTCTTTTAATGGAGGGTTTCTCCAATCAACGTGAACCCTACAACCCTCTTACGAATGGTCCTTTTATCATTATCGTTAATTCCTTCGGGATATTCGCCCTTCATGAGGTATCGCTTGATGTCGTGATACCAGGGGTTTTGATCGTGCTCGCCATTTACTGTCATGCAAAAAGTTTGTTTGTCATGCAACTTGATTTGAATGGTTGGCATCTCACGTTCTCGATCTAAGGACAACATGGATGATAGAGTAGCGAGGGCGTCTGCAAATTGATTGTCCTCCCGAGGAATATACTTGAAGGTGACGCTTTCCGGCATCGAAACTAAATCGCGGATGTGTTCTAGATATGAGATTAATTTAGAGTTCCAAGTTTCCCATTCACCCTTAAGTTGATAGATGACAAGGGATGAATCGCCAAAAACTTTGAGTTTGGTAACCCCATGATCTAGAGATGCTTGGATTCCCAGTGCACAGGCTTCGTATTTAGCCATGTTATTAGTACAATCAAAATTCAACCTGGTCGTTATGGGGATATATTTCTGTTCAGGGGATATCAAAATAGCTCTTATCCCGTATCCCAGCATGTTTGATGCTATGTCAAAGAACATGGTCAATGCCTCCTCTTTGGTCTCTTCGTGCTCAATGTGCATGATATGTTCATCGGGAAAGTCGTCCTGTAGGGACTGATACTCGTTTGTCGATCCATGGGCTAGATATACCTTTAATAGCTTTCTGGGTGACATGGACGATGTCAAATTCTGAGAGGAGCACTTGCCACCTAGCTATTCTTCCAATCAAAATGGGTTTCTCGAAGAGGTACTTGATTAGGTCCATTTTGGAGACCAACCATGTTGTGTGCTGAGCCATGTATTGTCGGAGACACTGAGTTACCCGCACCAATGCACAACAAGTTTTTTCAAATGGTGTATAATGGGTCTCATAATATAGGAACTTTTTGCTGAGATAATATATGACTCGCTCCTTTTTCCCTATTTCATCTTGTTGACCGAGCACACATCCCATGGATTCTTCGAGTATTGACAGATATAGGATCAGAGGTCTTTCTTCAATGGGTGGTACCAATACTGGTGGATTGGTTAAGCATGTTTTGATTTTATCGAACACTTGTTGGCATTCTTCATTCCACACCGTTGGTTGGTTTTTACGCAACAGCTTGAAGATGGGTATACATTTATCCTTCAGCTGTGCGATGAAACAGGCAATATAGTTTATTCGCCCCAAAAATCCTCTAACCTCCTTCTCCGTGCTTCGTGGGGGCATTTCCAAAATCGCCTTGGTCTTATCGGGGTCTACCGCGATTCCCCTTTTGCTGACGATGAACCCTAAGAGTTTGCCTGACCGTACTCCGAAAGTACATTTTGTCGGGTTCAATTTGAGTTGGTACTTTCGAAGCCGATCGAATAGCTTCTTGAGATATTGGATATGGTCCACTTCGTTTCTGGACTTGGCGATCATGTCATCCACGTATACTTCTATTTCCTTGTCGTGGAATAGTGTGACCATAGCCCTTTGATAGGTGGCCCCTGCGTTTTTGAGCCCGAAAGGCATTACTCTATAGCAGAAGGTACCCAATGGTGTGATAAAGGAGGTTTTCTCTCTATCCTCGACGACCAACTTAATTTGATTGTACCCCGCATATCCGTCCATGAAGGAATAAAGCATGTTTGTAGTGGTGTGGTCTACAAGTGTGTTTATGTGTGGCAAGGGGAAATCATCCTTTGGACTTGCTCGATTGAGGTCCCTATAGTCTACGAATACCCTGACTTTATCGTTCTTCTTGATAATGCGCACTATGTTGGCCAGCCATTCTGGTTACTTGGACACTATTAGGAAGTTGGTGTCCAGTTGTCTTTGTACCTCCTCCTTAATCATCAAGGACCAATCCGACTTGATTCTTCTGAGTTTCTGTTTTACAGGTCAAAATCCTTTTTTTAACGGCAATCGATGTTCTACTATGCTTGTATCGAGCCCGGGCATGTCATGATAGGACCAGGTGAACACATCCACATATTCCTTTAAAAGTTGCATCAATCCCTCCCTTATGCTACGATCTATTTGGGTGCCGATATTTATCTTTTTCTCATCATCCCCTTCCCCCAAATTGATAGTTTTCGTTTCCTCTTGGTGTGACTGTATAATGCGCACTTCCTTCTCCAACATTGTTTGCATGTCCGGGGAAATGATCCCCTGCTCATTGTCGGACTCGACCAATTCACCTTCGCCTTCCGGGGTCCACAGAGATTCATCAATCAAAGACATGATATGTTTTAGGTTCTGTTTTAGTCATAGATTTTATTATTCAATTATTTGTGGAAGAATAATAAATAGAAGAGGGAAAAGAATGAAAGAAATGAATATGACAAAAAAAATTCCTCATGTATAAAAGAAAGTAAAGCGTATTTACATGCCTTTTTAGTCAATGTTCTCGCGGCCACGGGCGGGGACCGCGGGAAATACAAGAGAATGCTTAAAAAAAAGAACCCTAGGGGCTGATCCTCCCGACCCTTTTTCCCCATTACTCTGGTTTCGACAGAGGTTTGGAGTCCACATCAGAAGTAGAGGCATCAAAGGTTATCCACCTGACATCGATTAATTCTTGGACCCGATACTTCAGGGTCAAGCAATTTTCTGTTGAGTGTCCGGGTGAACCCGAGTGGTAGTCGCATTTCTCGTTCGGTTTATACCACTTGGGATAGGGAGGCTCCATCTTTTTGGGAGGGGCGCAGGCCAAGAGCTTGGCCTCCAATAGCTGAGGCAGCAATTTTCCATAGGAAGTTGAGATAGGAGTGAACTTCCTTTCTTTCTTACGAGGCTGCCGAGCTGTTTGTGGAGCGGAAGAAGGAGTAGCGAAGTTAATTGCGTGTACAACTTCATCCTTCTTCTTGCCGGCAGGTTTTCTGAATGAGACGCCAGCATGGGAAGACTGTGCTATCTTCCCACTTCTCAGCCCTTGCTCCACTCTCTCCCCTACAATGACCATGTCCGAGAAAAGATTAGATGTACTGGTTATCGCCTTGTCGTAGTAAGCTCCAGTCAGTGAGTCTATGAACATAGCCACTGTCTCCTTATCCGTTAGCGGGGGCTCTATTTGGGCGGTCATTTCCCTCCACCTTTGTGCGTATGCTTTGAAGGATTCGTTGTTTCTTTTTCTTAGGGTCCTAAGATCTGACCTGTTAGGGGTCAGATCGATGTTGTATCGGTAACGACGAAGGAAAGCATCAGCCAGCTTTGGACCTGCCCTTTTTCCAACTACATGTACCAGTTGAGGGCCGAGTCGGCCAAGCTCTCTTGGAAGTAGTGAATCAAGATTTTTCGTTATCAGCATGTGCCGCCATCTTACGACAGTACATCGTAAGATGGTTCTTGGGGCAGGTCAGCCCAGCATACTTAGGGAAGTCTGGGACCTTGAATTTCGGGGGGAAATGGATATTCTTGACTAGGCACATGTCTGCCACCTCTTTGACGTCAAAGTTGTGCCCTTCTACTGCCTTCAGCCTCTCCTCCAAGGCGGTGATGTGTTGCTTGGACACTTCCGAGGTGTGGATGTGCATTGCCCGAGCGTCGGATTGGATAGGGCCCTTTTGGTCGAAAAGGAATTCCTCTTCTTCTTCTTCTTCTTCATGGCGAGAGACTCAATCAGCGTAAGTCTCGCCCTTATTTTGACTCTGCATGGCTTCCATTAGCTATGCCATTTGCTCCCGGAGGGTGTTGACCTCGGCGGTGAGCTTGCGATTTTGCTCTTCTAGGCTCTCCATGACCTTTGCTTTTTGCGCGCGGGTTCGGACGGAGAGAGGACCAACCACTTTCTAGAATGTCCAAAATTTTTATTAATGAAATGAATGATGAGTGTGGGACTAGTATCTTTTAAGACAATGACTCAGGTATCCTCCTTTAAGTTTACACCCTGGAGGGTACCCTACCCACTTTGGTATAGTGGTTCCTTCCTTGTCGCAGATCACCATATACTTTAGTACATTTGTCCCTTCCCTATGGATGGTTACAAATGTGCTTGGGTCCTCTTTCGTCTTTGTCTTTGTAGACCCCAAATCTTGCCCAGGCTCCAAATAAAGTCAGAAGATCCCCTATTTGAAGACGGCCGAAGCCTAACAAGCCACTAGGAGAGACTATTAGGCTCCCGTACCAAGATAGGAAGGTTTTTTGGGCCGAAAAATAAGTTTTCTCGCCTCGAAGGGACGAGACCGCCTTCTGGATGACCCAGACCGCCGTTTCGCCTCGCGTAGCAAACGAGACCGGAGTCTCGTCTAACGAGACCGGGGTCTCGTTGCCTACGAAAGCGAGACCGGGGTCTCGTCTAACGAGACCGGGGTCTCGTTACCTACGAAAGCGAGACCGGGGTCTCGTCTAACGAGACCGGGGTCTCGTTGCCTACGAAAAATGAGACGGCGGTCTCGTTCACCCAGACCCCGGTCTCGTTGCTTATGTTAAACGAGACGGCGGTCTCGTTGTGCGAGACGGCGGTCTCGTTGCTGTCAGACGAGACCGGCGGTCTCGCCACCTGACAGCGCGAAAACCTATAAATAGGGGCTCTCCCCCCCTCATTTCCACACACCACAGCTGCATAGCTCTCCCTTCTCTCTAAAACTTCTCTCTAGAATCCCTCCGACGCATTTCCGGAGTTTTTGAGTGTTTTCAAGAGTGATTTTCGGCGTTCGAGAGGTTTCCGACGTCTTGTAGAGTGAAGGGCTGCCATAAAGCACCCTATTTTTTCCAGAGAATTAATATAAAAAGCGTGCTTCGGAGGTTCAAATTCTCTCTTTCCACCTTTACCGCTTTTATCTTAAATTATGCAGTAGACAGTAGGGCCATGTAGTCATACTTTTAAATTTTGCAGAATAAAAAGGGCAAAAGTGCGTTTTTTTAGTTTATCAATAAAAATAAGCCGGCCTATCATAGGGAACCCGAAAGGGGCGTCGTAAAGGGACTAATACTCCCTTTGCACGTAACCAACTCCCTTACCCAACTCTGGTTCTAATGACCAAAGTTGGTTTTCGAAAACCAACGCCTTTTTAAACCCCTTTTCCGATGTTTATGGTAAAAATATCGGTGGCGACTCCATAGAACCCAAAATAAATAAGTCCTTGGATTAGCCTGGTTATCGGACAGCCCAAGGACACTTTTCGAAAACCTCGCCCCTAGGTTAGCCCGGTTGTCGGACAACCTAAAGGCGTTGTAACCACCAATAAAAAACGCGAAAACAAGAGGGTCGATAAAACCATCGCGTCGCTCCGACCGCCTCATTTTTGACGGCGGCGACAGATGGCGACTCCACTGGGGAAGCCTAGAGAGTTAATCCCATTTAGTGATGGGCCGGCTTAAACAATAAATAAACCAAGAAAATAACGCTTTTGCCCTTAACTTGTATTATAACATGATTTATGGTTTGGCTTTCAATAAACTGTTGTTTGTTTATACTTACGCAATTGCTTGATATATAAATTGCACACAAAACCCTTGCACACTACAGTTCCTCCTATACCCGGGGGCAAGTGAGATAACCATAGGGAGTGGGTGGCAGGTACGGTTCGCTGCAGTTAGGGCCGTGTGCCCACCAGTGTGATCGGAAACCACCACTCAAGGTGATAACCTTCCTCTTTTGGCAACAAGACCGACTCTGACCTTAGTGTTGAGCATGGTCGGACGGCTGGAGAGTGGGGACCCTATAATGGGGGCACCTTGGGGGCCTTAGCCTGGTGAGAACAGTTAGAACCTACCCTAAACCAATGCACTTTTCTGCAGGAGAACCCTACCTCGTGATAAAAACGGAATCTCGCCTATTCGGGGATGATCGAATTGTGTGTGCATATGTTTGTCGCATTTGTATGTTGCATAGCATAAGCGAACAACAGAACAAAATCACAAAAAATATATTTTACAAATAAACACCCTTATCTCGGACAGTCTGCCTTTTAGCTAGCCTGGTTTCAGGTTCTTTGTAAGCTAAGTAGCCACGCAGTTCCGACAGAAGAGATAAGGGACGCTAAAATATCCTTTCGCATAAAGCCACATTTTATCTCGGACAGTCTGCCTTTTAGCTAGCCTGGTTTCAGGTTCTTTGTAAGCTAAGTAGCCACGCAGTTCCGACAGAAGAGATAAAAGGCTATAAAATAAAAAGCAATAAAAATTAAAATAAAAATCCAAAATAAAATAATAACAATAAAACATTTATAAAAATAATGTTGACAAAGTCGTATCATTCATATTGCATCATAAGTGGAAAAACCAAGAGAGAAAATGAATGCATAAGGAAAGTATGCATACACATCATTTTAATAAACCCCTCAAAAATGGGTCTTAGAAGCATTTTTTGGGAAAAATAATGGGCCAAATCGCCTTCGGCCATTTGCAGCTTGATTCCTCACCTCTTTCTCTTCGTTTTGGTATGCTGTGCGTCCAAATCGGACATCCCAGTCAAAAGTTATGCCACTTTGAACATCTGCTGCCCTTTTGTACTGGTGCATGCATAATAACATTCATTCTAGGGAGCACTAGATATCCCTAAGACAATGGCGAAAGAGGCCACGAGCACATTTGTGACCTTCGCGACAAGGAAGGGACAAATGTACTAAGGTGTGATGGTGATTGCCATTATACTTGTCAAATCTGTGATGGGGAAGGAACCATTACACCGAGGTGGGTAGGATACCCCACAAAGCATAAGCTTTAAGGAGAATACCTAAGCCATTGTCTCAAGGAATATCCATCTCATAAATCATTCCTTTTAAACAATAAAAATCTTTTTGCATTCTAGAAAGCAGCTGGTATTCTTCATGCCCTCATCCGCATACAAAAAAAAAAAAAAAAAAAAAAAAAACAAAATCTCAAACACTATCATACATCATGTTAGAAAATAAAACATGATAATGTTTAGGAAAAAACAAACACTTGCATACATGCATTCACCAAATTTCATCCTCATAAACATGCATCTAATAATAGACAATCGAAGAAGTGGACATTCCTCAATACCATGAAAAGAGGATTAGGGCATTTGCATGCCATGCACGGGATTAGGCTTCTCCATTTAAAAAAAATGCACTTCGAAAAATTGCATTGAGGAATGTACACTGTCTGGATGAAATAAATAAAATTGTTTGTTTTCATCATCTCTTCAAGTGTCTATTGTATTCATAAATTGCATTCATAAATTGCATTCATTATCACTTTAATAACAATAAGATAATAAAAAGAAAGGATTAGTCAATGTGCTTTCCACAAATCGGAATAAGATGGAGAGTGAGCCTTTCGTCATCAAGTTCTCTCCAATGGTTGATCCGCCCAAGGAGGATAACAAGCCTCAACCATTGGATATCCAAGTTAATAAGGAAGAGGGGGCAAGGATGCCATTACATTTTGTTCACGCCTTGAATCGAATAAGGTGGTACCGTTGAGATACGCAGAAACATCTTCCATCAATAAAGGTAGCTCCAGTATAGCCAACATTCGGGGGAAAAATTAGAAGTGAAAGAATCTACACCCCCAGGAGCTATGCTCCCAAGAATAAAGGAATAAATAATAAGACCGAAAGA
This sequence comes from Sphenostylis stenocarpa, assembly GCA_963425845.1. Taxonomy (NCBI): domain Eukaryota; kingdom Viridiplantae; phylum Streptophyta; class Magnoliopsida; order Fabales; family Fabaceae; genus Sphenostylis; species Sphenostylis stenocarpa. Next base: position 31,751,427 of record OY731406.1, on the reverse strand, counting down.
AGCATAATCCAAAGAGGAAACTGAAGAGACGTTGGATTCTCGACGCTGAGGCAATTCACGACGCTCCGCCAAAGAGACAAACTCAGGGTAGGCGACAAGCTAGTCACAGCTTAAGCTAGAGACGACATTCAGATCAGCAAATCGTCTGCCCTACCTTGAATGGATGCGACGGAAGAAGACATTTGAAATATCTTTTGCCAATATGAAAAGACTTCCCCAACAATATGAAGGTAACCCATATATGGATATCACCCAAACCAAGGGCCCATTAGAAACTCTCAAGGAATAAGGGAGCCACCGGATTTTAAAGACAATCCTTTGAAGCATAATCCTACAAAGGAACAAGCTGCATGGAGAAAAGGGAAGTCTCCCCCCTACACTTCAAACCATATTTTCCCATATAGAGGGGTTCAAGCGTCGACGCGACTTTAGTCATTAGGTGTTCTCCTTCTGATTCTTAGGGTTTATAAATCCAATGACTATTAGAGATTATTCCTCGGGGCTAGCCCGACCCCCGAGCATTGTAGGGCACACATTTCCCTATTAATTACAAAGAATGTCATTCTTACTAGCTGCTTCTCTTCTTACTATTCATGTCTAAACCTCATTAATAACCATGTTTAAGCAAACGTTTTCAAAAGTGCGTCAGAGTAATCAAAATGCGCCATTGACCAAAGTAAAAGTCAAATCCATCACTACTGATTGACTAGAAACACAAAATAAAGTTTTACCTCGTCATAAATAAAGCCGTGTTTCGCCAATGTTGTACAAAAGAAAACAAAAATCAAAAGAAGCCCATAAAAGCCAAAGGCCAAAAAAGAAAGGGCAAAATACCCGGTAGGAAACCCACCAAAGGGGGCTACGCAAAAGTTAGGGTCAACCCGGTAGGACACCCGAACAAAAATAAAGGGTAGCCTAGGCAAAAGTTAGGGTTACAAAATAAGGTCCGCTAGGATTCCCCGAAAATATACAAAAAGAAGGAACCTAGACAAAAGATAGGGCCAAAACACAACATCCTAGGCTGAGAACCCAAAGGGCAGACTAGGGAAGTCAATCAGTCATAACAAGCGCCATAGAATAAGACGCCACTCCATAAACAAAACGTTTGTTTAAACTAGCCTAAACACTCTAACCAACATTGGCTAGCCATTCTTACAAAAACCATTTTTTATCAAAATAAAACAATTCTAAAACACAAGCCTTTGAATTAAATATCTCCTTCCTTCTTTTCTCTTGACCCTTACTACTACAACATTCTAGTAATTAGTAGGGAAATGTGGAGACAGTAATCAATAAAAGGATTGACATCCCCAAGGAAAGGGAGGGGCACACTGACATGACAAGTCGCTCTGCAATCAACACAATCATTCTTCGGTCACGACAAAATCAAGACGGCAAAATCGGTACAGCCTACTCTGTCAACGAAAGCACATAACGTCTGAAGCTCATCAGAAGTAAAAGCACATTGGCTAATCCTTTTGAAAAATTAATTGAAATAGTATTATAGGATGCATATCGCAAACATTGCATGCATATGATAGACTCCTATCTCTAAAAAAAAAGAAGATAAAGAAAAAATGACAATAAAAAGAATAATGCCTGCTAGGAGATTCTTAGGCAAAAGTTAGGGTAGCCCGCTAGATCGAAAACCCGCAAAGGGCGGTCTAGGCAAAAGTTAGGGCATCCATAAAAAAGGAAAAAGCCCGCTAAGATATCCTAGGCAAAAATTAAGGCAGCCCGCTAGATCGAAAACCCCAAAAGGGCGGTCTAGGCAAAAGATAGGGCTAAACCAAAAAATAAATAAAAGAGAAGAGCCCTTCATCATAATCATAAAAAAGGGTCCAGCAGGAGAATGCCAGTCACTTTTCCAGATGCATCAATAAAAAAGAATAGATTGCATTTAGGGCATCCACACACAAGTAGTCGCACAAAACGACTTTGTCAATGTCAAAAATGAAAGAAATAAAAAACGAAAAGCATTCATGCATATAAGGAGACTAGCTCCATGTTTGTGATTGGAAACAGGATCATTGAGTCTCCAAATAATGCCCTCAAGAAAATGGAGCAAGTCGTCAATCAAGCAACTCAGCAGAATAAGAGCTTCCAAAAATCAAGAGCTCCAGCTACCATCCTTCTACCCAGAAAAGAAGGCACAAGAAAGTAATAAGTCTCCAAACATTACTCTCCCTCAAGAAAGAAGAATGAGTGGTCATAAAAAGCTTCCAGAAGCCAAAGCTCCAATCATCACCCAATAAAAGAGGGCACAATCATCAAGACATCATAAAAGAAAAGCCAACGGAAAGGCTTAGTCATCCCCAAGAGGATCCCTGCCTACTCCAAAGGCAACACAAAAATTACCCCATGGCTCAGCACCGCCATCACATAAGTCATCGAGCACACTCACCCAAAGTCTCCTCCACACTCCCCAATGGAGAATAAAGGCTTCAAGAGCCCATCATCATCAACAATCAAAAGAGTCCAAACCATCAAGGGCTCAACAAAAAGAAAAAAAGAAGAAAACTCTTGCATCCCCGGAGGATGTCCAAAAGAAAAGGTAACAACAGAGAAGACTGAATAAAAATCCTCAAGTGGATCTCCTAAAAAGTCTACAAAAAGAATCGAAATTCCCATTCTCTAGTGGAATAAGAGCTTCACAAGTTTAGCTCGCATCAACCTCAATCAAGGAGCCAAGACTCCATTTCTAGAAAAGACAAATTAGATCCCCAGGAAGTCAACTAATTCCCTGGTGGATCACTAAAGAAATAAAACGTCATCCCTAGTGGACCTTCCCCAAAAAGAAAGGAAAAAGCCAGCGTAATAAAAAGAGACTAAAAAGTGAAAAGGCTTACGCATTATCCCCACAAAAGCCAGATTTCAAAATCGCGATAAAAAAGAGGTAGATCGCGGAAAAAAGGCGAAATCAAAACCATTGCAGCAGAATAAAGAGCTCTAACCTTCTACACCAATAAACAAAGGTACACCGAAAAAGCCAACGGAAAGGCTTGATCACCCCGACGAGAATAAGAGCATAGGCAAAGCCGACTCAAAACAAAAGCATTCAACAAGGAGTCAAAAACTCCATTTCTCCCTAGAGGGCAAGACAAAATAGATCTTCGGGTAAACAATCAAATCCCTGCGGATCATCAAAAAGAAAAACTATCCCCGGAAAGCCTCCGCCTACTCGGAGGCAAGCAAAGAGCCAATTTCCCCGTAAAGGGACATCAACCTATTCGGAGGCAAGCAAGTATAAAGTCTTCACCACTAATGAAGCATCCGCCTACTCGGAGGCACAAGAAACAAAACTCAGAGAAATAAGAGCTTGAAGAAACCAGCTCTCACCAAACAAGGAGTCACAACTCCATTCCCCAAAAAGGCGACCAAAATTAGATCCCCAAGGAGTCAACCAACTCCCTAGTAGATCACCAAAAAAAACTTACCCAGAGAGCCTACTGCAAAGGCAAAACTTCAAACGCATAAAGCTACTTGCCTAACATGGATATCCCTAGTGGAACGCATAGGCAAAACCTTGCAAGCAAAAAAGCAACATTAGCCTATTCAGAGGCAAAGAAAAAATCAAAACCAAAAGTCTTCACCTCCAAACGAAACATCTGCCTACTCAGAGGCATTACCAAAAACTCAATGGATATCCGCCTACTCAAGAGGCGTCACCAAGATCAACAAATCCCCAGAGGATTCTTGCCTACCTAAGAGGTACTCACCAAAAATTCTTCGACAACAATCAAGAGTCGAACACAAACAAAAATCCCCGACAACCAACAAAGTCGGATGACCACCACCAAAAAATCAAAAGTCAAAGAATCCCCGGCACAAAACCGGATGACAATTCCCAGAAAAAGCCAAACAAAACCAAGATCCATCCAACCAATCAGCCGGGATTGGAAGATCACTACCAAAAGAACAAAAAAGGACCCCCGGCAATCAGCAAAGGCCGATTGATCACCAACAAAATCCCCGGCATGGCCCGGATGACTATTCAAGAAATCAGAAAAGCAGTCAAATCTACACAAGCAACACTCTCCAGGGAGTTGCGCCTGATCTGCGCTCGAGCCGGATCAGTAAGTCGCATTACCACCCTGATGGGGGGTTCATACCCATCCGGTCCCGCACAACGGACTGTACCACCCTGATGGGGGGTTCATACCCATCCGGTCCCGCACAACGGACTCGTACCACCCCGATGGGGGGTTCATACCCATCCAGTCCCGCGCAACGGACTCGCAACTACCAGCACTCGATGGGGGGTTTATACTCATCAACCGAAGGATCGGCTACGTCGGAGTAGTATCCGGAGGTTCCACCACGTGTCCATCGAAGGGATCGGCTACGTCGAAGTAGTATCCCGGAAGTGCACGAGCACAAAAATCATTCCCCGCAGAACCGGCGCATGAGCCACCCGAGCAAGAAGCCGCCACTACCACCGGTCCTACGCAGTGGACCGTACCAGCCGAATAGGGGTTCATACCTATCAACCAAGCACACAAGAAGCGCCTAACCGGCGCATGGGCCACATGAACTGTAAGCCGCCATTACCACCCTGATGGGGGGTTCATACCCATCCGGTCCCACACAACGGACCGTACCAGCCTGATGGGGGGTTTATACCCATCAACCGAAGGATCGGCTACGTCGGAAGTAGTATCCGGAGGTTCTACCACGTGTTCACCAAAGGGATCGGCTACGTCGAAATAGTATCTCGGAGGTACACGACCACAACATCTCCCCGGAGGATCATCCGCCACAAGACGGCAGTCCGAAGGGTAACCGGGCAAGAGGGTCAACTCCTTTACCTTCCTGTCAATCTGCCTAGCACAACAGGCCAGCGATCGACTAGTCGGGTAAAGGGGGGCAGCTGTAGACCCCAAATCTTGCCCGGGCTCCAAATAAAGTCAGAAGATCCCCTATTTTGAAGACGGCTGAAGCCTAACAAGCCACTAGGAGAGACTATTAGGCTCCCGTACCAAGATAGGAAGGTTTTTTGGGCCGAAAAATAAGTTTTCTCGCCTCGGAGGGACAAGACCGCCTTCTGGATGACCCAGACCGCCGTTTTGCCTCGCGTAGCAAGCGAGACCGCCGTCTCGTCTAACGAGACCGGGGTCTCGTTCACCCAGACCGGGGGTCTCGTTGCCTACGAAAACTGAAAGTGATCCTAGCAAAGATCTCATTGATTTGATGAAGTCAAAGATAAAGTCAAGGGTCAACTCTGCAGCAGTCAAACAAGTCACTCAGAACAAAGGAGCTGAAGACTTAGTGTGTCTAAACAGAAAGCTTAGGTAAAACCACTTTACCTTTTCCACTGCATAAAGCTTCTTCACTCAATTTGCAAAATGCCTCAAAAATAGTTTTAAACAAATAAAAAACAAAAGCATTTTGGCAAAGAATTTTCTTAAACAAGTTATTAACTGATAAAGGTTTGAAAGAATCAATTTAAAACACTTAGAATGTTTTAAAAAGTGTTTTTACAATATTTTAATCGATACAAACTTCTTTTAATCGATTAAAACTCTTTATGACCGATTAGAATTCGAATGTAATAGGTCGGAATGCAATATAATCGATCAGATCTTAAATATGAGCGATTAGAATTATTTTAATCGATTAAAACACGTTTCAATCGATTAAAATCACTTTGGATGTCAGTATGATCGATCAGAATGAGATTATGACCGATCAGAGTTGGTTATGATCGATCAGAATTGAATTATGACCGATCAGACTTATTTCAATCGATTAAAACGCATTTCAATCGATTAGAATAACTTAGAAAATCTTTTCAATCGATTAAAACGAACTTTCAATCGATTAAAATGACTTGAAAATATATGTGCAGATTTTAAATCGATTGAAACGACTTTATATCAGTTAAAATAACTTGGAAAGTTTTATAAGAAGGTTTTTAAACAAATCAATCGATTAATACGTGATTCAATCGATTGTTTTATACTTAGAAAATGTTTGTAAAACGTTTTAACTGATAAAAACGTGGTCGTATCAACTAAAACATTTTCTGTTAAAGATCATGAACGCATTAATGGGTTGAAAGGACTTTTAACAGATTATAACGGCTATTTCAACAGATTAAAACAAACTTTCAACAGATTAATTAATGCAGCAGATTTGAAAATTCTCTTTAAAAACAGTTTTGCTTGAAATTTTTAAACAGAGATTGAACATCAGTTTTTACACATCCAAAGCAATCAATTCAAGCAACTGTTAGCATCCTTTTTCCAAGAAAGAATTACAACTGTTTTGTGAAGTTCTTTTTGAAATCTTTCTTGAGGCATATTGCATTCTGTGAAGAAGAAACTTACTGTGGATTAGAGTAATCCGGTTTGAGCTTTCTAAGTCTCTTCTTTGTAAATTCTTTTTCATTACTTTGTATTGTTTTGTACCTGGAATTTGGGTACAAGTTTTCTGCAGTTGTTGTAGAAAGTTGCCAAGAACTGGAATTTGGTTCTTGGTGGAAAGGTTAAAGCAAGAGCTGGAATTTGGTTCTTGTGTGTGGTGCCTGGAATTTGGGCACTCGGTTTCTCTCGCTAGCTGGAATTTGGTTGCAGAGGTTTCCAAGAGCTGGAATTTGGTTCTTGGTGGAGAGTTAGAATAGGTGTAAGAGGGTGAGTCTCGTAAAACATCTATTCTAGTGGAACCCAGCTGGAATTTGGTCGGAGTCCGGACGTAGCCCTGGTATTGGGTGAACCAGTATAAAATTACCGGTGAAATCTTTCCTAACCTTTCTCTCTTTAATTTCTGCTGCTACACTTAAACTGTTTGATTGCTTTGTGATTTGTGAATTGATAAGTAATCTTAATTTTCGAATTAGATAATCTGTGTATTGCGAAAAACTTTCAAAAATCAATTCACCCCCCCTCTTGATTTAAAACTACTTTTCTAACAAAAACGAGACCGCGGTCTCGTTCACCCAGACCGGGGGTCTCGTTGCCTACGAAAACGAGACGGCGGTCTCGATCACCCAGACCCCGGTCTCATTTCCTACGAAGAACAAGACGGCGGTCTCGTTCACCTGCACCCGGTCTCGTTTCCTACGAAGAACGAGACGGCGGTCTCGTTCACCCGACACCCGGCCTCGTTTCCCGTGAAGAACGAGACGGCGGTCTCGTTGGACGAGACGGCGGTCTCGACCCTGTCGCGACGAGACCGGCGGTCTCGCCATCTGACAGCGCGAAAACCTATAAATAGGGGCTCTCCCCCCCTCATTTTCACACACCACAGCTGCATAGCTCTCCCTTCTCTCTAAAACTTCTCTCTAGAATCCCTCCGACGCATTTCCGGAGTTTCTGAGTGTTTTCAAGAGTGATTTTCGGCGTTCGAGAGGTTTCCGACGTCTTGTAGAGTGAAGGGCTGCCATAAAGCACCCTATTTTTCCAGAGAATTAATATAAAAAGCGTGCTTCGGAGGTTCAAATTCTCTCTTTCCACCTTTACCGCTTTTATCTTAAATTATGCAGGTAGACATTAGGGCCATGTAGTCATACTTTTAAATTCCGCAGAATAAAAAGGGCAAAAGTGCGTTTTTCTAGTTTATCAATAAAAATAAGCCGGCCTATCATAGGGAACCCGAAAGGGGCGTCGCAAAGGGACTAATACTCCCTTTGCACGTAACCAACTCCCTTACCCAACTCTGGTTCTAATGACCAAAGTTGGTTTTCGAAAACCAACGCCTTTTTTAAAACCCCTTTTCCGATGTTTATGGTAAAAATATCGGTGGCGACTCCATAGAACCCAAAATAAATAAATCCTTGGGTTAGCCCGGTTGTCGGACAACTCAAGGACACCTTTCGAAAACCTCGTCTTTAGGTTAGCCCGGTTATCGGACAACCTAAGGACGTTGTAACCACCAATAAAAACGCGAAAACAAGAGGGTCGATAAAACCATCGTGTCGCTCCGACCGCCTCGTTTTTTACGGCGGTGACAAGACACCAGCTTGGGAAGACTGTGCTATCTTCCCACTCCTCAGTCCTTGCTCTACTCTTTCACCCACAGTGACTATGTCTGAAAAAAGGTTAGAGGTACTGGCTATTGCCTTGTCGTAGTACGCTCCAGTTAGTGAATCTATGAACATAGCCACTGTTTCCTTATCCGTCAAAGGAGGCTCTATCTGGGCCGCCATTTCCCTCCATCTCTGGGCGTACGCTTTAAAAGGTTCGTCGTTCCTTTTGCTTAGAGTCCTGAGATCTGACCTGTCAAGGGTCAGATCAATGTTGTATCGGTAACGACGAAGAAAAGCGTCAGCCAATTGTTTCCAGTTCTGGACATGTCCCCTTTCCAGCTGCATATACCAAGTGAGAGTTGTGTCTGCCAGACTTTCCTGGAAGCAGTGGATCAGGAGTTTCTCGTTCTTGGCGTGTGCGGCCATCTTACGACAATACATTGTAAGATGGTTCTTTGGGCAGGTCATCCCGGCGTACTTGGGGAAGTCCGAGATTTTGAATTTGGGAGTGAAATGGATATTCTTTACCAGGCACATGTCCGCCACCTCCTTGACGTCAAAGTTGTGTCCCTCCACCGCCTTCAACCTTTCCTCTAGGGCGGAGATTTTTTGTTTGGACACCTCTGGGGTGAGGATGCGTGCAGTCTTAGCATCCTTTCCATCATAGAAGTATTCTTCTTCTTCTTCTTCTTCTTCCTCTTCGTGGCGAGAGGCGTGTTCCGTTTGGGCTTCGCCCTTGTTTTGACCCTGGCGCACGACCTCCATCAGTTGAGCCATTTGCTCGCGGAGGGTATTGACCTCTGGAGTGAGCTTTCAATTTTGTTCCTCTATGTTCTCCATTGCTCTGGCCTTTTGTGCACGAGTTCGGCTGGGGAGAGGACCAGCCACTTTCTAGAATGTCCGGAAGAAATTTATTAATGCATGTTGAGTGTTGAACTAACATGGATATGTTTATGTATGAGAGATTCTGTTTAAATGATGCTAAATGCGCTCTCACTTTTTATTTTCTCTCTTGGTATTTCTTTACACATGATATGATGTAATATGGATGATATAACTTTGTCAAAATTTTTATAAATGTTTTGATGTTATTATTATTTTATTCATTTTGGATTTATTATTATTATTATTATTATTTTAGCCTTTTATCTCTTCTATCGGATCTGCGTGGCTACTTAGCTTACAAAGAACCTGAAACCAGGCTAGCTAAAAGGCAGACTATCCAGGATAAAAATGGCTTTATGCAAAAGAATAGTTAACGTCCCTTATCTCTTCTGTTGGACTGCGTGGCTACTTAGCTTACAAAGAATCTGAAACCAGGCTAGCTAAAAGGCAGACTGTCCGAGATAGGGGTGTTTATTGCAAAAACTATTTTTTGTGATTTTCTTGTTGTTTGGTTATGCTATGCAACAGACAAATGCAACAAATAGATGCACACACAATTCGATCATCCACGAATAGGCGAGAAGTCATTTTAATCACGAGGTAGGGTTTTCCTGCAGAAAAGTGCTTTGACGAAGGTAGGTTCTAACTGTCGCCGCCGTCTCAAAAGAGAGACAAGGTCGGTCGGAGCGACGCGATAGTTTTTTCGACCCTCTTGATTATCGCGTTTTTATGGGTGGTTACAACGCCTTTAGGTTGTCCGATAACTGGGCTAACCTAGGGGCGAGGTTTTCGAAAGGGCGTCCTTGGGTTGTCCGATAACCGGGCTAACCCAAGGACTAATTTTGTAGGGTTCTGTGGAGTCGCCACCGATGTTTTTACCGGAAACATCGGAAAAGGGGTTTTAAAAGGCGTTGGTTTTCGAAAACCAACTTTGGTCATTAGAACCAGAGTTGGGTAAGGGAGTTACTTACGTGTAAAGGAAGTATCAGTTCCTTTACTACGCCCCTTTCGGGTTCCCTATGATAGGCCAGCTGTCTAAAAATATTTAAACTGGTGAAAATAACGTTTTTGCCCTTTTATTATGCGGAATTTAAATTTATGACTACATGGCCCTAATCTATTGCATCATTTAAAATTAAAGCAGCAAAAGTAGAGAGAGAGAATTTAAACCTCCGAAGCAAGCTTTCTTTTTTTATTTCTTTAACAAAAATGGGTGCTTTTTGGCAGCCCTTCACTCTACACGACGCTGGAAACTCTTCTAGACGTCGAAAAAACACTAAAAAAAGCACTCAGAAGCTCCGGAAATGCGTCGAAGGGATTCTAGAGAGAAGTTTTAGAGAGAAGGGAGAGCAAAAAGCTGTGTGGTGTGTGGAAATGAGGGGGGGAGAACCCCTATTTATAGGTTTTCGTGCCTGGCAGTGGCGAGACCGCCGTTCTCGTCTGACAGGGTCGAGACCGCCGTCTCGCCAAACGAGACCGCCATCTCGTCATGTGCAGGTGACGAGACCGCCGTCTCTCTAAACGAGACCGCCGTCTCGTCCTTCGCATGTCGCGAGACCGCCGTCTGGGAAAGCGAGACCGCCATCTCGCCATTTGCAATTGGCGAGACCAGTCTCGCCACTTGCCTGAGGCGAGACGGCGGTCTCATCCCAAAGAGGCGAGAAAACTTATTTTTTGTACAGAAAACCCCTCCTATCCTAGTATGGGGCCTAATAGTCTCTCCTAGTGGCTTGTTAGGCTTCGTCCATCTTCGAATAGGAGGTATTCTTCTCTTTATTCGGAGGCCAGGCAAGATTTGGGGTCTACAGCTGCCCCCCCTTTACCCAACCAGTCGACTGCTGGCTTTTTGTGCCAAGGTGATCGACTGGAGGGTAAAGGAGTTGACCCTCTTGCCCGGTTGCCCTTCAGATGCTCCGTCTTGCGGCGGCTGATCTTCTGGGGAAATGTTGTGCGCTTCCAGGATGCTTCTTCTGGCGATAGCTGATCCCTTCGGCTAATTAGTACGAACCCCCATCTAGTTTGACGAGTATGAACCCTCACCCGGTAAGCCCCCCTTTTGTAAGGCTTGATGAGTACACACCCCCATCTGGTGTTTGACGACTATGAACCCCCGCCCGGTAAGCCCCCTTTTGTAAGGCCTGATGAGTACACACCCCCATCTGGTGTTAAGCCTCCGGATGCTCCTTCTTGCGGTAGCTAATCCTTTGGCCGTGGTGGCGGCTTACTGCTCTAGCTCATGCGCCGATGTGAAACCTCGGGATGCTCCTTTGACGCGATAGCTGACCCCTTGGTTGACGAGTACGAACCCTCGTCTGGTTTGGTGCCTCTGGATGCCCCTTCTCACGGTAGCTGATCCTTTGGCTATGGTGGCGGCTTACTGCTCTAGCTCATGCGTCGATTCCATGGGGAGTGATTTTTGTTTTGGTTTGTCTTTTCTGGGAATTGTCATCCGGTCTGTGTCGGGGATTCTGTTGGTGTTCGTCCAGTTTGTTGGTTGTTGGGGATTCTTTGATTTTTATCTTTTGGTAGTGGTCATCCAACTTTGCTGTTTGTCAGGAATTTTTATGAGTGCCTCTTAGGTAGGCAGGAATCCTCTAGGGATTTGTTAATCTTGGGGACGCCTCTTAAGTAGGCAGATATCCATTGAAAATTTGCTGATTTTGATGGTGCCTTTGGGCAGGCAGGTACTCCATTGAGTTTTTGGTAATGCCTCTGAGTAGGCAGATGCTCTATCGGTAGTGAAGACTTTTGGCTGCATTTGTTTTGCCTTTGACTAGGCTGATATTCCCTTATGGGGATGCTGGCTCTTGCTTGCCAGGTCTTGCCTATGCATAGGCAAATGACATTCTGAGGATGAATATGAAGTTTTGCCTTTGCCAAATCTTTCTTTTTTATTGATCCACCGGGGAATTGGTTGACTTCTTGGGGGTGGTCAGATTTTGGTAGTCCCTTTGGGGGAATGGAATCTTGGCTCCTTAATTGATGTGGGTGCGAGCTGGCTTTTGTGGTGCTCTTATTCTGTTGAAGGAATGGAATTTCCAATTCCTTATTTTTGTTGATTTTTTCTTTTTCTGAGGTGACCCACTTAGGGAGCACGGTTTTTCATTTGATTTCGCCTTTTTCTGCGATTTATCTCTTTTTTTTCGCGATTTGAAATTTGGCTTTTTCGGGATAATGCGTAAGCCTTTTTACTTTTTAGTCTCTTTTTATTACGCTGGCTTTTTTCCTTCTTTTTGGGAGGTCCATTAAGGATGAAGTTTTCTTTCTTTGGTGATCCACCAGGGAATTAGTTGACTCCCTGGGGATCTGATTTTTCTTTTCTTGGGATGGAGTCTTGGCTCCTTGATTGATGTTGATGCGAGCTAAACTTGTGAAGCTCTTATTCCACTGGAGGATGGGAATTTCTTATTTCTTTTTGTAGACAATTTAGGAGATCCACTTGAGGATTTTTATTTGACCTTCTCTGTTGCGATTCTTCTTTTTTTCTCTTTTTTCTTTTTGTTGAGCCCTTGATGGTTTGGACTCTTTTGACTGTTGATGATGATGGGCTCTTGAAGCCTTTATTCTCCATTGGGGAGTGTGGAGGAGACTTTGGGTGAGTGTGCTCGATGACTCATGTGATGGCGGTGCTGAGCCATGGGGTAATTTTTTTTGTGTTGCCTTCAGAGTGGGCAGGGATCCTCTTGGGGATGACTAGGCCTTTCCATCGACTTTTCTTTTATGATGTCTGATGATTGTGCCCTCTTTTATTGGGTGATGATTGGAGCTTTGGCTTCTGGAAGCTTCTTATGACAACTCGCTCTTCTTTCTTGAGGGAGAGCAATGTTTGGAGACTTATTACTTTCTTGTGCCTTCTTTTCTGGGTAAAAGGATGGTAGCTGGAGCTCTTGATTTTCGGAAGCTCTTATTCTGCTGAGTCGCTTGATTGATGACTTGCTCCGTTTTCTTAAGGGCATTATTTGGAGACTCGGTCTCGGTGATCCTGTTTTCAATCACAAACATGGAGCTAGTCTCCTTATATGCATGAATACTTTTCGTCTTTTGTTATTTGTCTGAAGTAATTTTTATTTCTTTCATTTTTGACATTGACAAAGTCGTTTTGTGCGACTACTTGTGTGGATGCACTAAATGCAATCTATTTTTATTGATTGATGCATCTGGAAAAATGACCGGCATTCTCCTGCTGGAATGTTTATGATTATGATGAAGGGCCCCTCTCTATTATTCATTTTTTGGTTTAGCCCTATCTTTTGCCTAGACCGCCCTTTTGGGGTTTTCAATCTAGCGGGCTGCCTTAATTTTTGGCTAGGATATCTTAGCGGGCTTTTTCCTTTTTTATGAATGCCCTAACTTTTGCCTAGACCGCCCTTTACGGGTTTTCGATCTAGCAGGCTACCCTAACTTTTGCCTAAGAATCTCCTAGCAGGCATTATTCTTTTTATTCTCATTTTTTTTTCTCTTCTTTTTTGAGAGATAGGAGTCTATCATATGCATGCAATGTTGGCGATATGCATCCTATAATACTTGTAGACCCCAAATCTTGCCCGGCCTCCAAATAAAGACCAGAAGACCTCCTATTTGAAGATGGACGAAGCCTAACAAGCCATTAGGAGAGACTATTAGGCCCCATACCAGGATAGGAGGGAGTTTCTGTGCCAAAAAATAAGTTTTCTCGCCTTGTTGGGACGAGAACGCCGTCTGGATTTCCCAGACCGCCGTCTCGCCTCATGCAAGTGGCGAGACCGCCGTCTCGCTTGACGAGATGGCGGTCTCGCCACCTACGAAGGGCGAGACGGCGGTCTCGTTTCCCCAGACAGCAGTCTCGCCGCGCTTGGCAGGTCGAGACGGTGGTCTCGTTGGACGAGATGGCGGTCTCGACCCTGTCAGACGAGACCGGCGGTCTCGCCACTGCCAGGCGCGAAAACCTATAAATAGGGGCTCTCCCCCCCTCATTTCCACACACCACAAGCTTCTAGCTCTCCCTTCTCTCTAAAAATTCTCTCTAGAATCCCTCCAACACATTTCCGGAGTTTCTGAGTGTCTTTGAGAGCTTTTTCGGCGTCCAGAAGAGTTTCCAGCGTCTTGTAGAGTGAAGGGCTGCCAAAAAGCACCCATTTATTTTAAAGAAATATAAAACCAAGCTTGCTTCGGAGGTTTAATTTCTCCCCCTCTACTTTTACTGCTTTAATTTAAATTATGCAATAGATTAGGGCCATGTAGTCATAACTTTAAATTCCGCACAATAAAAAAGGGCAAAAGCATATTTTAAGGTTTATTTATTAACAATAAAAGCTGGCCTATCATAGGGAACCCGAAAGGGGCGTAGTAAAGGAACTAATACTTCCTTTACAACATAACTAACTCCCTTACCCAACTCTGGTTCTAATGACCAAAGTTGGTTTTCGAAAACCAACGCCTTTCAAAAAACCTTTTCCGATGTTTCCGGTAAAAACGTCGGTGGCGACTCCATAGAACCCAAAATAAATAAGTCCTTGGGTTAGCCCGGTTACCGGACAATCCAAGGACATCTTTCGAAAACCTCGCCCCTAGGTTAGCCCGGTTATCGGACAACCTAAAGGCGTTGTAACCACCCATAAAAAATGCGAAAATCAAAAAGGGTCGAAAAACCATCGCGTCGCTCCGACCGCCTTTCTCTCTTTCAGACGGCGGTGACAATACTATTTCAATTAATTTTTCAAAAGGATTAACCAATGTGCTTTTACTTCTGATGAGCTTCTGACGTTATGTGCTTTCGTCGACAGGGGTAGGCTGTACCCATTTTTCCGTATCAATTTTTTCATGACCGAAGAATGATTGTGTTAATTGTAAAGCGACTTGTCATGTCAGTGCGCCCCTCCCTTTCCTTGGGGATGTCAATCCTCCTATTGATTACTATCTCCACATTTCCCTACTAATTACTAGAATGTCGTAGTGGTAAGGGTCAAGGGAAAAGAAGGAAGAGGATATTTAATTCAAAGGCTTGTGTTTTAGAATTGTTTTATTTTGACAAAAATGGTTTTTGTAAGCACGGCTAGCCAAGGTTGGTTAGAGTGTTTAGGCTAGTTTAAACAACGTTTTGTTTATGGAGTGACGTCTTGTTCTATGGCGCTTGCTATGACTGATTGACTTCCCTAGTCCGCCCTTTGGGTTTTCAATCTAGGATGTTGTGTTTTGTTTTGTCCTAACTTTTGTCTAGGTTTCTTTTTTGTTACTTTGGGAAACCTAGCGGACTTTATTTTGTAACCCTAGTTTTTGCCTAGACTACCCTTTATGGTTGTTTGGGTTTCCTAGCGGGTTTACCCTAACTTTTGCGTAGCCCCCTTGGTGGGTTTCCTACCGGGTATCTTGCCCTCTTTTTTTTGGCCTTTAGCTTCTATGGGCTTCTTTTGATTTTTGTTTTCTTTTTGCACAACATTGGCAAAACAAGGCTTTATTTATGACGAGGTAAAACTTTATTTTGTGTTTCTAGTCAATCAGTGGTGATGAGTGGTTTGATTATTTTGACGATGGCGCATTTTGACGCATTTTTGAAACGTTTGTTTAAACATGGTTATTAATGAGGTTTAGACATTAATAGCAAGAAGAGAAGCAGATAGTAAGAATGACATTCTTTGTAATTAATAGGGAAATATGTGCCCTACAATGCTTGGGGGTCGGGCTAGCCCCGAGGAGTAATCTCTAATAGTCATTGGATTTACAAATCCTAAGAATCAGAAAGAGAACACCTAATGACTAAGGTCGCTTTTGACGCTTGAACCCCTCTATATGGGAAAATGTGATTCAAGGTGCAGAGGGGAGACTTCCCTTTTCTCTATGTAGCTTGATCCTTTGTAGGGTCATGCCCTAGGCCATGCTTTAAAGGATTGTCTTTAAAATCTGGTGGCTCCCTTATTCCTTGAGAGTTTTTAATGAGCCCTTGGTTTGGGCGGCATCCATATTCCCTCATCATGTGGGTCACCTTCATATTGTTGGGGAAGTCTTTTTATATTGGCAAAAGATATTTCAAAGATCCTTTTCGGCCGCATCCATTCAAGGTAGGGCAAATGACTTGCTGATCAGAATGTCGTTTTTAGCTCGAACCATGACCAGCTTGCCGCCTACCCTGAGTTTGTCTCTTTGGCGGAGCATTGAGAGAACTGCCTCAGCGTCGTGAATCCAAAGTCTCTTCAATTTCCTCTTTGGATTATGTTTCCTTCGGTCTTTTTATTTTTCCTTTATTCTTGGGAGCATTGTCTTATAGCTCCTGGGGTTGTACATTCTTTCACTTCTAATTTTGCCCCCGAATGTTGGCTATGTTGGAGGTATCTTCATTGATGGAAGATGTTTCTGCGTATCTCAATGGTACAACTTTATTTGGTTCGAGACATAAATAAATGTAACGGCATCCTTGCCCCCTCTTCCTTAT
Organism: Sphenostylis stenocarpa; assembly: GCA_963425845.1. Classification (NCBI taxonomy): domain Eukaryota; kingdom Viridiplantae; phylum Streptophyta; class Magnoliopsida; order Fabales; family Fabaceae; genus Sphenostylis; species Sphenostylis stenocarpa. Next base: position 31,735,171 of record OY731406.1, on the reverse strand, counting down.
TAACTTGGATATCCAATGGTTGAGGCTTGTTATCCTCCTTGGGCGGATCAACCATTGGAGAGAACTTGATGACGAAAGGCTTACTCTCCATCTTATTCTTATTCATGGAAAGCACATCGACTAATCCATTGGAGAGAACTTGATGACAAACAATTTTATTTATTTCATCCAGACAGTGTACATTCCTCAATGCAATGTTTCGAAGTACACTCTTTTTTTTTTTTTTTTAAAAGCGGAGAAGCCTAAATGAACCCATAGGCGAGTTAAAATTTTTTGACTTCCCGTGCATGACATGCGAATGCCCTAATCCTCTTTTCATGGTATTGAGGAATGTACACTTCTTCAACTGTCTATTACTAGATGATGTTATGAGGATGAAGTTTGGTGGATGCATGTATGCAAGTGTTTGTTTTTTCCTAAACATTATCATGTTTTATTTTCTAACATGATGTATGATAGTGTTTGGGATTTTGTGTTTTTTTTTGTAAGCGGATGAGGGCATGAAGAATACTAGCCGCTTTCTAGAATACAAAAAGATTTTTATTGTTTAAACAAATGATTTATGAGATGGATATTCCTTAAGACAATGGCTTCGGTATCCTCCTCAAAGTTTACGCTTTGTGGGGTATCATACCCACCTTGGTGAAATGGTTCCTTCCCCATCACGGACTTGACAAGTATAATGGGGGTCATCATCACACCTTAGTACACTTGTCCCTTCCTTGTCGCGAAGGTCACAAATGTGCTCGGGGCCTCTTTCGCCATTGTCTTAGGGATATCTAGTGCTCCTTAGAATGAATGTATTTATGCATGCACCAGTGCAAAAGGGCGATAGATGTTCAAAGTGGTATAACTTTTGATTGGGATGTCTGATTTGGACACACAGCATATCAAAACGAAGAGCAAAGGGTGAAGAACCAATTAGCAAATCCCAATAGGGATTTGGCCCAGTAATTTTCCCAAAAAACGCCTCTAAATGTATTTATTTTTTCTCTTGGTTTTTCCACTTATGACATGATGCGATATGAATGATACGACTTTGTCAAAATTATAAATGTTTTTTATTATTTTGTTTATTTTGGATTTATTTATTTTTATTTTATAGCCTTTTATCTCTTATGTCGGACTGCGTGACTACTTAGCTTACAAAGAACCTGAAACCAGGTTAGCTAAAAGGCAGACTGTCCGAGATAAAAAAAATGGCTTTATGTGAAAGAATATTTAACGTCCCTTATCTCTTCTGTTGGAACTGCGTGGCTACTTAGCTTACAAAGAACCTGAAACCAGGCTAGCTAAAAGGAAGACTGTTTGAGATAAGGGTGTTTATTGAGAAAATATTTTTTGTGATTTTTGTTCTATTGTTTGTTTATGCTATGCAACAAACAAATGCAGCAAACATATGCACACACAATTCAATCATCCACGAACAGGTGAGAATTCGTTTTTATCACGAGGTAGGGTTTTCCTGCAGAAAAGTGCATTGGCAAGGGTTGGTTCTAACTGTTCTCACCAGGCTAAGGCCCCCAAGGTGCCCCCATTATAGGGTCCCCACTCTCCAGCCGTCCAACCATGCTTAGCACTAAGGCCATAGTCAGTCTTGTTGCCAAAAGAGAAAGGTTATCACCTTGAGTGGTGGTTTCCAATCACACTGGTGGGCTCAAGGCCCTCACTACAGCGAACCATACCTGCCACCCACTCCCTATGGATTTCTCACTTGCCCCCGGGTATAGAGGGAACTGTAGTGGGCAAGGGTTTGTGTACAGTTTGTATTTCACACAATTGTGTAAGTATAAACAAGCAACAGTTATTAAAGCCAAACCGTAAAACATGTTATAATACAAGTTAAGGGCAAAAGCGTTATTTTCTTGGTTTATTTATTTTTTAAGACAGTCCATCACTAAATGGGATCAACTCTCGAGGCTTCCCCAGTGGAGTCGCCATCTGTTGCCGCCGTCTCAAAAGAGAGACAAGGTCGGTCGGAGCGACGCGATTGTTTTTTCGACCCTCTTGATTTTTGCGTTTTTATGGGTGGTTACAACGCCTTTAGGTTGTCCGATAACCGGGCTAACCCAAGGTCTAATTTTGTAGGGTTCTGTGGAGTCGCAACCGATGTTTTTACCGGAAACATCGGAAAAGGGGTTTTAAAAGGCGTTGGTTTTCGAAAACCAACTTTGGTCATTAGAACCAGAGTTGGGTAAGGGAGTTAGTTACGTGTAAAGGAAGTATCAGTTCCTTTACTACGCCCCTTTCGGGTTCCCTATGATAGGGCAGCTATCTAAAAATATTTAAACCGGTGAAAATAACGTTTTTGCCCTTTTATTATGCGAAATTTAAATTTATGACTACATGGCCCTAATCTATTGCATCATTTAAAATTAAAGCAGCAAAAGTAGAGAGAGAGAATTTAAACCTCCGAAGCAAGCTTTCTTTTTTTATTTCTTTAACAAAAATGGGTGCTTTTTGGCAGCCCTTCACTCTACACGACGCTGGAAACTCTTCTAGACGTCGAAAAAACACTCAAAAAAGCACTCAGAAGCTCCAGAAATGCGTCGGAGGGATTCTAGAGAGAAGTTTTAGAGAGAAGGGAGAGCAAAAAGATGTGTGGTGTGTGGAAATGAGGGGGGGGAGGACCCCTATTTATAGGTTTTCACACCTGGCAGTGGCGAGACCGCCGTTCTCGTCTGACAGGGTCGAGACCGCCGTCTCGCCAAATGAGACCGCCGTCTCGTCATGCGCAGGTGACGAGACCGCCATCTCTCCAAACGAGACCGTCGTCTCGTCCTTCGCATGTGGCGAGACCGCCGTCTGGGAAAGCGAGACCGCCGTCTCGCCATTTGCAGTTGGCGAGACCGCCGTCTCGTCAAACGAGACGGCGGTCTCGCCACTTGCCTGAGGCGAGACGGCGGTCTCGTCCCAAAGAGGCGAGAAAACTTATTTTTTGTACAGAAAACCCCTCCTATCCTAGTATGGGGCCTAATAGTCTCTCCTAGTGGCTTGTTAGGCTTCGTTCATCTTCGAATAGGAGGTCTTCTTCTCTTTATTCGGAGGTCGGGCAAGATTTGGGGTCTACACTAACTGTTCTCACCAAGACTAAGGCCCCCAAGGTGCCCCCATTATAGGGTCCCCACTCTCCAGCCTTCCGACCATGCTTAGCACTACGGCCATAGTCAGTCTTTGTGCCAAAAGAGGAAGGTTATCACCTTGAGTGGTGGTTTCCGATCACACTGGTGGGCACAAGGCCATCACTACAGCGAACCGTACCTGCCACCCACTCCCTATGGATTTCTCACTTGCCCCTGGGTATAGAGGGTACTGTAGTGTGCAAGTTTTTTGTACAGTTTGTATTTCAAACAATTGTGTAAGTATAAACAAGCAACAGTTATTAAAGCCAAGCATTAAAGCATGTTATAATACAAGGTAGCGTAAAAGCGTAATTTTCTTGGTTTATTTATTGTAAGCTGGCCCATCACTAAATGGGATCAACTCTCTAGGCTTCCCTAGTGGAGTCACCATCTGTCGCTGCCATCAAAACGAGGCGGTCGGAGCGACACGATGGTTCCGACTTTCCAATTTTCACGTTTTTATTGGTGTGGTTACAACGCCTTTAGGTTGTCCAATAGCGGGGCTAAACCTAGGGGCAAGGTTTTCGAAAAGGCGTTCTTGGATTGTCCGATAATCGGGCTAACCCAATAACTAATTTTGAAGGGTTCTTCTAGAGTCGTCACTGATGTTTTTACTGGAAACATCGGAAAAGGAGTTGGTTTTCGAAAACCCAACTTTGGTCATTAGAACCAGAGTTGGGTAAGGGAGTTAGTTACGTGTAAGGGAAGTGTTAGTTCCCTTACGACGCCCCTTTCGGGTTCCCTATGATAGGCCAACTGTAGACCCCTAATTTTGCCCGGCTTCTCAAAATAAAAGCTAGAGGAACTTCACCCGAAGATGGAGTTCATCCGGCTTCCCAAAACGAGAAGGACCTCCCACAACAAAAGACGGAGTTCACTCACTCGCACAATAAAAGCCAAAAGAGACTTCCTACACAAAGACAAAGCTCGCCCGACATCTTATTGGAGGCCAAGAAGACTTCCTATATGAAGATAAAGCTTCAACGGACACACATCGGCATCAATCTATGTCCGAAAAAGGAAAGGAAAGCTTCCCGAGGTCCCAGAACACAAAAACTGGACAAAACAGGCCGAGACCACGGTCCCAAAAGTGGGACGGCCGTCCCAACTGTCATTTTATAGTTGGGACGTGCGTCCCGTATGTGGGACGGCCGTCCCAAACCCATTTTAATTGGGACGGCCGTCCCGGCCTTCCTGGGGGTCCCGCTCTGTGTAATTTTGCCACTTGGGACGGCCATCCCAGTCCAGACGGTCGTCCCAACCCAGACGGTCGTCCCAAAGTGCGCCAGCTGCGAAAAACTATAAATAGGAGGCTCATTTGCCACTTTTTGACACCACAGACACTCCAGAGAGCTCTGAAACACTTTAGAGCACTTGTCTACTTCTCTCCCTTTCTCGAATGATCTTTCCGATTGCCTTAAATAGGTAACAATCGGTTAAGGAATTATATTCCGGCATTTGATTCTTCTTTAAATTTTTAGTGGAGTCGATCTTGTATTGGTGAGGAGAGACAGTGTAGAGAGAGGGGTTGCCAAAACGCATCCTCACAGTTTGAGATTCTCAATATAAAGCTTGCTACGGAGGTTCTTTTCAATTCCCTTCTCTTTTATTGTTTATTTATTGTTTTATTGTTTTATTTAGATTTATTATGTCATGTAGAATAAAATCATGTAGATAGTCATTTTAATATCTCTTTTATTGCTTTATTTAGCTTTATTTATATAAAATTATGTAGATAGTCATTTCAATATTATGCAATAAAATAGGGTAATCGCGTAATTTCTCAAAGTCTTTTCTTTAAACGAATTAATCTGTCATAGGGAACCCGAAAGGGGCGTTGTGGGGTGCTAACACCTTCCCCACACGTAACTAACTCCCTTACCCAACTCTGGTTATAACGGCCAAGTTGTTTATCTTATAAAATCAACGCCTTTCTTTCTTTTTTCCTTTTCCAATGTTTTTGGTCAAAATATTGGTGGCGACTCCATAAGAACCCTTTTTCGAAAATCTATATATTTTAAAACAAATACGCGAGTCTAAACCATCTTTTCGCGACCGCTCGCATAAACGTTTCGAGACGTCCTCCAGACGTCGGAAAGGGACGGCGGCGACAGATGGCGACTCCGCTGGGGAAGCTAGAGAGTTGATCCCATTTAGTGACAGATAAATTCAACTAAGTAAAGATTTGAAATTACGCCTTTACCCTTCTGTATGTTTTTATTGTATGGCTTTATATAACTGCTGTATGATTATTTCTGCAATTGTTTGAAATATAAATTGCACACAAAAACCCTTGCACACAACAGTCCCTCTATACCCGGGGGCAAGAGTGAATATCTATAGGGAGTGGGTGGCAGATACGATCGGTTAGTTGGCACACGGGGCTACTACCGTTGTCGGAAAACCACCAACTCAAGGTGATAACTCTCTTCTTTTGATCTAAGGGTGTCGCCACGGAGTTCCGTGCATGACCCGAAGATTGAGAGATTGAGAGGTCCCTATAATGGGGGCACCTTGGGGACCTTTGGCCTGGTGAGAACAGTTAGAACCACCTAAACCAAACACGTTTCTGCAGGAAAACCCTACCTCGTGATTAAATAAGCGTGGCTCTGCTCGTGGATGTATGAATTGTGTGTGCATACGTTTGCTGCATTTGTATTGATGCATTAGCATAGGGTAATCATACAACAGACAAAAAATGAAAAAATCCTAAAAATCATAAAAATACCTTTGTTATAAAATAAAAAATTATTAGCAAGAGTCTCATAATTCATATCACCTTTTCTTCATAAAAAATAAAAAGGGAAGAAAATAGGACTCTCTTCATCAAAATCCATAAACATTCATATAGATAAGTTTTCTTTTCAAAAAAAAAAAAAACCAAGTACTACCATGAATCATATTAGGAACAAAACATGATAATACTTAGAAAAACAAACACTTGCATACACGCATTTACAAAAGCTCATCCTCATATCATGCATTTTCATTTCTGTCAGACAATGGAGGGATCCAGTAATAGACAGTTAAAGAAAGTGGGAATCCTTCTATGCCGTGTAGAGAAGTTAAGGCATTTGTGTACATATATGCCGCTGGAGGTCTATGTTAACTTTGAGAAGTCTTACGGAAGAATTCTTGACCTCCTGAAAATCAGCATTGATCCAATATTTGTTAGAGCATTGGTCCACTTCTGGAGTCCCGATTTACACTGCTTTGAATTCTCGCAGTTTGATTTGGTACCAACCTTAGAAGAATACGAACTCATGGTTAGATGGCCTCGGTCAGTTGGGGTTTATGTCTCGCTCAGGAGAATATACAGCTGCGAATAAGGTTGCTACTATTATACGATCGCCTCCTCATCAATCCACCCTAGAGGGAAAAGGGAATATCGGAGGTTGGAAAATGGCTATAATAGAAGACCATTTAGTCTCTTTAGCCGAAAAGAAGGACTCGGTCTACATTCAACAAGACTCTAGCATTAGCAATGTTCGGAATCGTATTATTCCCATTCCATGTGGACATCGTGGATCATGCTCGCAATGGACGCATTCTTTGCCTGGGATGTATATTCAAAGAGTCCTATACCCGCAATCCTTGCCGATACCCCGCTTTCTATAGAATTTTGCCGACAGAGACAAGGAAAAACACTCAGATGTTGTACTTCATCGCTATATGTATGGGGTGTTACTCACTTTTACGCCTCAAGCCACATGGGTGTATTCCCCGACCCTTTAAGAAGTTTCTCGAAAATCCCTCTTCAACATCGTCAAGCTTTAGAATGGAAAGCCGAGTTAGAAAACTGGAGCATAAAACATGTATCTTGGGTTTGCCCTTGGTTCAGACCCGGTTATATTCTCGGTACGATGCGGAGATTACCCGAGCATACCACTTCTAGGTCTCGGAGGTTGTATAACCTACTCTCCTAAAATAGCTATAAGACAACTTATGAGAACTCGAGACTGCGCCAACTCAAGAAGAGCTCGGAGAACCGAGTCTATGCCACTATTCCCATAGCTTTGAAGAAGTATCCGCTGTCCGGAAAGCATGGGAAAGACCAGTATACATGGGGGACAAAGAACTTGGAAAGGCTCGGTATCTACATCCCGCGAGTATGAAGAATGGAGGAAAAATAGAGGGATACCCCAACCATCTGTTACAACCACTACAACTTTAGTGAATGAAGAGCTGCAATTACAAGTCAATGCCTTAAATAAAAAGGTTGAAGTTATGGAAGCTCAGCTAAGAGCCTTCGAAGGAAAAGAGCAAGAATCAGCCCTTATAATAGATGGTCTAAAAAGGCAATGCAAAAAGAAGGACCATGAGATAGAGCTTCTCAAGAATGATTATGCTGACTACCAAGAAGAAGCTAGACAAGCATTGAAAATGCCAAGGCTTGAGCAAGATAGTCTATTCCGGGACATGAGCGATGAAATAACACACCTTGAGAACACGCTTGCAGAACAGGCAAGAACGATCAAGCTAATACAGGATGACCTAGCGAATACTCGGTCAGAAGCACAAAAATGGTGGGAAACCGCTGAAAAATACAGAAAAGACCTAGAGGAGTTACGTGAAAAAGAAAAAGATGGATTAGCTCAATACAATCAACTACTCCGTGAAAAGGACCGAATGATAGAGAAGTCCGATCAGAAGCATGCCTTAATCGTTCATCAAGAAGAGAAGATAAAAGAGGCTCATCGATATAATGAAGATATGAGCTCGGCGGTATCTCGAGCAAATCAAGACGCTCGTAAATCACGTGATAACAACTGAAAACGAATTACGAAGAAAGCCTAATTTACCTATAGGATTCTTCAAGCTTTTTCGCTTTTGTCAAGCATTTGCTTCAAAGCATTGTATAGAAGGATTTACACTTTCTAATAAAAAGATTTTTTTCCCTTAAATTGTCTATTGCATTCATAAATTGCATACATTCACATATCCCTCCTCATTTTAATAAATAAAGATAATAAAAAGAAAGGATTAACTGATGTGCTTTCCACGAACCAGAAAAATGGAAAAGAAGTCTTTCGTCATCAAAATTTCTACAACGGTCAATAAATCCGAAGACGATAACAAACAAGCACCGTTAATCATTCCAATCAATAAAAGGGAAGAAGCAATAACGCCTTTACGCTTATTTGTACCGCGTCCTTTCCCTTATAAATCAAATAAAGCTGTACCTTGGAGATACTCAGAAGAATCACCAATCAATCAAGACATCTCCAACATAGCCGGTATTGGGGGCATGACAAGAAGTGGAAGAATATATTCCCCCAAGGAAATTCAAGATAATGCTCCTAAAGAGAAGGCAAAAAATAAGGTCGAAGAAGAAAAGGAATCCAAGGAGGAGACAGATGAGCTACTCCAGTACATAAGACAAAGTGAGTACTCTATTATTGATCAACTCAATCGTACTCCAGCAAAGATAACTTTGTTATCACTCATCATGAGTTCGGAACCGCATCGAAGCGCACTATTAAAAGTTTTGAATGAATCATTCGTTCCACATGCAATATCCCAAGACAAGTTTGAAGGAATTATCGGTAATATCACAGCTAATAATCACCTTACTTTCACAAATGAAGAACTCCCTTTAGAAGGGTCCAATCACAACAAGCCCTTGCATATTTCCGTTAAATGCAAGGAATATCTCATTTCCAAAGTTCTTGTGGATAATGGGTCATCCTTAAACGTTATGCCCAAAAGTACACTCGACAAGATAATAATGCAAGAAACCCACATACGCCCGAGTAATACAATAGTTCGAGCCTTTGACGGATCAAGACGTGAAGTAGTAGGAGAGATTAGTCTCGCCAATCCAAATCGGACCTACTATTTTCAACATAGACTTCCACGTGATGGATATCACACCAAGCATACAGCTTGTCTCCTTGGTAGACCTTGGATTCATAGCGCTAAGGCAATACCTTCAACGCTCCACCGTAAAGTCAAGTTTGTGACAAATGATAAACCGGTCACAGCTCAAGTCGAAGAAGACTTTCTAATAAGCAAACCATCTATCCAACCATATGTGGATGCGGCTGAAGAGGCTCTTGAAACATCTTTTCAAGCACTCGAAATTGCCAATATCGAAAAACTCCCTAGTAGCATGAAGGTAGCCCAGATGATGAAAAGATATGGATATCGCCCAGGACAGGGGCTTGGAAAGAACGCTCAAGGAATAAGAGAGCCACCAGATTTCAAAGATAATCCGTTAAAGTATGGATTAGGGTATGACCCTACAAAAGATCAAACCATACGAAGAACAGGGAAGTTTTACCCCTCGAAGATGGTATTCCGAAAAGGAGGGGTACTAGCGCAAAGGGTAGCGTTAGTCATTAAGTGTCCGTCTTCCGATTCTAAGGGATGTAAATCTAATGACTATTAGAGATCACTCCTCGGGGTTTGCCCGTCCCCCGAGCATCTTTAGGGCACACATTTCCCTGAAATTACAAAAGAATACTATTCTTACTATCTGCTTCTTTTCTTGCTAAATGTATCTATACCCCATTTTAATAAACAAAGTTTAGATAAATGTTTTGTTCCAAATGCGTCCAAATAAGTAAAGCGCCGCAAAGCAAAGTCAAAATAAATTGATTAACTAGAAACACATATAAAATTCATCTTGATAAAATCAAGTTTTGACAAATGTTGTGCAAAAAATATATACGCATACAAAAAAAGAAAGCCCGTCAAGGTCAAAGACCAAGACAAGAAAATAAAAGGGCAAAATACCCTACAGGAAACCCACAAAGGGGGCTGCGCAAAAATTAGGGTAAACCCTGCAGAGACCCGAACAATAATAAAGGGTAGCCTGGGCAAAAGTTAGGGTTATTAAAAGTCCGCTAGGTATTCCCAAAAAAAAAAAAAAACAAAAAGGAAACCTAGACAAAAATCAGGACATAAGCACAACATCCTAGACCGAAAACCCGAAAGGGCGGCCTAGGGAAGTTAGTCAATCACAAAAAAGCGCCATAAATCAAGTAAACAACGACGCCACGTTATAAGAGCAAAACGTTTTGTCTAAACTAGCCTAAACACCGAACCAACCCCGGCCACCATTCTTACAAAAACCTTCATTACAAAAATATCACTCTAAAACACAAACCTTTGCAATAAATCCTTTTCCTTCTCTTCTCTTGACCATTTCACTAAAGCATTCAAGTAATAAAGGGGAATGTGATAACATAGTGATCAATAGGAAGGTTGAAATCCCTAAGGAAAGGAAGGAGGGCATTGACATGGCGCTTGCTCTACGAACGGAAGATTGCTCTTCGACCATAGCAAAGGAAATTCCAAGACGGTAAATCAGTACAGCTAAGCTTGTTATCCAAGAAACAGGACGATGTTAAGGCACAACACCAAGAATGCGCCCAAAGTCAAAGCACATCAGTTAAAACTCTCGAAATATTAAATGAAATAGATCCTAGGATGCATATCATGAAGCATTACATGCATTAAAGCATAGATGAAGGGAATCCTATCTTCAATTTCATCAAAAAACACGAAAATTAACTCAAAAAAAGCAAAAACCCACTTAAGAAGCTTGGGACGGCCGTCCCAAAGTCCAGACGGCCGTCCCAAGTGCCATTTTACGTTTGGGACGTGCGTCCCAAGAGGGGGTCCCAGCATGCCCATTTTTGCCATTTGGGACGGCCGTCCCAACCCAGACGGCCGTCCCAAACTCCCCTGCGCGGCCTATATATGTGGAGCGCGGATTTGAGCTTCGGCACCTCATTCCAAGCTTTCTATCTTGCTTCTTCTCCCTTTCTACACATTTCTAGCATTCTTAAGTAAGTATTACCTACAATGGAGCACCTGAGAAGCCTCGTCCGTAAGAAAACGCACTAGGACTCGCTGCTAGAAGAGCTCCCGCCACCAGCATGATGATGGCGTAAGCACACCAACAAAGACTCGGCAAATATCCAAGCAATTTGCCCGGTATCCAATGTCGCGACTAGACTTCGGGATCCTAGCTATATTCGGCTGGGAACAAGACGTTAGGAGGTTCATCCACAACATAGGATGGGACTTCCTACTTCGCGAGCCGCCCACTCGAATCCATCGCACCGCTACGATGGAGTTTCTCGCCTCTGTCAACATGATGGAAATGCCATCCGCCACTCCTGGGGTCCCACCAACACAAGTTGTCTCCTACTGGATGGATGGAGCCTATCGGACCACCGCCTTGGATGACTTCAATGTCATCATGGGATTCTGCCAGCGAGCCGATACGAGAACACCAGAATATCGGTCCGCATATCTGGAGAAACCTACTGTTCTCACCACCACCAGTATGTGGAAGGATATTACTGGAGCTATCAATCTCCCATCTCATCTGAAGGGTGCAGCCTTCAATCCCCCTCTTCGCATATGCCACAAGTTACTTGCTGGGACCATTCACAGCAGGAAAGAGAGCCAGGGGAAGGTCACGCCGGCCGATCTTTTTATAATTTATCGCATGCATCGGGGACACCGATGCAACCCAGGATACGCATTCCTCGAAGGCTGTAAAGGAATGCGGTACTCGAGGACCAGCGGGAGCGATCATGGTGGCTCCCTTCCTTACCCCTCTTGCCGAATACCGGGATGCACAGACGGAGAAGATATCCCAAACTGAACTTCGACCGAGCCTATCAACGGAGGAGTGCCGACGAACATGAGTATCCTCAGCAGAGAAGGATCAGGTTTCATCCTAAACCCTATCATCTCGATTTCGTGGGATATGCGCGATTTCAATACGCCGCAAGATATCCCTACCACTTCAGAGTCCCAGCAACAATCACGCGATCCGGACTTCTCCGGCTTATACCGACGCTTAGACGAGGAGCATGCCTATATGGAAGGAGAGTTCCAGCCTATACGCCAGACAGTTCAGCCACTGAATGTTAGGCAAGACAGGACGGACCGCCAGATAGAAAGCCTGGTCCAGACCCAAGCGAGGTTCCAGCGTCGCCTACTCCGCCGCTTCCCCTCACCAGTACCATCCGCCCACTCCAGTCCAGAGGCGGATGATTAGGAAGAGTCTTTCTATAGTTTTTTAGTATTCCGAAAAAAAAAGGGAGAAGCTTGAATGTACCCAAACAAAAAGCAGTAATAAATAAAACTCGTTATTTCTGTTTTACACTTCGCAATCAAAAAGCCCATGTGTATAAAATAAAAGGCACACATGATTTACTAAAAAGCCAGATTTCAAAATAGCTCACGATGAAAACTAAGTCGCGAAAATAAAAGGCGGAATCAAAATTATCTTCAGCAAAATAAGGAGCTCCAAGAAAGCTAGCTCTAACCATCAACCTTCTACACCAATAAACGAAGGTAAACAAAAAAACAGCCAACGGAAAGGCTCGATAATCCCCAAACGGATCCTTGCCTACTCCAGAGGCAACACAAAAATTATCTCATGACTCAGCATCATCACTTGAGTCATCAAACATAAATCATTTAAAGCCGCGATCAACATTCCTTCCATCCAAGAAAAAGGAAGTCACCAATAAAAGTACATCAAAAACGGAAAAAACCAATGGAAAAGCTCAATTATCCCCAAGCGGATCCTTGCCTACTCCAGAGGCAAAACAAAAAGATTACCTCACGACTCGAAGACATCACTGCATGAGTCATCAAGCACACTCATTAGAGAGTCGCCGCCTCGAGGAGTCCATCAAAGAAAAAACAGAGTCAAAATCCCCCACATCACTGGGGGGCAACAAAAAGAAAGAAGAGAAGAGTCTTTCACCCTCTAACAAAGGCCACTGCATGAAAAAGCCGAAAGAAATTTCCATCCACAGGAAGCCAATAAAATCCCCCCCGGTGGATCACCAAAAAGAAAAATTTCTTCCCCAGTAAGCCTATCCGCAAAGGCAAATTACAAATCCACAGGGAGTTAAGCACCTAATATGAATATCCCCAGTGAAAGGCGAAACCTTCACTCCCAAGAATCCCTATGCTTACTCAGAAACAAGCAAGGAGCCGATATCCCCAAGAAGCGGGAAATCAACCTATGCAAGAGGCAATACAAGCACAAAGCTTTCAAAAAACATCTACCTACTCAGAGGTATTATCAAGAACAAATATCCTCAAGAAGAACATCAGCCTATTCAGAGGTAAAAAACGACAAGTAAAAAGCCTTCACCACTATTGAAGCACCCGCCTAATCAAGAGGCACAATCAAAAAATCAACAAATCCCCAGTGGATTCCCGCCTAATCAAGAGGCACAACAAAATCCCCAAGTAGATCTTCGCCTAATCAAGAGGCACAATCAATAAAAGGATTCAAAATCCCCAGAGGATTCCCGCCTAAAAAGAGGCAACTAACAGAAACTCCCCGGTAAAAGCCAGATGACTAAAACAAGAAAAGTCAAAATCAAATTACTCCCCATAGGCGCATGATAAAAAACAATGAGCCGCCGACAATAAAACCTTACCAAGATATAGGTTCACATCCGGTGGGTGAAAAAATACACTAGAACCTTACCAAGATATAGGTTCACATCCGATGGGGTGAAAAAATACACTAGAACCTTAGCAAGATTCAGAGTTCACATCCGGTGGGGTGAAAAAATACACTAGAACCTTACCAAGATATAGGTTCACATCCGGTGGGGTGAAAAAATACACTAGAACCTTACCAAGATTCAGGTTCACATCCGATGGGGTGAAAAAATACACTAGAACCTTATCAAGATTCAGGTTCACATCCGGTGGGGTGAAAAAAAAAATACACTAGAGCCTTGTCAAGATGCAGGTTCGCACCCAGTGGGGGTGTAAAAACCATTAGAGTCCGTCAATATGATGACTCGCACAATAGAGCCTTGTCAAGATGCAGGTTCGCACCCAGTGGGGGTGTAAAAACCATTAGAGTCCGTCAATATGCAGACTCGCACAATAGAGCCTTGTCAAGATACAGGTTCGCACCCAGTGGGGGTGTAAAAACCATTAGAGTCCGTCAAAATGCAGACTCGCACAATAGAGCCTTGTCAAAATACAGGTTCGCACCCAGTGGGGGTGTAAAAACCATTAGAGTCCAGCAAAATGCAGACTCATACCAGATGGGGTGAGTACTCATTAGGCCTTACAGAAGAGGGTCTACCAGACAGAGGGTTCGTACTCGTCAAAACACCAGATGGGGGTGTGTACTCATCAGGCCTTACAGAAGGGGGTCTACCATGACAGGGGGTTCGTACTCGTCAAAACACTAGATAGGGGTTGGTACCTATCAAAATATTTATCATCCGGAGGATCAACAAGGAGCAACATCCGAAGGATAACCGGGCAAAAGGGTTAACTCCTTCCCCTACCAACTAATTTTGTCGGCATATTAAAAACCGACAAATTAGTTAGGCAGGCGAAGGGGGGGCAGCTGTAGACCCCTAATTTTGCCCGGCTTCTCAAAATAAAAGCTAGAGGAACTTCACCCGAAGATGGAGTTCATCCGGCTTCCCAAAACGAGAAGGACCTCCCACAACAAAAGACGGAGTTCACTCACTCGCACAATAAAAGCCAAAAGAGACTTCCTACACAAAGACAAAGCTCGCCCGACATCTTATTGGAGGCCAAGAAGACTTCCTATATGAAGATAAAGCTTCAACGGACACACATCGGCATCAATCGATGTCCGAAAAAGGAAAGGAAAGCTTCCCGGGGTCCCAGAACACAAAAACTGGACAAAACAGGCCGAGACCACGGTCCCAAAAGTGGGACGGCCGTCCCAACTGTCATTTTACAGTTGGGACGCGCGTCCCGTATGTGGGACGGCCGTCCCAAACCCATTTTAAGTGGGACGGCCGTCCCGGCCTTCCTGGGGGTCCCGCTCTGTGTAATTTTGCCATTTGGGACGGCCATCCCAGTCCAGACGGCCGTCCCAACCCAGACGGCCGTCCCAAAGTGCGCCAGCTGCGAAAAACTATAAATAGGAGGCTCATTTGCCACTTTTTGACACCACAGACACTCCAGAGAGCTCTGAAACACTTTAGAGCACTTGTCTACTTCTCTCCCTTTCTCGAATGATCTTTCCGATTGCCTTAAATAGGTAACAATCGGTTAAGGAATTATATTCCGGCATTTGATTCTTCTTTAAATTTTTAGTGGAGTCGATCTTGTATTGGTGAGGAGAGACAGTGTAGAGAGAGGGGTTGCCAAAACGCATCCTCACAGTTCGAGATTCTCAATATAAAGCTTGCTACGGAGGTTCTTTTCAATTCCCTTCTCTTTTATTGTTTATTTATTGTTTTATTGTTTTATTTAGATTTATTATGTCATGTAGAATAAAATCATGTAGATAGTCATTTTAATATCTCTTTTATTGCTTTATTTAGCTTTATTTATATAAAATTATGTAGATAGTCATTTCAATATTATGCAATAAAATAGGGTAATCGCGTAATTTCTCAAAGTCTTTTCTTTAAACAAATTAATCTGTCATAGGGAACCCGAAAGGGGCGTTGTGGGGTGCTAACACCTTCCCCACACGTAACTAACTCCCTTACCCAACTCTGGTTATAACGGCCAAGTTGTTTATCTTATAAAATCAACGCCTTTCTTTCTTTTTTCCTTTTCCAATGTTTTTGGTCAAAATATTGGTGGCGACTCCATAAGAACCCTTTTTCAAAAATCTATATATTTTAAAACAAATACGCGAGTCTAAACCATCTTTTCGCGACCGCTCGCATAAACGTTTTGAGACGTCCTCCGGACGTCGGAAAGGGACGGCGGCGACACCAACTATTTTAAATAAGTAAACCGATGAAAATACGCTTTTACCCTTTATGGCAAGCTTTCTATTAATTTCTTGATAAATTTGGGTGCTTTTTGGCAGCCCTTCACTCTTTACAGCGCCGGAATCCCTCGGAAACGCTATAAAAACTCTAAAAAGCTCTCAGAAACTCCGGAAATGCTTCGGAGGGATTCTAGAAAGAGAATTTGAGGAGGTGACTAGAGAGAGAATGGAAGAACTGTGTGAAATGAGGGGAATGGCGCGACTATTTATAGGGATTCGCGCCTGTTAGGTCGAGACGGTCGTCTCGTCTAACAAGGTCGAGACGGTCGTCTCGCCATTCGAGACGGCCGTCTCGCCTTGCAGAAATGGCGAGACGACCGTCTCGCCAAACAAGACGGCGGTCTCGCCACTTTCGCAAGGCGAGACGGTGGTCGTGAATCCAAGACGGCGATCTCGCCCCTAAAAGGCGAAAATCCTTATTTACATGCCGAAAATCCCTCCTATCCTAGTATGGGGCCTAATAATCTCTCCTAGTGGCTTCTTAGGCTTCATCCATCTTCGAATAGAAGGTCTTCTGGTCTTTATTATGAGGTCGGGCAAGATTTGGGGTCTACAATGAGTATAAACCCCCCATCAGGCTGGTAGTTACAGCCCACTATGCGTAGGACTGGATGAGTATAAACCCCCCATCAGGCTGGTATGGTCCTCTGCATTGGACCGGTTGCGACTTACTGGTCTGGCTCGTGTGCAAATCAGGCGCATGTCGTGCGCTACTTGATGGGTATGAACCCCCCATCAGGCTAGTACAGTCCACTTCGTAAGACTGGTTGTGGTGGCGGCTTACTGCTCTTTAGCTCATGCGCCGGTGCTGAGATTTGTTTTTGACTTTTCTAGAGTAGTCATCCGGTTTTTGCCGGGGATTATTTCAAATCTTCCAATGGTTATTCAGCTTGTTGGTTTTTGTAGTTCGACTTGCTGGTCATCGAAAAATTATCGGTCAATGTGGTTAACTTGCCAATCTGTCTTGCCTTTTGTTTTCGGTTTTTAATCCTGCCTTTTTCCACGGTTTTATCTTTTTTCTCGCGATTTTGGATTTTGGCTTTTTGAGACTAAGCGTAAGTCTTTTTACTTTTTAATCTTTTTTCGTTACGCTGACTTTTTCGAAAAGAGAGCAAAAATGAATGAAAGGAATTTTATTTATGATAAAAATTTATTACAACAATTATTTTGGGGTAATATCCCTAAGACGGTGGCGGGCTCGAGCCAGGAGACGATCCGGGAGGAGGGAACTGCCGATACATATATCTCTGAAATTCTTCCTGGCTTCGGACTGAGCCGAGATGTTCTTGTCGGAGCAGTGCCAGGTCTTGTCTCATCCCCTCTTGTATTTGGCCGAAAGTCTCCATTTGCGTCTCAAAGACATCTTGCCTTAGGGATATCTGGTAGAATTGCTGGCACAAGTCGTAGATGTTGCGGTTGATGCCAGCAAATTCGTCCCCATACTGTTGTTGTTGTTGTTGCTGGAACTTCGAGGGTGTTGGGAGGTCTTGCATCGCCACCAGGTCCTAGAGGTCTAGGGTCATGGCTAGCGAGGGGTGGAGGGCCAACCGGGATCCTTGACGGATCAGCATCCCCATGCTGACAAGCATGGACCCATTAATAGACTCGGGTCGATGATCGGAGGGGATGCTCTCTCCACCATGGCAACCCCACTTCTCAGCTAGTGGGGTGATGAGAGGACCCATGAGGATGGCTCCCACTGGACGGCACCCAAAATCCTTGAAGGCCTTCACGAAGAAATAGCCGGGATTGCACTGGCACCCCTGGCTCATGCAGTGAAGGGTGAAGAGGTCCGAATGGGTGACCTTCCCCTGGCTCTCCTTTCGCCCGTGGAGAGTTCCTGCCAGCAGCTTGTGGTAGATACGAATAGCGGGAGTGAGCATGGACCCTTTCAATAGGGACGCCAGGATGCGCATCCTGGTGAGATCTTCCCACATCTCACCGGCTGTGAGGGTAGGAGGCCACTCACAGATGGCCCCCCAGTACTCCAGGGTCAGGATGTCTTCCGGCCGGACGAAGCCAATAGACACGTTGAACTCGTCTAGCGTCATCGTCTGGTACGACCCGTTCATGTAGTAAGACACCATCTTGACTAGTGAGATGCCCGGTACAATCGTGGGGAGCTCAAAGTATGTGATGGAGGCAAGGAACTCCATCACTGCCTGCATGTAAATGCGGGTGGGAGGAGACTGGAGGAGGAAGCCCCACCCGATGTTGTCGAAGTACGCCCATACATCATCCTCCTACTTGAACTCGGTGAGGATGTGGAAGTCCATCTTCAGCATGGGATGCCATGCATAACCCTGGATATGCTCTAAATGGGCCAGATGCTGCGGTGAGAGCCGGGTCGGGTCCGGTGGGACCGGGACTGCAGAAATGCTGGGGCCATAACCCCTTCCCCTCTTTCTGGAAGACTCGCCTCTATGCATTTTGATGAGAAAGTGCTCGAAAATGTAGAAAAGGTGTATGGGAGGATGCAGGAAGGAATTCCAAAACCCAACCCCAAGGCCCCTATTTATAGATTTTCGTTTTGGGTCGAGACCGCCGTCTGGGATTTCGGGACGGTGGTCTCAATTTCACGAGACTCGGGACCGTCGTCTGGAACTTCGAGACGGTGGTCTCGTTTTGGACCTATGACGAGACGGCCTTCTCGCCAAGCGAGAAGGCGGTCTCATTTTTGTCCAAAGCGAGACGGCGGTCTCAAAGGTTGGGACGGCAGTCTCGTTTTTACGCGAGTCGAGACGGCGGTCTCGAATTTTAGGAGGATTTTTTTTTTGAAGAAAAATAGGACCTTGTTCAAAAATATTTTATGCATGCAATGTTTTCATGTTTGATGCCCTATAATGCTTACTTCATTATTTTTTTTAGAAGGATTGACTGGTACGTCTTGTAGAGACGGGAGCCCTCCGATCTTTGCTTTTCTGCTGTATTTGGTTGTACCGTTCCGGACTTAATGTGACCGAAGAATGACTTTCTCTTCTCTTTTTTTTTTTTTTTTCGAAGAACATACTTTGCCACGTTGGTGCCCTTTTTCTTCGCTTTAGGGATTTCAATTCTCTTGTTGATTATACACCTCCATATTCCCAAACTAATTGTTAGAATAATGCTGTGAGGGTCAAGAGAAAAGAAGTAAACAATAAATTCAACGACTTGTGTTTTAGACGGTTGATTTTATTCAGAAAAGATTTTGTAAGAATGGCTTGGCTAAGGTTAGGCCTGAGTGTTTAAGCTTTTGTCTAAGCAAACGTTTTTCTTTGTGAGTTTGTGCCTTAGCCTATTTCCATTGCTTTTATGGCTGATTGATTTCCCTAGACCGCCCTTTGGGTTTTCGAACTAGGATATTGTGTTTTGGGTCCTATCTTTTGTCTAGGTTCCTTCTTTTCTTTTTGTTGGGAATCCTAGCGGACCTTATTTTGTAACCTTAACTTTTGCGTAGGCTACCCTTTATTTTTGTTCGGGTATCCTAACGGGTTGATCCTATCTTTTGCGTAGCCCCCTTAGTGGGTTTCCTACCAGGTATTTTGCCCCTTTTCTTTTGACCTTTGGCTTATATGGGCTTTTCTTTTCTTTTTGTTTTTACACAATATTGGTGAAACACGACTTTATTTATGGTGAGGTAAAACCTTATCTTGTGCTTCTAATCAACCAGCTTGATTATTATGGAAATGGTATATTTTGACGCGCTTTTATTCTTCCTTTCTCTTTTGTTTGTTTAGACAAGGTTATTATGAGGTATAGACATGAAGTAGCAAGAAGAGAAGCAGATAGTAAGAAATGTATTCTTTATTAATTAGTAAGGGAATATGTGCCCAAAAAATGCCCGGGGGTCGGGCTAGCCCCGAGGGATAATCTCTAACTATCACTGGGTTTACATCCCTTAAGCAATGAAAAAGAACTCCTAATGACTAGGGTAGCTATTGACGCTTGCATCCCTCCGCTTCGGAATATCTGCTTGAGTGTGCGGAGGGGAGACTTCCCTTTTCTTCTTTCTGCTCGACCCTTTGTAGGGTCATATCCTAGGCCATACTTAAAGGGGCTATCTTTGAATTCTGGGGGTTCCCTCATCCCTTGGGAATCTGCCCCCAGTCCTTGGACAGGATGGTAACCATGCTTCATCATCATGCGGGCTACCTTTGTATTATTGGGAAGTCTTTCCACATTGGCAATTTCAAGCGCTTGAGAAGATGTTTCAAGGGCCTCTTCAGCCGCATCCACATAAGGTTGGGTAGATGATCCACTGATCCACTGATCAGGATATCATCTTCTGCTTGGACCGTGACCAGTTTGTCATCTACTATAAACTTGACTTTCTGGTGGAGCGTTGAAGGTACTGCCTTAGTGTCATGAATCCAAGGTCTTCTGAGGAGACAACTATACACTGGAGTAATGTCCATTACATGGAAATCGACATTGAAGATAGTGGGTCCGACTTGGATTGGCAGGTTGATTTCTCCCACTACTTCTCGTTTAGATCCGTTGAAGGCTCGAATGATAGTGCTGCTTGGGCACAGACGGGTTCCTTGGATAGTCAACTTGTCGAGTGTGCACTTGGGCATTACGTTCAAGGATGACCTGTTATCCACAAGAACTTTAGCAATGAGGTACTCCTTGCACTTGATAGAAATGTGCAAGGGCTTGTTATGGCTCGACCCCTCAAGGGAGAGTTCTTCATTTGTGAAGGTGAGGTGATCACTTGCCGTAATTTGACCGATGATCCTCTCAAATTTTTCTTGGGATATGCTATGAGGTACATGTGCTTCGCTCAAGACCTTCATCAGGGAATTTCTATGCGGCTTCGAGCTCATCATTAGAGATAACAGGGTTATCTTTGCAGGTGTATGATTGAGCTGGTCAATAATGGAATATTCGCTTTGCGTTATGAATTGGAGTAATTCATCCATCTCTTCCTTGGATTCTTTATTTTCCTTTTCTTTGGTCTGTTTATTTTTCCCTTTATTCTTGGGGGCATCCTCTTGTAACTCCTTGGGGGAGTAGATCCTTCCACTCCTGGTCATGCCCCCAATGCTGACAATATTTGAGATATCCTCCTTTATTGGTGAAGATTCTCCATATCTCCACGGTACAACTTTATTTGATTCGTAGGGGAAAGGACATGGCATAAATAGTCGCATGAGCGTCCTTGCCCCCTCTTTCTTATTGATTTTGAGAACCAATGGTCGAGGCTTATTATCCTCTTGTGATGGATCAACCATTGGGGAGAGCTTGATTAAGAGCGGCTTTCTCTCCATTCTTCTGATTTGGAAGACGTGTCAGTTAATCCTTCCTTTGTATTATCTTATTTATTAAAATGAAGGAGGGGAAATCAAATATGCAAATGAATGATATGCATACAAGTAGACAATTGTTGAATAAAGAAATTCATTTATCCGTAGAAAGTGTACATTCCCCTATTCCATACTACGAAGCAACTTTTGATAGAAACGGAAAAGCCTAAAGAAACCCACAAGCAGGTCTTGATCTCTATGTAATTCTCGTTCAGCTTCCCGGACATGACGAGCAAGTGCTTTGGTTTGCTTCTGGACCACCTGGCTCATATTGTAGCAAATCCTTGATCGTCTGTGAGGTCTTGTGAGGTCTTGTAGCAAATCCTTGATTGTCTGAGCCAGTTTTGTAGATTCGGCCTCAAGGCGTGCTGATTTGGCGACTATTTCTCGAAGTTGGCTATCCGAGCTGGTTCTAGCAGCTTTAGATGCTCGGATAGCTTGCTCATTGGAATCAGCACACTGATCCTTGACGTGCTCTATTTCATGATCCTTTTTCTTGCATTGCCTTTGTAGACCGTCTATGGTGAGGATAGATTCTTGCTCTCTTTCTTCAAGGGTCCTCATTTGGGCTCCCATGATTTCTATCCTCCAGGTCAAGGCATCGACTTGATTTTGTAGCTCTTCACTGTTTAAACGTGTAACAAGTGAGGTGGATGGTTGCGACATCCCTCTTTTTCGTCTCCATTCCTCATAGTCACTAGAGACAGCTACTCGAGCTTTTCCTAGGTCTCTATCTCCCATAAAGACTGGCTTCTCCTATGCTCTATGTACAACAAGTGAGTTAGCAACAGTGCATGGGTCTCCGAAGAAACACAGTCCTCCAAGCTCCTCTTGGGATATTGCAGTTTGGGTTCTCATGAGTTGTCTCATAGCCACCCTCGGCGAATAGGTTATGCAACCCCTGAGTCCTATCAACGGTATGCTCGGATAATCTCCACATCTGATGAGGACTGGACCGGGTCAGAACCAAGGGCAAACCTAGGATAAACGGTTGGTGTCCCATTGTTCCAACTCGACCTTCCATTCTAAGGTCAGGCGTCAGTGGAGAGGGATTTTGGAGAATCTTTTCAAAGGGTCGGGGAACATCCCCATGTGACTAGAGGCGTAGAAATGCGTGATACCCCACGTGAATAGTAGTGAAGAGCAACAACAAAGTGTTTTTCCTTGCTTCTAGTGACAAAATTCCACCGAGAGCAAGGTGTCGGCAAGAAGTGAAGGCAGGGGACTCTTCGAGTTCATGTCCCAGGCGAAGAAGGTGTCCATGACGGCTTGGTCTACTATGTCGATATGGAAGGGAAATAAAATTGTTCCAAATATGATTAGGGCCAAGGTTTTGTTAAAAGTAGCCCATTCTGCTCTTTTAGCCAAAGAGGAGAAATGGTCTTCTAACATTGAGACTTTCCAACCCTGGATATTCCCTTTTTCTATCAGGGTAGTCTGCCGGAACGACAATCGAATGATGGCAGCGACTTGTGCTGCAGAAGTATATGCTCCGTGGCGGATATGGACCCCGACTGATTTGGGCCATTTTAGCATAAGTTCATACACATCCAAAGTAGGCACCATATCAAACTGTAGGAATTTGAAGCAGTGCAGACTAGAGTTCCAAAAATGAACTAGAACCCTGATAAAAACAGGATCGATACAGATCTTCAACAGGTCGAGAATCTGCCCGTAGGATTTTTCGAAGTCAAAGCGGACCTCTAGTGGCATTATCATGCAAAGTGGTTCCAGTTTCTCAATATGGTACCGGGGAATGTCCACTTTCTTCAATTGTCTACTAGTCCCCTCCATTTTCTAAAAACCAAAATACATGTTTTATGAACATGATGCTTATTGTGGGTATGTATGCGAATGTTTGTTTTTTTCTATTTATCATGTTTTATTTCTACATGATGTATGATCGTATTCACGTGTTTATTTTCAAAAATAAACTACCTATATGGATGTTTATGAATAAGGTCCCATTTATTTGATTGGGCTTTGATTTTTTATGGTTTTTATTTTATAGCCTTTTATCTCTTCTGTCGGACTGCGTGGCTACTTAGCTTGCAAAGAACCTGAAACCAGGCTAGCTAAAAGGCAGACTGTCCGAGATAAAATGGTTTATTGCGAAAGAATAATATTAGCATCTCTTATCTCTTTTGTTGGATTGCGTGACTACTTAGCTTAAAAAGAACCTGAAACCAGGCTAGCTAAAAAGGCAGATTGTCCAAGATAAGGGCGTTTATTATAAAAAATATTTTTCTTTTGTGATTTTTCTGTTTTTATCTGTTGTTTGGTTATGCTATGCAATCAAATGCACATACAATTCACTCATCCGCGATCAGGCGAGAAGTCGTTTTAATCACGAGGTAGGGTTTTCCTGTAGAAAAGTGCATTGGGAAAGGTAGGTTCTAACTATTCTCACCAAGGCTTAGGCCCCCAAGGTGCCCCCATTATAGGGTCCCCACTCTCCAGCCTTCCGACCATGCTTAGCACTAAGGCCATAGTCAGTCTTTATGCCAAAAGAGGAAGGTTATCACCTTGGGTGGTGGTTTCCGATCATACCGGTGGGCACATGGCCCTCACTACGGAAAACCGTACCTGCCACCCACTCCCTATGGATTTCTCACTTTCCCCCGGGTATAGAGGGAACTGTTGTGTGCAAAGGTTTGTGTACAGTTTGTATTTCAAACAATTGCATAAAATAAACAAACAACAGTTATTAAATCCAAGCAATTAAAGCATGTTATAATACAAGGTAGGGTAAAAGTGAAAATTTCTAGGTTTATTTATTAGACTGGCCCATCACTAAATGGGATCAACTCTCTAGGCTTCCCCAGTGGAGTCGCCATCTGTTGTCGCCATCAAAAGAGACGGTCCGAGTGACACAATGGTTCCAACTTTCCGTTTTTCGCGTTTAATTATGGGTGGGTTACAATGCCTTTAGGTTGTCCGATAATCGGACTGAACCTAAGGGTGAGATTTTCGAAGAAAGCTTTTAGATCGTCCGATAACCGGGCTGACCTAAGAGCAAGATTGAGGGATTCTTATGGAGTCGCCACCGATGTTTTTACCGAAAACATCGAAAAAGGAAAGAAAAAGGCGTTGGTTTTTTAAGAAAAACCAACTTAGGTCGTTAAAACCAGAGTTGGGTAAGGGAGTTAGTTACGTGTAAGGGAGGTATTAACTCCCCTAGGACGCCCCTTTCGGGTTCCCTATGATAGGCCAGTTATTTTATAAATAAACTTTTGATATGACGCTTTTACCCTTTTATTTGCGGAATAAAAATGATGACTACATGGCCCTAATTAATGCACATATAAATAAGAAAGCGATAAAAGAGAGAGGGAGAATGAAGAAACCTCCGAAGCAAGCTTTGATTAATTCTTGTGAAAAATAGGGTGCGTTTTGGTAGCCCTTCACTCTTATAACGTTGAATTCTCTCTCAAAAACGCTATAAAAGCTCTCTTAAAACACTCAGAAACTCCGAAAATGCTTCGGAGGGGCTCTAAAGGAAGAATTCTAAGAAATTATAGAAGGAAAGGTGGAAGAGTTGTGTGAAATGAAGGGGAGAGCGTCCCCTATTTATAGGGATTCGTGCCTGTTAGGTCGAGACGGCGGTCTCGACTTTGACAAATGGCGAGACCGTCGTCTTGTTTGGCGAGACGGCGGTATCGACTTGCCAAATGACGAGAGGGACGTCTCGCTAAACGGGAGGGTGGTCTCGCCAATGGCAAGTGGCGAGACGGCTGTCTCACCAAACGAGACGGCGGTCTCGACTTGCCATTCAGTGAGACGGCGGTCGCGAAAAGCGAGACGGCGGTCTCGACCTCTTAAAGTGGGAGTCCTTATTTTTTTGTACAAAAAAGCCTTCATAGTCTAATATGGGGCCTAATAGTCTCTCCTAGTGGCTTTTTAGGCTTTGTCCATCTTCAAATAGGAGGTCTTTTGCTCTTTATTTTGAGGCCGGGCAAGATTTGGGGTCTACAATGAAGGTCTTGGACGAAGCGCATGTACCTCATACGATATCTCAAGAAAAGGTCGAGAGGATCGTCAGCTACATCACAACCAACGATCACCTCACCTTCACAGATGAAGAACTCCCTCTTGAAGGGTCAAGCCATAACAAGCCCTTGCATATCTCCATCAAATGCAAGGAGTATCTCATCGCCAAAGTTCTTGTGGATAACGAGTCATCCTTGAATGTGATGCCCAAGTGCACACTCGACAAGTTGACCATTCAAGGAACCTGCGTGTGCTCAAGCAGTACTATTGTTCAAGCCTTCGACGGGTCCAAACGAGATGTAGTGGGAGAAATCAATCTGCCAATCCAAATTGGTCCCACTATCTTCAACGTCGATTTTCATGTGACGGATATCACTCCAGCATACAGTTGTCTCCTCGGCAGACCTTGGATTCATGATGCTAAGGCAGTGCCTTCAACGCTCCATCAAAAAGTTAAGTTCATAGTAGAGGACAAATTGGTCATAGTCCAAGCTGAAGATTACATCTTGATAAGTGGATCGTCTACCCAACCCTATGTGGATGTGGCTGAAGAGGCCCTTGAAACATCTTTTCAAGCGCTTGAAATCGCCAGTGTAAAGAGACTTCCTGGCAACATGAAGGTAGCCCACATGATGATGAAGTAAGGTTACCGTCCTGGCCAAGGGCTCGGTACAAGCTCCAAAGAAATAAAGGAGCCCCTGGAATTTAAGGACAATCCCTTGAAACATGGCCTAGGATACGACCCTACAAAGGGTCGAGCTATAAGAAGAAAAGGGAGTAAGGTTTAGAGAAATACAACCAAGATTTATACTGGTTCACCCAATCCTAGGGCTATGTCCAGTTCTCATCCAAATTTCAGCTGAGTTCCACTAGATTAAATGTTTTACAGATTACAAATTCCAATCACACACCCAATCTACCACAAGAAATAAAATTCCAGTCCTTACACCTAAACCTTCACCAAGAACCAACTTCCAGTTCCTGAACCAACCTGCAACCAAATTCCAGCCACAAAAATCGTGCCTAACAATTCCAGGCACTCATAGTATAACAAAGAATGAAAGAAATCGAAAGAGAAGAAACTAGAACAATCTAACCTGGATTATGCAGTCCCTGCAGTATGAGTTTCTTCACACAAAAAATGGAAAATGCCTCAAGAAAGAACTTTCAAAAACACCACAAAACTTGCACGATTCTTTCTTGAAAAACTTCACTTATGATTGCTTGATTGATTGCTCAAAGGTATATTTTAAAAGACTCAAGCAATCCTGTTTATATAGAGATTTGTTCTAACTGCTGGTTTAATTAATTTGTTAAAACAATCTTTTAATCTGTTAAAAGTCTTGAATTAATATGTTAAAACTTCTTTTAAACTGTTAAAATGTTCTTGATCATTTTCCAGATTTGTTTTAATTGACACTTTGTAAAAATCCCTTAAGTTGTTTTAATCAATTAGTTCACAATTTAATCGATTAAAATTTTGCCAAATATTTTCATCAAACTTTCTAAGTGATTTTAACTGATAACAACCAGTTTTAATCGATTAAAATAGTTAGCAGAAATTCCCTTAAATTGTTTTAATCGATTAATTCAATTTTACATCGATTAAAATTCTGACAGAACACCTTTCAAAATATTTCAAGTTGTTTTAATCGATTATTTCGAATTTACATCAATTAAAATACTTGACAGAACATCTTTCAAAACACTTCAAGTTATTTTAATCGATTGTTTCGAGTTTGTATCGATTAAAATACTTCCAAAACATTTTAAGTGATTTTAATTGATTATTTCGAAACTATATCAGTTAAAACACTGGCAGAAGGTTTTCAAAAACTCCTTTAATGAAAATAATTGATTAATTTGAAAGTGTATCGATTAAAACAATTCAAGTGAATGTCTTAAAAGGTTTTAATCGATTATTTCGAAAACCTATCAGTTAAAAAACTGTTATATAAGTTTTAAGAACATTTTAATTGATAAAGCTCATATAATATCAGTTAAAACAATTTAACCGATTACTTTGGTTTTTAATGGATTAAAAACATCTTTAGAGGCATTTTCAAATTCTTTCAAATGATGAAACCTTATGCAGTAGAGAGATATGAATGATTATACCTATGTATAGATGCAAACTCACTAATCACTCTACCCTTTTAACCAAGTAACCTTTGACTTCATCATAATAGCCTTTGACTTCATCAAATCAACAAGATCTTCATTTTATCAAATGATTCAATAAGATCTTCATCACTTTTAGTCTCCCCCTATTTGATGAAGACAAACACCTCTTCGAAAGAATCTACAGAAGAAGTCACTTGAATATATAGATTAGTGAGTATTCAAGATTAATCATTTCTCCCCCTAGATTAGTGAGTATTTAATGAATTAATCATTTCTCCCCCTTTGACTTCATCAAAAATAGGGAAGAGAGGGATAAAACAAGCATGTAATGATAACAAAAAAATAGTATTATAACCAAAAAGAAAAAGAATAGAATTTCATGATACCAATGAGATGTATTATTCATATAAGAATTTAAAGTTGATTCAAACTTATCTTCGTTAATATGTTTGTAATTAATATAATAGACACGTATAAAGATAAGGGAACCTTGCTTTAGTAGCATATTACAAGAACAACCATTAACTAAAGCTTTTAATTTCTTTTGCAGAATAATAATCGATTAAAAACAGGACATAATCGATTAATTTGATCATGTTAATGATTTTAATTGATATAGATAACATTTTAATCGATTAAAACAGGAATGACAGATGTACATTGAAATCCTGAGAGCATTTAATTGATTAAATCGAAATTTGAACGATTAAAACAGTACAAACAATAGTATTATTAATGAAATTAATCGATTAAAACTAGTTTATATCAATTAAAACATTCAGAAATGAGAACTAAGTGATGTTTGATGCATCTAAAATGCCTAATTAAGTTCGGATTTTATAAAATCGATCACGAGCAAGAGGTTTTGTGAATATATCAGCTAATTGTTTCTCAGTTTCTATAAAGAAAATTTCACAATCACCTTTTAAAACATGATCTCTAATGAAATGATGTCTAATTTCTATATGTTTTGTCCTAGAATGCTGAATTGGATTTTTTGTTAATATAATGGCACTGGTATTATCACATAAAAGAGGGATTTTATTCAGAATTTAACCATAATCCTCAAGCTGTTGTTTGAGCCACGGGGATTGAGCACAACAACTTCCAGGTGCAATGTACTCGGCTTCAGCTCTCGAAAGAGCAACACATGATTGTTTTTTGCTATGCCATGAGATTAGACTGCTTCCTAGGAGATGACAAGTGCCACTGGTGCTTTTTCTGTCAAGCTTACACCCTGCAAAATCTGAGTCAGAGTAACCAATTAGATTTAGTTTGGACTCACCAGGATACCACAACCCAACATTTAATGTTCCTTTGAGATATTTGAGGATCCTTTTTGCTGCAGTAAGATGAGATTCTTTTGGTGTAGATTGAAACCTGGCACACATACAAACACTAAACATAATGTCAGGTCTACTTGTTGTGAGATATAATAAAGAACCAATAAGCCCTCTATATTTTGTTTGATCTACTGGTTTTCCCTTTTCATCAACATCAAGGTAGCAATTGGTGGACATTGGTGTGGATGTTTCTTTGCAGTTCTGCATCTCAAATTTCTTTAGAAGCTCTGTGCAGTACTTTGATTGATGAAGAAAGCTCCTCCTTTAAGTTGTTTGACTTGTAACCCAAGAAAGTAATTAAGTTCCCCCATCATAGACATCTCAAATTCTCCCTACATATCCTTGATAAATCCTTTACATAAAGACTCATTAGTGGCTCCAAATATTATGTCATCAACATATACTTGAACTAGAATAATATCATTCTTTATTTTCTTAAGAAATAAAGTTTTATCAACCACACCTCTTTGGTAGCCCTTTGATAAGAGAAAATTACTTAAACTTTCATACCATTGTCTTGGGGCTTGCTTTAGACCATATAATGCTTTCTTTAATCTGTAGACAAATTCTGGATGAATATGATCTTCAAAACCAGGTGGTTGTGCAACAAAGACTTCTTCATTCAAGTAGCCATTTAAGAAGGCACTTTTGACATCCATTTGAAATAACCTAAAATTCTTTATTGATGCATAAGCAAGTAGAAGTCTAACAGCTTCTAATCTAGCAACAGGAGCATATGTTTCATCAAAATCAATTCCTTCTTGCTGATTATACCCTTTAGAAACTAATCTTGCCTTGTTTCTTGTAATTATACCATTTTCATCCATTTTATTTCTAAAAACCCATTTAGTTCCTACAATATTGACATCATTAGGTTTTGGAATTAATTCCCATACTTCATTTCTTGTAAATTGATTTAATTCATCAGGCATAACATTAATGCAGTTGTTAGCCTTTAATGCATCAGATTGTTGAAACATACAAGGATATGAATGTTGAATATACAAGGATATGAAGCTTGTAGATTTTGATGATGATTCAAGAACAAAGGACTTAAAGATTTTAAGACTTGTAATGTTATGTAAAAACCCTGTTTTTAGGATTTTGAGTCTGTAATATTAGAGTCTAAGATAGCTAACACATAGTCTACTCTTTAAAGGTTCTAAAAACTCATTTTTATCAAAAACATACTGGATTAATCGATTAAATGGCAGGATAATCGATTATTACAAGGAGAAAACCATTTTCACCATCTTCTCTCTGGAATAATCGATTAAACCACCTGTTAATCGATTAACTGGGCTGTTAATCGATTAAATGCCAGTTAATCGATTAAACTGAGCTGTTTTGGGTTCCTTGCGAATTTGGCTCTGGAATAATCGATTAACACTCAAGATAATCGATTATTTCAGTCAGATATGTGTTTTGAATTTCAAAATTGGACCAAGTTTCGAAAACCCTATTCCCAATTCATCTGGTTTCGAAAATCCCCAATTACCAAACCCTAATCTTTCTACTTAAGGTTCTCTAAGGCTCTCTAAAAATAGAACAACCTTTTTCAAACAAAAGTTGAGAGTTGTGATTGCTAGAGAACTATTTGTTGGAGGAAAAAGGGGCTTTTGAAACCTAGTGTGGGCTAGAAGCAATAAGAATCACTGAGTGGGTTTTCTTAGTGGATTGTGTGTTGTGCTGTCTCTAGGGAAAACTGTTCTTCATCCTTTGTGGGATTCAAAGGAGGTGTTCATCTCTTGTGTGACTCAAGAGAGGTGTATTCTTTACCTTATCTTTTCATTTGTAATATGATTGTATAACTGTGATTATAGTGACAACGTTAATCCTCTGTTTGAGTGATTAGCAACTGGACGTAGGGTCTTTTGATCTGAACTAGTATAAATCATCTGTGTAATACTCTATCCTTTCTTTATTTACTTTACACAGTAATTTAATCGGTGAAATTTAGGAAAATTTTTAAAACCCTAATTTTTGTTAAGAAATCAATTCACCCCCCCTCTTGGTTTTTGTCCGAAAACGCAAACATTCCGCTGCGCGATTCTAACAAGTGGTATTAGAGCTTGCTTTGATAGTCATTCAAATTTTCGAAAATGGTCGGAAAAAATCAAACGTTTGCCGAGGGTGCTTCTATCAATAGACCCCCACTCTTTGCGGGGCAAAATTATCCCTTTTGGAAAGTTATAATGCAAATATTTTTAGAGTCTGTTGATAGAGGTGTTTGGGACGCAATTTTAAACGGTCCTTTTATTCCTAAAATTTCTGAAAACGGAGTAGAAGTATCAAAACCATTTTCTACTTGGTAAGCTGAAGAAAATAGAAAAGCCCAATACGATGATAGGGCTAGAAATATTATTTCATCTGCATTAACCCTTGATGAGTTTTACAGGATATATATTTGTAAAAGTGCTCAAGAATCTGGGAAATGTTAAGAGTAACCCACAAAGGTACCGACGATGTAAAAAGAGCACGGAAGAATTCATTGATCTAAGAATATGAGATGTTCCGGATGCAACAAGGAGAAACAATCTTTGACGTTCAAAAGCGTTTCACGCACATAGTGAATCATCTCACCGGGTTAGGTAAAATTTTTTATATTTATGAATTAAATGTAAAAATCTTGAAATCTTTTGATAGGAAATGACAACCTAAGGTGACGGCCATCACGGAGTTACCTCGCCACAATGTCTATGGCGACTGTAGACCCCAAATCTTGCCCGACCTCCAAATAAAGAGTAGAAAACCTCCTATTCGAAGATGGACGAAGCCTAACAAGCCACTAGGAGAGACTATTAGGCCCCATGCTAGGATAGGAAGGATTTTCTGTACAAAAATAAGGGTTCTCGCCTTTTTGGGGACGAGACCGCCGTCTCGAAATCGAGACCACCGTCTCGCCTCATGCAAATGGCGAGACCGCCATCTCACCAAACGAGACGGCGGTCTCGCCACCTGCGAATGGCGAGACGGCGATCTCGCTTTCCCAGACGGCGGTCTCGCCACCTGCGAAGGATGAGACGGCAGTCTCATTTGGTGAGACGGTGGTCTTGACCCTATCAGACGAGAACGGCGGTCTCGCCACTGTCAGGTGCGAAAACCTATAAATAGGGGCTTCCCCCCCCCCCCTCATTTCCACACACCACACAACTTTTTGCTCTCCCTTCTCTCTAAAACTTCTCTCAAGAATCCCTCTGACGCATTTCCGGAGCTTCTGAGTGCCTTTATGAGCGTTTTTCAGCGTCTAGAAAAGTTTACAGCGTCG
The DNA here is from genome assembly GCA_963425845.1 of Sphenostylis stenocarpa. Lineage (NCBI taxonomy): Eukaryota > Viridiplantae > Streptophyta > Magnoliopsida > Fabales > Fabaceae > Sphenostylis > Sphenostylis stenocarpa. The sequence continues at coordinate 31,703,261 of OY731406.1, read as the reverse complement.
TGTAGAGTGAAGGGCTGCCAAAAAGCACCCATTCGAAAAACCAACGCCTTTTAACTCCTTTTCCGATGTTTCCGGTAAAAACATTGGTGGCGACTCCACAGAACCCTTCAAAACTAGTTCTTGGGTTAGCCCGGTTATCAGACAACCCAAGAACGCCCTTTCGAAAACCTCGCCCCTAGGTTCAGCCCGGTTATCGGACGACCTGAAGGCGTTGTAGCTACCAATAAAAAACGCGAAAATCAAGAGGGTCGAAACCATCGCGTCGCTCCGAACGCCTCTCTCTTTTTGACGGCGGCGACAAATGGTGACTTCACAGGGGAAGCCTCAAGAGTTGATCTCATTTAGTGATGGGCCGGGTTAAAAATAAATAAACCAAGAAAATAACGCTTTTGCCCTTAACTTCTATTATAACATGTTTTACGGTTTGGCTTTAATAACTGTTGCTTGTTTATACTTACGCAATTGTGTGAAATACAAACTGTACACAAACCCTTGCAAACTACAGTTCCCTCTATACCCGGGGGCAAGTGAGAAATCCATAGGGAGTGGGTGGCAGGTACGGTTCGCTGTAGTGAGGGCCTTGAGCCCACCAGTGTGATCGGAAACCACCACTCAAGGTGATAACCTTCCTCTTTTGGCAACAAGACTGACTATGGACTTAGTGCTAAGCATGGTCGGACGGCTGGAGAGTGGGGACCCTATAATGGGGGCACCTTGGGGGCCTTAGCCTGGTGAGAACAGTTAGAACCAACCCTCACCAATGCACTTTTCTGCAGGAAAATCCTACCTCGTGATAAAAACGAATTCTCGCCTGTTCGTGGATGACCGAATTGTGTGCGCATATGTTTGTTGCATTTGTCTGTTGCATAGTGTCGCTGCCGTCTGAAAAAGAGAGGCGGTCGGAGCGATGCGATGGTTTTTTCGACCCTCTTGTTTTCGCATTTTTTATGGGTGGTTACAACGCCTTTAGGTTGTCCGATAACCGGGCTAACTTAGGGGCGAGGTTTTCTAAAGGTGTCCTTGGGTTGTCCGATAACCGGGCTAACCCAAGGACTTATTTATTTTGGGTTCTATGGAGTCGCCACCGACGTTTTTATCGGAAACATCGAAAAAGGTTTTTGAAAGGCGTTGGTTTTCGAAAACCAACTTTGGTCATTAGAACCAGAGTTGGGTAAGGGAGTTAGTTACGTGGTAAAGGAAGTATCAGTTCCTTTACTAGGCCCCTTTCGGGTTCCCTATGACAGGCCAGCTTTTATTGTTAATAAATAAACCGGAAAATATGCTTTTGCCCTTTTTATTATGCGGAATTTAAAGTGATGACTACATGGCCCTAATCTATTGCATAATTAAAATTAAAGCGTTAAAAGTAGAGAGGGAGAAATTAAACCTCCGAAGCAAGCTTTTTATATTTCTTTAAAAGAAATTGGTGCTTTTTAGCAGCCCTTCACTCTACAAGACGCCGGAAACTCTTCTGGACGTCGAAAAAATGCTCTCAAAGACACTCAGAAACTCCGGAAATGCGTCGGAGGGATTCTAGAGAGAAGTTTTTAGAGAGAAGGCAGAGCTAATGCTTGTGGTGTGTGGAAATGAGGAGGGGAGGACCCCTATTTATAGGTTTTCGCGCCTGTTAGTGGCGAGACCGCTGGTCTCATCTGACAAGGTCGAGACCGCCGTCTCGCCCTGTCAAACGCGGCGAGACCGCCATCTGGGGAAGCGAGACCGCCGTCTCGTCCTTCGTAGGTGGCGAGACCGCCGTCTCGTCAAGCGAGACGGCGGTCTGGGAAATCCAGAGGGCGGTCTCGTCCCAACAAGGCGAGAAAACTTATTTTTTGGCACAGAAACTCCCTCCTATCCTAGTATGGGGCCTAATAGTCTCTCCTAATGGCTTGTTAGGCTTTGTCAATCTTCAAATAGGAGGTCTCCTGGTCTTTATTTGGAGGCCGGGCAAGATTTGGGGTCTACACATAGCATAAACAAACAACAGAACAAAAATCACAAAAATATTTTCGCAAATAAACCCCCTTATCTCAGACAGGCTGCCTTTTAGCTAGCCTGATTTCAGGTTCTTTGTAAGCTAAGTAGCCACGCAGTTCAGACAAAAGAGATAAGGGACGCTAAATATTTCTTTCGCATAAAGCCATATTTTATCTCGGACAGTCTGCCTTTTAGCTAGCCTGGTTTCAGGTTCTTTGTAAGCTAAGTAGCCACGCAGTCCGACAGAAGAGATAAAAGGCTAAAAAAATAAATCCAAAATAAATAAAATAATAATATCAAAACATTAATAAAAGAATTTTGACAAAGTCGTATCATTCATATTGGATCATGTCATAAGTGGAAAAACCAAGAGAGAAAATAAATGCATAAGGAAAGTATGCATACACATCATTTTAATAAATCCCTAAAATATGGGTCTTAGAGGCGTTTTTTGGGAAAAATACTGGGCCAAATCCTCTTTGGGTATTTGCAGTTTGATTCTTCACCTTTTTCTCTTCGTTTTGATATGTTGTGCGTCTAAATCGGACATCTCAGTCAAAAGTTATGCCACTTTGAACATCTATCGCCCTTTTGTACTGGTGCATGCATAAATACATTCATTCTAGGGAGCACTAGATATCCCTAAGACAATGACGAAAGAGGCCCCAAGCACATTTGTGACCTTCGCAACAAGGAAGGGACAAGTGTACTAAGGTGTGATGGTGATTCCCATTATACTTCTCAAGTCTGTGATGGGAAAGAACCATTACACCAAGGTGGGTATGATACCCCACAAAGCGTAAACTTTGAGAAGGATACCGAAGTCATTCTCTTAAGGAATATCCATCTCATAAATCATTCATTTTAAACATTAAAAATCTTTTTGCATTCTAGAAAACGGCTGGTATTCTTCATGCCCTCATCCACATACAAAAAATAAACACTATCATACATCATGTTAGAAAATAAAACATGATAATGTTTAGGAAAAAACAAACACTTACATACATGCATCCACCAAACTTCATAACATAATAGACAGTCGAAGAAGTGGACATTCCTCAATACCATGAAAAGAGGATTAGGGCATTCGCATGCCATGCACGGGAAGTCAAAAAGAAAATAAATAGAAATTCTAACCTGCCTATGGGTTCATTTAGGCTTCTCCACTTAAAAAAAATGTACTTCATTGCATTGAGGAATGTACACTGTCTAGATGAAAAAAATAAAATTGTTTGTTTTCATTGTCGCCGCCGTCCCTTTCGACGTCTGGGGACGTCTCGAACGTTTATGCGAGCGGTTGCGAAAAGATGGTTTAGACTCGCGTTTTTGTTTTAAAATGTGTTCATTGCTTCCGAGGTGTCCGACGATTGAATTATCCTCTAATAAAAGCAAGGTTTTCGAAAAGGGGTTCTTATGGAGTCGCCACCAATATTTTGACCAGAAACATTGGAAAAGGAAAAAAGAAAGAAAGGCGTTGTTTTTTATAAAATAAACAACTTGGCCGTTATAACCAGAGTTGGGTAAGGGAGTTAGTTACGTGTGGGGAAGGTGTTAGCACCCCACAACGCCCCTTTCGGGTTCCCTATGACAGATCAATTCATTTAAAGAGAAGATTTCGAGAAATTACGCGATTACCCTATTTTATTGCATAATATTGAAATGACTATCTACATAATTTTATATAAATAAAGCTAAATAAAACAATAAAAGAGATATTAAGATGACTATCTACATGATTCTATTCTACATGACATAATAAAGCTAAATAAAACAATAAAACAATAAATAAAACAATAAAAGAGAAGGGAATTGAAAAGAACCTCCGTAGCAAGTTTTATATTGAGAATCTCGAACCTGTGAGGATGCGTTTTGGCAACCCCTCTCTCTACACAGTCTCTCCTCACCAATACAAGATCGACTCCACTAAAATTTAAAGAAGAATCGAATGCCGGAATATAATTCCTTAACCGATTGTTACCTATTTAAGGCAATCGGAAAGATCATTCGAGAAAGGGAGAGAAGTAGACAAGTGCTCTAAAGTGTTTCAGAGCTCTCTGGAGTGTCTGTGGTGTGAAAAAGTGGCAAATGAGCCTCCTATTTATAGTTTTTCGCAGCTGGCGCACTTTGGGACGGCCGTCTGGGTTGGGACGGCCGTCTGGACTGGGATGGCCGTCCCAAATGGCAAATTTACACAGAACGGGACCCCCTGGGAAGCCGGGACGGCTGTCCCACTTTTGGGACCGTGGTCTCGGCCTGTTTTGTCCAGTTTTTGTGTTCTGGGACCCCGGGAAGCTTTCCTTTCCTTTTTCGGACATAGATTGATGCCGATGTGTGTCCGTTGAAGCTTTATCTTCATATAGGAAGTCTTCTTGGCCTTCATTAAGATGTCGGGCGAGCTTTGTCTTTGTGTAGGAAGTCTCTTTTGGCTTTTATTGTGTGAATGAGTGAACTCCGTCTTCTGTTGCGGGAGGTCCTTCTCGGTTTTGGGAAGCCGGATGAACTCCATCTTTGGGTGAAATTCCTCTAGCTTTTATTTTGAGAGGCCGGGCAAAATTAGGGGTCTACAAGCACCATGATCAGCACAATGGCACCAGCACCAAGACCAGGACCAGCACCACCATAAGCACCACGATCAGCACCATGGCACCAGCACCAAGACCAGGACCAGCACCACAATAAGCACCACGATCGAGCACCATGGCACCAAGCACCAAGACCGGACTAGCACCACAGCAGCACCAAGACTAGCACCAACCAACACCGACCGTGGCACCATGCACCACCCAAATCTGACCGTGCCGTAGAACTCACCAGGACCAAGCACCACCATAAGCACCACGATCAAGCACATATGGCACCAAGCACCAAGACCAGGACCAAGCACCACCATAAGCACCACGATCAAGCACCATGGCACCAAGCACCAAGACCAGGACCAAGACCACAATAAGCACCACGATCAGACCATGGCACCAAGACCAAGACCGACTAGCACCACAATAGCACCAAGACTAGCACCACCAACACCGACCGTGGCACCATGCACCAGCCCAAATCTGACCATGCCAGTAGAACTCTCCAGGACCAGACGACCACCATAAGCACCACGATCAACGACAATGGCACCAAGACCAAGACCAAGACCAAGCACCACAATAAGCACCACGATCAAGCACCATGGCACCATCACCAAGACCGGACTAGCACCACAACGCACCAAGACTAGCACCACCAACACCGACCGTGGCACAAAGGACCATCCAAATCTGATCGTGCAGCAGAACTCACCAGGACCAAGCACCACCATAAGCACCACAATCAAGCACAATGGCACCAAGATCAAGACCAGGACCAAGCACCACAATAAGCACCACGATCAAGCACCATGGCACCAAGCACCAAGACCGGACTAGCACCACAAATGCACCAAGACTAGCACCACCAACACCGATCGTGGCACCATGCACCAGCCAAATCGATCGTGCTAGAGAACTCACCAGGACCAAGCACCACCATAAGCACCATGATCAAGACAATGGCACCAAGACCAAGACCAGGACCAAGACCACCATAAGCACCACGATCAAGCACCATGGCACCAAGCACCAAGACCAGGACCAAGCACCACAATAAGCACCACGATCAAGCACCATGGCACCAAGACCAAGACCGGACTAGCACCACAAATAGCACCAAGACTAGCACCACCAACACTGACCGTGGCACCATGCACCAGCCCAAATCTGACCGTGCAGTAGAACTCACCAGGACCAAGCACCACCATAGGCACCACGATCAAGCACTATGGCACCAAGCACCAAGACCAAGACCAAGCACCACCATAAGCACCACGATCAAGCACCATGGCACCAAGACCAAGACCAGGACCAAGCACCACAATAAGCACCACGATCAAGCACCATGGCACCAAGCACCAAGACCGGACTAGCACCACATAGCGCACCAAGACTAGCACCACCAACACCGACCGTGGCACCATGCATCAGCCTAAATCTGACCGTGCCAGTAGAACTCACCAGACCAAGACCACCATAGGCACCACGATCAAGACAATGGCACCAAGACCAAGACCAGGACCAACACCACCATAAGCACCATGATCAAGCACCATGGCACCAAGCACCAAGACCAGGACCAAGACCACAATAAGCACCACGATCAAGCACCATGGCACCGATCAAGACCACAGCACACCAAGACTAGCACCACCAACACCGACCGTGGCACCATGCACCATCCAAATCTGACCGTGCTAGTAGAACTCACCAGGACCAAGCACCACCATAAGCACCACGATCAAGACAATGGCACCAAGCACCAAGACCAAGACCAAGCACCACCATAAGCACCACGATCAAGCACCATGGCACCAAAGACCAAGACCAAGACCAAGACCACAATAAGCACCACGATCAAGCACCATGGCACCAAGACCAAGACCGAGACTAGCACCACAAAGCACCAAGACTAGCACCACCAACACCGACCGTGGCACCATGCACCGACCAAATCGACCGTGCTGTAGAACTCACTAGGACCAAGCACCACCATAGGCACCACCATCAAGACAATGGCACCAAGACCAAGACCAGGACCAAGACCACCATAAGCACCACGATCAAGCACCATGGCACCAAGCACCAAGACCAGGACCAAGACCACAATAAGCACCACGATCAAGCACCATGGCACCAAGCACCAAGACCGGACTAGCACCACAAACGCACCAAGACTAGCACCACCAACACCGACCGTGGCACCATGCACCAGCCAAATCTGACCGTGCCGTAGAACTCACCAGGACCAAGCACCACCATAAGCACCACGATCAAGCACAATGGCACCAAGCACCAAGACCAGGACCAAGCACCACCATAAGCACCACGATCAAGCACCATGGCACCAAGACCAAGACCAGACCGACAATAAGCACCACGACGACCATGGCACCAGACCAAGACCGACTAGCACCACGCACCAAGACTAGCACCACCAACACCGACCGTGGCACCATGCACCAGCCAAATCTGACCGTGCTAGAGAACTCACCAGGACCAAGACCACCATAAGCACCACGATCAAGCACAATGGCACCAAGACCAAGACCAGGACCAAGCACCACCATAAGCACCACGATCAAGACCATGGCACCAAGCACCAAGACCAGGACCAAGACCACAATAAGCACCACGATCAGCACCATGGCACCAAGCACCAAGACCGGACTAGCACCACACAGCACCAAGACTAGCACCACCAACACCGACCGTGGCACCATGCACCAGCCTAAATCTGACCGTGCTGTAGAACTCACCAGGACCAAGCACCACCATACGGCACCACGATCAAGCACAATGGCACCAAGCACCAAGACCAGGACCAAGCACCACCATAAGCACCACGATCAAGCACCATGGCACCAAGCACCAAGACCAGGACCAAGCAACACAATAAGCACCACGATCAGCACCATGGCACCAAGCACCAAGACCGGACTAGCACCACATAGCGCACCAAGACTAGCACCACCAACACTCGACCGTGGCACCATGCATCAGCCAAATCTGACCGTGCCGTAGAACTCACCAGGACCAAGCACCACCATAGGCACCACGATCAAGCACAATGGCACCAAGCACCAAGACCAGGACCAACACCACCATAAGCACCACGATCAGCACCATGGCACCAAGCACCAAGACCAGGACCAAAACCACAATAAGCACCACGATCAAGCACCATGGCACCAGATCAAGACCGACTAGCACCACAAGACCAAGACTAGCACCACCAACACTGACCGTGGCACCATGCACCATCCAAATCTGACCGTGCTAGTAGAACTCACCAGACCAAGCACCACCATAAGCACCACGATCAAGACAATGGCACCAAGACCAAGACCAGGACCAAGCACCACCATAAGCACCACGATCAAGCACCATGGCACCAAGACCAAGACCAGGACCAAGCACCACAATAAGCACCACGATCAAGCACCATGGCACCAACGACCAAGACCGAGACTAGCACCACAAAAGCACCAAGACTAGCACCACCAACACCGACCGTGGCACCATGCACCAGCCAAATCTGACCGTGCCGTAGAACTCACCAGGACCAAGACCACCATAGGCACCACGATCAAGCACAATGGCACCAAGCACCAAGACCAGGACCAAGACCACCATAAGCACCACGATCAAGCACCATGGCACCAAGCACCAAGACCAGGACCAAGACCACAATAAGCACCACGATCAAGACCATGGCACCAAGACCAAGACCGGACTAGCACCACAACAGCACCAAGACTAGCACCACCAACACCGACCGTGGCACCATGCACCAGCCTAAATCTGACCGTGCCAGAGAACTCACCAGGACCAAGACCACCATAGGCACCACGATCAAGACAATGGCACCAAGCACCAAGACCAGGACCAAGACCACCATAAGCACCACGATCAAGACCATGGCACCAAGACCAAGACCAGGACCAAGCACCACAATAAGCACCACGATCAAGACCATGGCACCAAGCACCAAGACCGGACTAGCACCACAGACAGCACCAAGACTAGCACCACCAACACCGACCGTGGCACCATGCACCAGCCAAATCCGACCGTGCAGAGAACTCACCAGGACTAAGCACCACCATAAGCACCACGATCAAGACAATGGCACCAAGACCAAGACCAAGACCAAGACCACCATAAGCACCACGATCAAGACCATGGCACCAAGACCAAGACCAGGACCAAGACCACAATAAGCACCACGATCAAGACCATGGCACCAAGACCAAGACCGACTAGCACCACAAGCACCAAGACTAGCACCACCAACACCGACCGTGGCACCATGCACCACCAAATCTGACCGTGCCAGAGAACTCACCAGGACCAAGCACCACCATAGGCACCACGATCAAGCACAATGGCACCAACACCAAGACCAGGACCAAGACCACCATAAGCACCACGATCAAGCACCATGGCACCAAGACCAAGACCAGGACCAAGCACCACAATAAGCACCACGATCAAGCACCATGGCACCAAGACCAAGACCGGACTAGCACCACAACAGCACCAAGACTAGCACCACCAACACCGACCGTGGCACCATGCACCAGCCAAATCTGACCGTGCTGCAGAACTCACCAGGACCAAGCACCACCATAGGCACCACGATCAAGACAATGGCACCAAGACCAAGACCAGGACCAAGACCACCATAAGCACCACGATCAACGACCATGGCACCAAGACCAAGACCAGGACCAAGACCACAATAAGCACCACGATCAAGCACCATGGCACCAAGACCAAGACCGACTAGCACCACAAGCACCAAGACTAGCACCACCAACACCGACCGTGGCACCATGCACCATCCAAATCTGACCGCGCTAGTAGAACTCACCAGGACCAAGACCACCATAAGCACCACGATCAACACAATGGCACCAAGACCAAGACCAAGACCAACACCACCATAAGCACCACGATCAAGCACCATGGCACCAAGACCAAGACCAGGACCAAGCACCACAATAAGCACCACGATCAAGCACCATGGCACCAAGACCAAGACCGGACTAGCACCACAAAGCACCAAGACTAGCACCACCAACACCGACCGTGGCACCATGCACCAGCCTAAATCCGACCGTGCAGCAGAACTCACCAGGACCAAGCACCACCATAGGCACCACGATCAAGACAATGGCACCAAGCACCAAGACCAGGACCAAGCACCACCATAAGCACCACGATCAAGCACCATGGCACCAAGACCAAGACCAGGACCAAGACCACAATAAGCACCACGATCAAGACCATGGCACCAAGCACCAAGACCGGACTAGCACCACAACTGCACCAAGACTA